>VZRX01015582.1:0-68904 GCA_013398075.1 Notiomystis cincta | reverse complement strand
CGCGGCTGGCGGCTGCGGCTCGGCCCGCGTTCGGTGCTCGCCGCGGCTCTCTCCGCCTTCACTGCTTTCTTTTATACCGTAGATGAGAGATTGAGGTATATGGAGAAGTGTTTTAGAGGGCTGCGAGCCTGTACTTACTTTGCTCCGTCTGCTTCAAGGGCATTCAATATATCTGAATGTAAGCATCAGTCCACCCGTAAAATTTGGCACGCTGGCACTTTCTGNGGCTCGGCCCGCGTTCGGTGCTCGCCGCGGCTCTCTCCGCCTTCACTGCTTTCTTTTATACCGTAGATGAGAGATTGAGGTATATGGAGAAGTGTTTTAGAGGGCTGCGAGCCTGTACTTACTTTGCTCCGTCTGCTTCAAGGGCATTCAATATATCTGAATGTAAGCATCAGTCCACCCGTAAAATTTGGCACGCTGGCACTTTCTGTGCACTCGAGTTTCTTTGATTACAGTATCTAGCTAACTACAAAATTTATGTGTCTGAGTAATTGGGGGAAAAAAATCTGCTTTAATTTTTCAACATATTTCGCAACAAGTATTTAAAGTCAGCATTAATTCTCTCCATGACAGTAATAGTGCAAAACTGATAAAGGTGCACTGAAGAGACAAAGGAATTTGGTTGGGGTTTTTTGTTGATTTTTTGTGTATTTTCGTTGCGTGCTTTTTGTTTCATTTTCACTAGAAAGAGACATTCCAACCCCCCAACATATTTCTCCGATGATGGTTACAATGAGCATGGAAAGATTCCAAAGAAATCCCAAGTGTAGAACCTTAAATTGTAACAATGATACCCAGAGGAGTATGGAACTGGTTAATGATTTAAAGTATTATGCCCTAAATGCTCCTATTTTAGCCAACAGTAGAGAATCTGTAGACAGCACATGCCCAGATCAAAGCTGATCATGTCAATGTCATTCAAGGAGGGAAGGATACCCTCCTTTCCCCCTGCTCTCCCCCCTACCCCTTTTTTAAACAAAGTATGACATCTGAGGAACAGTGTGTTGATTGTTCCACTGCCAGGATACGCATAATGGAAACATTAGCTCCAAGATAACTTTTAATCTGTCAGCCTAATGGCTCCTTAATGTGTAGAGGGCTTTAAATGTATGTCAGCCAGGGCTGTATAAAGTAATATAGTTTGTGGCCTGAATGGATCTAGATGACTCCGCACCATGACACAATATGGTTTATTATTAAGTATCAGCTCATCAGCTTATTCCCACGGACTTGGACAAGCTTCTCAATTTTCCAGTAACAGATTATGTGAGAAAAAGCTTGCAGTGCATTTTTTTTTTTTTACTTTTTCTTTCTCCCCCCCTTCCAAATTACAAGTTTCTTCCCTAGTTGCACTGGGAGCCCTGAAGTGTATTTACAGCAGGCTGCACTTTATCACACATCAGCTTGACTGCTAGTTTACACTGAACATTTATGCAGCTTCCTTGGCCCAGGATGCAAACTTCACATCTTTGTATTCCTATCACCTTCATTGCAAATTTTTCCAACATCCCCTCCCTGCTGACTGCTTTGCTCTCCCCTCCCCTGCTCTCACTTCCCTGCATACTCCCCCCTTTTTCCCCCCTTCCCACAAACAGGCCAGTGAGACTTGACATGTCACAGTACTTGTCTGTGCAGGATACTTGCAATAATTCAGTGTGTTAGTTTGCCTTCTGTGATTCCTCTCAGCTCTAGCTTAGGTGTATAATTCTAACACCATTGCTGTAGACTGGACACAGATTTGATTTTGTGCCTTTCAGTAATTTCTTTCACTCTGAAAGACCATTTTGTGCCCATGCTGTAGGGTGTCCAGAGGAAAATGTTATCATTTTTTGGCGTCCCTGTGCAGGGAGCAGAGCAAAGAGGTAATTCATCTCCTTGGAATGGGAAGGTTACCTTCCTTGAATGCTGTTACCCTCAGAGGGAGGAGGGGTCAGGTTCAGCACTCTGCTGCTGAAGGAATGTCTTCTTTCTCCAGGAAACCTGCAAAGGACCATAATCCCAAATTCACAGTCACCTCTTTGGCAGTATTTGGGGAGCACTCTGTGGCCTTGGTGAAGGAATTTTGCCTTAGGCACAGCTGGCTCCGCCCTCAGCCTTGTCAAGCACACCCTCACCCCTTTATGCATAACTACTTTTTGAAGAATTATGCATCATTTTTGCTTACATTTAGTGTTTCTATCCTCCTAAAAAATTAACTAGTTTATAACATAAGAAAGTTAATATTTGTGCATTTGTTCTGTGATAGCATATATTTGATAGTATTTTAGGGAATTTATCTGAATTGTATTTCTTTCAGAAAGGTTTCTTTCACCTGTGATATTTCAGGTCTTTATAGGAATATTTTCTACAGCATTTAGCTGAGACACAACCAAAGGCATTCATATCTGTTGTATTCTCCTCTTTCTGTCGCTCCTTCTGCTCTGATTTAAGGAGTCAAGATCCTGTGTCTTGACTCCAGCCTGGAGCAATCTGCAAACCGTGGTTGCAACAAACAGATTGAAAGGTAGCAGCCAGAGAACCCATCACATGAACAAGGACAGCTGCAACTCCTCTGCTCTTTCCCTGTGCCACGCTGCAGTTCGTGAGCTCAGTCCTCCCCCCTGGCAGTGGTTTGTTTGCTGGGCCAGAGTGCAAATCTGAGTGGATCTCTCTGGGTTACACCCTTGGCTGCTTTGAGCAGTACTTGGTGAGCCAGATGATCCTTTACACCTTTTCTTGTCTCACAAGGGATCTTCTCAGATTCCTGTGTCAGAGAATTCATAGGCTGGATCACATTCAATAGAAACAATTATTCTGTTCCACAAAAAGGAACTGAAAATATGTTGTCAACTAGACAACTAGGGAAAGTTGTTAGAATTTCCAGGTAGATACATATAAAGTGAAAAATTACTAAACTCCTGTACAAAACAGTTTGCTTTTGGGTTGGTCTTTTTTTTTTTTTTTTTTAATACCCAGCTTTACATATCCCTTAGATGAAAAGATTTTTAAGAGTTTTAAATTAACTTGACTCGTGGAGGTGTTTTGCCTAAATCAGTAGCATTGTAGACTTTAAATTGTTCATAGATAGGTATTTATTCTCCTCTAAATGTTGTCGGTAGGGAATTACTTTCCTTTATAGGAAGTTTATATTAATATTTAAGGGAATTTCACAGCTTCTGTTCATTAATTGTAGAATATGCCCAAGTGCCTATGAAAAAAATGATAATGGTATTGATATTTCATCCTGAAGGGTCTCAAAACAATTTACAGATTGGTAGTATAACCACACTGAAATGCACCCAGCTTCTTGGTGGAACATGGCAGCTGTTTAATAGCCCATAGCAAAACTATGCAACAGCAGGTTGTGCGAAAAGAGATGAATATGGATCAAATACAAATTGGCAGTGGAGGATTTAGGTACTGTATTCTAATTAAAGTTAGGTGAAGTGGAATTCCACTAGAATATTGAGTCTGTGCATGAAGTGCTACACTTTATCTGACCACAGCTCCCAGTACCAGGCCTGTGGTTAGTCCATGGGAGAGACAGGCAGAAGGCTGTAAACTGCAGTGTGCTCCCTGATGGATACTGCAGACCAGCTTTCAACAAACAAATTTAATTGTGAATACTGGGCTGCTTCCACTTGCGGAGGGGCTTATTAAAAACATTTGATGTTAAAATGGGTGCCTGGTGGGGATGTTGGGCAGATGTGGCAATAGGTTTTGATGGGGGTGGCAAAATTTTTGGCTCTACTAGTTAGTTTTAGTAATTAGTTTTTAAAGAAAACTGAATGCTACTGGAGGAAGCTGTGTTGCTGGAAGCTGCCCAAGTTGTAATGATTGAGAGGTGGATTTTTCTGGATGTGGAGCATTAATGTGGTAGGAAAAAGGCAACAAGATGCTACCAGACAACAATTGCCTTAAGTCACTGTTGGCTTGAGATGAATTTTGACCTGTAACTAACCAAGGCTGTATGATCTATAGGTCTAACACATCCCATTGCAATTTGGTTTTGCCACTTCTGATATAACACATCTGCAAACTTTTTTTACTCCAGCAAATTGTATAGAAGTCTAAAAGCACCATAGCTCTCTGCAAAATATGCCAAATTTAAAAGGAGCTAACATGACTTGAACTTTTCCACGTGCTTTAGTATGCATGTATGTATTTATTTATTTATATATTTGGATAATTGGGTTTTCCCTCAGCTAAGGAAAGGCTGGTGTTGCTGACATTACAATGTGTTTGTGAAGAAAGACTGATACCACAACACATGCAAGCAACTGCAGGGTCATTACTTACCCAGCATAATTAGAACATCCATTCCGAAGGGTGGAAACATTTAAAAGATAAAGAGTGAATTTAAAAATGATTCTTCCCAATGCATTTTTTTCATAATTATAGTTTTAACAGCTTGTGGTGATGGTGGAATCAGCTACTTAAGAAAAATTAGAAGCCTCATTCAGGGAAGACGATCCCTCCAGAGACCTTGTGTTGTCATTTCTTAAGAACCTCGAGCAGAAACCTCATTCTGGATGCTGTGTATTGTTTTGATGTATAGGGGGTATACTTAGCTTATTATGGCCAATGCTGGATATTTTAATTAAAAACACCAGAACAGCCACAGATGTATTGTTTTCCCCTTATTCTTTCCCTTGTCTGTGTGCAAAAGAACTAGTGTACTCCCAGCCCTGCAAGGAAAGAATACCACAGCAGATAGGCAGAAAAAAAAAAGCAGTAGCTTTCCTAAATTCACATGTGACATATCTTAGCATCAAAATTCTCATTGCGGCACACAAACGTTTTGCAGTTCTCTGAGCTTTTTGTAGTTGCCAAAGGGAGGTGGGACATAAAGAGGGAAAACAAAGCAAAACAAATAACCAAGCCAGTCACTGCATTTAATTTATGAGCAAGATTATTGTTTTACAAATAACCTTCATGATAAACAAGGTCTCATGGCAACATTTTCAACTGTGCTTTTATCAAGGCTCTCGGAGCAGCGCGTGTAATATGCCTGGCAATCGAATCACAGCTGTGTGCCTGGGTAGGGAATCTCTGCGGAGACAACACTTCCTTAATTTAAACAATTGTAGGCTGCAGGATTTCAAAAATTTCAGCTGACTTTAACTGTCACTAGCCCAAGCACCTTTATCCCCAGGCGAGCAGCAGCAGCTGGATTTCATTTCCTGCTGCCAGACTGTCCGACATCTTTGCTGAACATCCCGGGAACAGAGCGTCTTTACTTTAAGGATTTTATTCAAGGTGACAGCTCCTCACACTTTAGCGTTCAGATCACCTCAAGTAGCTGAGATATCAGTGAAAATGAGAGCACTTCTCCAGCAAACTCCAAATTTAGATTGACTGAGGTTATCCTTAGGCCTCTAGACCCAGCCTCCACGACAGCACAGGCCTGCCAGTAACTTTAAAACTACAGTGGAGTTTGTAATGATGTCTGGGGAGAAATATTCTGCCAGAGCAGTGGAGGATACTATAAGCGATAGGAAATGATGTCAGATTTAGTTAGGACTGGAGACAGTGTTAGAATATACTTGGCATAATATGGCACCGGTATCTCTGTCAGCATCTCTGTTTTCTGTCACCGCACACAATCCCAGGCCTGTCTGTAGCCCTGACAGTGTCTTTTCAGATCAGGTTATTGCCAACTTGGAGACTGGCTCAGCACAGCACCATACAGCCCCCTTTGTTTGAAGTCTGCCCTTTTGTCATTAATGCACTTGATGTCTATTTAAATCTGACGGTGAATACAGTATCTGTTTTCCTGTCAGGAGATCATTGACAATATTAATACCTCATGTCCTTGCCTCATTTTCTAAGCACTGACACCTAGCTATAGTCTCCAGCATTCATCAAACAGCACTCTCTCACCAGTATCTCTATAAACAGTCTTGCTTCCAGTCCTTAAGAAATGCAGCAGACCTCAAACAAGACTTTTATCAATGCCAGTGAAAACAGAGTCCAAAGAATGTCGTTAATAAACTGCTCATATCCTTTGCATTTAGAGCTCTAAATGGCCTCGTTACCAACCTAATGCCTGCTGCAGCCTGACTTAGGATATCTGTTTAGGGAAAGAAAAACTTGCTCTTCATTAGACTCTTGTTTAGGAATGCTGATATTATCTTTTGCATGTGGAAACTGCTCCACTAGTGAAATTATTGAAGAAAACTCTATGCAGGGGGGGGAAATGATCAGGCAGTGCATGGTGTAGTCCCGTTTGTATTACCCTGAAGGGGAATGTTTTTCACAACAAATGACAGGCCTATCAATTTCCCCCCCACAGCCCTCGTGTTGGGGGAACATGTAACCATCATGATGGCTTAGAGAGAAAGAAGAGCATGGGTTAACATTAATGTCTCATGACCCATGCCTCCCAGAGCTTCAGTAGCTCATCTGACAGGCGTTATACTGGGAAACAATGGACGCAGAATATGAAAGCTTGCATAGTTAATTCATGCTGCAGGTGGGCACAGTATGAATTTCTCACTCATATTCACTGTGTGAGTTCTGGAAATCTAAACCAAGAAAGAGCTAAGGATCTGCTCCTCCCCCTTCTTTACCCTTTATGTAAGGCAGTGCTTGTCGCCTTTGGGCTAGGTTGTGTTTGCCCTTATGGAGGTGAGCTGGATACTTCAGTGACTGCTCTGGAAAGACACTCCCAAGGCAGAGGAGACCCTTCCACCCTCTTTCTGTTCTTGGAAGATGACTTTAATTTGACTATACATGTCTGAGGGCTTGAAGTAAAATGCTAGTAAAATATAGCATCTTTGAGGATGTTCACAGGTGGGATGTGACTGTGAACTTACACTTTCACATACCACTTAGTACCACCAGAGGGGATGCTTTTGAATAAGGTAGTGAGATTTGCAGGTATGTGTGTCTCACCCGCAGCAGTTAGGGCTTCCTCAGGCATCTTTCTGCCTGTACTCACTGTGAATAATGTGCTTGCATGTACAAAACCAGTATTATGGCAAATTATTGAAAGCAGCCTGCATGTGCCAATATTTACCATAATTAAACTGTATCTTGCTCATGGGATGTTGCAGTGTTGTTTGGAGAGATACTTTGGAAATGTTTTTATTAAATATTTATTTGTATGTACAGAAGTGCTGGAGACTGGGGAGGCCAACTGTTCTAGCCCATGTCTGTCGATGGCTTCCCATACAGACTTCAGCCACCCACTTCAGTTCTCTGTCACTGAAAACAAGGATGGTTTAGGTGCCTGCAGTATGACTTTGGGAAAGTTTGACAGGTTTTTCCAGGATTCACATTAAACTGAAATTATTTACTGTTCTTTTGTTGTTTTCTTTTTGGTTTCATTCATCAGGAAAACCTTTTAAACATGTAGCAAGGAGATAGCAGAGAGGACAAAGTGTAACTTCAACGTAGACTTTCTGGTTTTTTAAAAGCAAAAGAGAGGCACTGTATGATGTTTCAGTGTCATGTGGTTCTGTTTTTGAAGACCCTCGTGGATATATGTTTAAGAGGATAGCTCATGTAGGTATTTGAACACATTTTTCCAGTGGGTTCAAAACTGCTGATTGAAATGGCAATACTGAATATTTGAAATGCACAAACTTTTGCAGGAAAAGAGAAAACTGCTTCTTTCCCTCCTTCAAATTTCCCAAGTTATGTGCTTTATTAAGTATTTTTCTACTTCAGTCCTAATTCATTTCCTTTTTATTTCAGGCATTTTGGGGAAATGTCGCTACATTTACTATGGAAAACATTCCGAGGGCAACAGATTCATCCGAGACGACCAGCTCTAAAACACAGTGCTGTTTTGTTCTTCCTCACTCCCTCCACACGAGAAGCACGAATCGCATCTACATTTTAAGCATGTAACTAAAGTCCTCTAGTGCCTTCTGCTGACTTTGCCAAGCCTGTCAAGATCATCCTTCTATCTTAGTCTGAGTAGTCACATAGAGATTGACATGATTGCCTTTAAGCAGGTCCCATCCACCAGTGTGACAGACAGCTGCAGCCGAGCACCCGGCCTGACAGGAGGAGCACCGTGATGGATTGCCTGGTCCGAGCGCTGCTCGCAGAGAGCAGGGGTCACACCTGGGGCTGGACTGAGCCTGCTCCAGCGGTGGCGCCTCCGCAAAAGCACCGCGTTTATCTCTGCCTGGCTTGTCGAGCGAAAGTGGCTGCTGATATCAAAGTGTTTATAAAAGAGAGGGGCTGTAATTTCAGATGAAAAAGCCCTTATCTGTTCTTATTTTTTTCCCTGTGAATTAAGTGCTTGTGTTTCTATCATCCCGTGCGCGCTTTCAGAAATCCTTTCGCAGTTCGGTGTTACACCCACCCACCCCCAAATGAGCCTGGATGGATTATTTTTTTCTTTCAGCAGGGAAAAGTCTATATCCTGAAAACATTTTGGCCATGCAAAGCACTGTCAATTTGTGTAGATGTTTATGTGCAAAGGAAAAGGAGTTAAGCAATTTCCCAGACAAACAAGACTTTCTCATTCTTAAATAGCATCTCATCATTTATTAGCTCTTACCTTCAGAAAAGTGAACATTTCTTTATGCTGTAAAATAATGACATAGCTTTGCTGTTTATACTTGGAAGAAGTCCTCGTTAGTGATATTGACAGTGTGTGTTATTCCTGGTTTATTGCACAAGCTATTTTTAACTTGTAAAGATTATGTTTAGAATTAAATGCTTAAATTTTGGGGGGAAAAATGCTTAAAAGGAGTGATATAAATCTGCCACCAGATGGGTATGATTATTCAGAGGGGAGAAAAGTCAACAAAGCAACTGGTGGAATTAACATAATTAGCAGCTTTACTAATATATTAGGGAGACGAGTTCTGAATAATCCCTTTTGATATCTATGTAAGAAAGGCTATTGTCAAATTTTCAGTCAAAAAATTAAAAAGGCATGGCAAATTTCCTGCTTTTCTGTTAAAGAGGTTGGACATATTTAAAACCATGAACTTGTTACTGTGAGGAAAAAAAAAAGTCCCATACCTCATGCATATATCCTGCTAAATTCTACTTTATACAATGGGATTGGCCAAAGAATATGTAAAAATTCTGGCCTCTGAACTGTTCCAAACCCATTCATACTGATCCCAGTGGAGAGCTATCACTGCCTACCTGTTCTTGGTTTGTTTAAAATTACTTGGTGGTCTTTATTCAGTTTCCTGGTTAAAAAAAAAACAAACCACTTTTTACAAACTGTCTACCTTGGGGGCTTTTATCAGCTGGCATTACAGGTGGAAGTGAACTGGACATGGAAGCCAGTCAGGAAAGCAGATGTGACTGATGAAATAGTGAGGCACTGGCAGAGTGCCAGAGGAGAGCTTGCTGCTGCTGAGCATTTTAGGCCTTACTCAGTGAACAGAAGCCTTTGCTCGCTCTTAAAGTGTATAATAAATCTTTAACAGATACTTAAAAATCAGTGATGAACATGGAACGATCTAGTTCACACCACTTGTAGTTCAAATTGAGCTCTGAGTTGTTTGATTGGTGTCTGTAAAGCACATTTTAGCCACTTGTAATGCCTCTTCTAATGTTGTACATGACTACAAATGAAATGGCAATTCACATTAGAAGTCCTAGGAGATACTGGATAAATGAAAACTACATGCCTTTTTCTTTAATCAAAATATTAATAGAAATATTTAGGGCACTTGTCATCTGTTTTGGTTACCAAAATAACAGCAATCTTAGTTTGTTCCTATTGTGATGTCTGTTTTGAAGCCTCCACACATTTTGGCCATGGCAATGTTACAGGCAGCAGGGTTCTGAAGACGGGTGTTTAGAATAACCTAATGTCACTTTCAGTCTGTTTGCATACATGTTCTTGTCTTTATAAAAGGCTTTAACCTGCCTCAAACAATAAACAGCACTTGCAAACTGACCACATGATTTTTCCCTCTTTATTTTGCTTGTTTACTTTTCCTAATGTCAAAACCATTTGTATCATTTTTAGGAGTGTTTTCTTCCTGGCAAAGCTTTGGAGGCAAAAATATTTTTGGAATGATATTTGAACAAATTCTCTTCCACTTTGGTTTTTGTTTTCACTTGGGGGGTTATATACCTATAGATAAATATAGGTAAAGCACTAATTAAAATCTGTTTGCAGGGAATTCACATTAAATGTCTCTGATTCTGGAAAATCCAAAAGAAAATCTGTGAATAATTATTTTGTATTACTAACATATGTTAGGATATTATTTAAAAACATGTATGGATGTGTATTACTGTTTATGCAAACATCTTTTTTCTTTCTAAATATGCAGAACATTTTATTTTCAGATGTGTTCTGCTGAAATTCTGGTTCAAGAGATAGCAGAATTTTCACACCTGTGGTTGCTGTCTGTACTTGGTTCTTTCCTAAGTGAGAACTGTACCTGAATTTCTTAAATGAATTATCATTTAGGATGAAAGTTACAGTAAAGTAATATAGGAAGAGATTCCACTCTCTTTCCTTTGCTATCCCTTCTCTATATGTGGCACAGTTTTGCCTCTCAAGATTAACTAGGCTATTAAAAATAAAAATTTGCCTACAAAGTTAAAAATATTTTTAAATATGTATATTTCAAAGGAACCACTCCAGTCTCGGTTCTTTGGGTTGTAACAAGAAAAATTTGGCCAACCATGTTTCTAGACAATTAAAAACATTAGAGATCTGAGGTATGCTTGAGTAAATAATCTTCAAATACTATAAATTTTATTTATAAAATTGTCCAAACTTCAGTCTTGGGTTCAGTCTTGAGATGATATTTGCCTGTTGTCAGACATCACATGTCTTCACAAATGAAGACTAGGAGGCAATTTTTTTTTTTACTAGGAGATGCCTATAGAAGCTGTGCTTACTGAATTTGTAACTATATATTGAAAATGTGAATCCCTAACCTTAAAATTAAAAATAAGGAAAAGATTCAAACTAGAAATTCACTTCAATGTTACAAAGATAAATGACCTTCAGTGAAAATCCTGCTGTTAGGGATTCACAAACCTAACTTTGGAGCACACTGGCTCTAATTGAATCTGTTGCATGCATAAATGATTTATGGGATTGCTGAAAGTATGTCACCACTGAAGCCACTTTTTTCTCCTTTCTCAGGGCTGAGTCTCACAGTATTTACTCTAGGATTTGCCTTACTCAAACTGCAAGTCTCTCTGAAGTCAATGTGTTAGCCATGAGAATTAGAGTTACTAAGTTTTGGGAGGCTGATAGGCAGCCCTTTTTAATACATTTGTTCTTTGAGCAGAGCATTACTTGAGTGCTCAGTGTTCGATTCTCACATCTTCTTTACGGATGAAAAATCACTGTGTGCTGGTGTACCACTGCTCCCATTTAAGTCAGAAGAAAGAAGCAAACCTGTCTGTGCTTTTGAAAATGCTTTCTGTAAATTACAGGGTTCATTTGCTGCCAGTGGATGTATTAATATTTTTTATTCCTGCCAACAGTATGAGTATGTTGGGAAATGTTTGCCCCCAGCAGAACTTTGCTGGATGCAGCCTTTGTGGTGAAGTTCTGAATCAGCCCATTTTATACTGACTCACATGGAGTCTTACTACATATTTCTTCTTAATGTGGTGTGATAGTTGGCACATGAATCTCTGCTTGCCCACTTTGGGAAGGTTTATTGTCTTTACTCTGTAGATCTGTCTGTCTTTTTGCTTTGTTAAATGGTTGGCATATGTGAAAGAAGAGATGAAATTCAGCTTTCCAGAGGTGTAACCCTATAGCCAAATTGACTCTGTGCGTTTGATGTGGATTTCTGAGTATCCGTTTGCAGGTTCAGCCTGCAGAGTCTGACAGTAAATCAGGTGATAGGAACATGTCAGGGGCCTTGCAGGGCTCAAGAGCTGTTGTCCTCACTTCCTAAAGATCTCTAGCTCTGTCCTGTCTGCTTCAATTGCCATGTCATGGCACTGCAAGCAAGTGATGGCACAAAATAGGTAAGTGCTCCCCTTTTGTTTTGAAAGTGAAATTTCTGCTTCTCTGCTCATAGTGTAACAATTGAAATACAGAATTTGCTTTTTTCAGTGGTTTTATTTGTATCCCTGGTAACTGTCACATCTCACTGGCTAGTCTTTTTCTGCTATTTAGTTAAAATCTATTTTCCCCAGTCTTTTCTGCTCCTAGTAATGGGAATAAAACAAAACAAAAAACATGATTGTGAGAAAACAAGCATTTAAAAATCTTACTCTGGGACCATGCCTGTGCGAACTCTGTGGGACAGATGAGCATTGTTATCCACAAACACATCTAAATGGATTGGTGGGCTGAGATCCTGATTGGGAGCCTTGCAGTTAGCCTGTGAATGTGAACAGCTGATGGAGCCTTTGATTTCCTTCTGCCACTCTTGCAGCATTAGCTGGCTAGAGAAAGTTGTCTTGCCTAAAATGAGTTAATGCTCATTTGACTTCTAATATTATCCAAATACCTTACCATGGTCTCGGATTATATGAGAGCTAGGCCTGAGAAAAATGGCTTCTTCCAGTGATTTATAACCTGCTCCTAAGAAGTCTTAAGAGTATTTTCTTTGGCATTTGCTATGTGAGAACATTCAGGTTATGCTCAGCACTCCTACTTCATCAGAACTGGCTGAATTAATTTATTTTCCGTTTGCAGTTCTAAAGCAGCTGAATCTTTCTAAAAGTTACCTTTTAGGTTAGGTGACTCTGATGGACTTGCCTCTGGTGGTGGTGTCAACCTGAAGCTGACCCTTGCTTAGAGTTGCTGACAATTAGATTAAGGTTTCAGACCAGGATTTTCACAAGCCTTCAAGGAGCAGATATTTTTAAGGACAAGCTAAGTCGTGGTCATGGCACGTTCACAAAATATCATCATCATCTCAGAATCTTCAGCTTTTTAAGGAAAACAGCATCTTGGAAAATATGTTTAGTTCTAGCTTAGTTGTGTTCATAGGTTTTAACATAAAATATATTCTGCATTATCACATTACATGCAATATTTAGGCTGTGAGAGCAAGTTTCTGAACATGTTCAAAACATCCTTCAAAATAAGTGTAAAATCTCTTGCAAATATTTTGCATTCTGATCGAAACTTTTGCTGTCAATTCAAAACCAAAACTGTAAAGTCAAGGTTGGGGGGTTTTAAACCTAGTTTTATCTTAGTCTGCAACTTTTATAAGAGATCATTGAACTCTCATCTACAATTCCTCTTAGAACAGAAATATATCCTAACAGTATTGTAGCTTTATAGTAAAATATATAGGAAGGAATCTATTTGGAAATGTCAGTATTAAATGTAAGATTTAATTCAGTATTTTATTTGAAAATAAAGAGAAGCTTCACAGGATCTCATCAGATCATACTCTGGAGAACATAAAAGGCAGAAGTGTGCCGCTTAAGAAATTTTACCATACTTTTACAACTAAATAAGGAAAATAAAGAATATGAAGGTAATCAAAAATTGCATTACTGACCTAGTTTTTATCTGCAATTGCCCTCCTACTTTTTATTTAACATTATTTTGGCAATTGAGTATTTGAGATTTAATATAGGAAAAACAAAGAAAGGAGATTTCATAAGACAATCTACTTATTCATTTTATAGGCTTCTCTGATTTTTTAAGACCTTTGGAACGATGTGAGCACTCAATTAGTTGGCATTGTGTATCTACCAAGTAAGCAGACAGTTGTGGACTTCAGGGAATTTTCAAACACACATGCTGTTCAACCTTAGCAATTTTCTTTTACATAGGAATTGTTTTCAGAAATTCCCTTATAATGAAATTTCTGTTTAAGTTGATAGCTGTAAATGAGGGCACAGTTGCTTCATTTCCTTTTGACAATAAGCCAAATTCATCCCTGGTGGAACTCCATTGATTTAACTCTACTTGAGCTAAGCTACACTGGGGATGAATTTGACCCAGCTCGAGATTTTTTTCTATTCATCTTTTCTTTAATTTCCTTTAGCTTAGTAGTCACTTTAGGGCTGGACAGAGAATTACAATGCAAGAGAGGGGAAAAGCAAAACTTCTCTGCTCAAGAGTCATTTCCTTTTTAATACCCTACTGATTTAGCCATGACTTGTAATGTGTTTCAGGTAGCCAAATTTCAACATCAATTTTGGAAGGAAGTTCACTATACTTTGAGTCTCTTTGCTTGGCTACTTCCCAAACCACCAAATCACCACCTACTATACAATGCACATATTATAAAAGGCAGTGTTAATGTCAGAGTGCTGGGAAATGATCTGGACAAACTGCAGTTGTCAGGTGGTGCCTGGTGTGGTTAACTGGAGCTTCACTGATCACACCCCTCTGTCCAGGACTTCACATGCTGGTGCAGCTTCGAGATCTCTGCATCTGTAATGCCCAACAAACCTTGCCCCAAACTACCACTTGCCATGCTTGGATTTCTGTGAGTCTTGAATGGTTTCTGTCCACATGGTAATCATGCCAGTCTTCTTTTTTCTTATAAGTTCAGTGTTTTGTGTGTTCACACCCAATAAGTTTCAAGTTTGAGCAAAAGCCGAAAGCATCATTCAGCCAAAGTCTCTGCTGAGCTGTATGTGGTTTTCATCTGAAACTGTAAATCCACTGTGTTCACTGAGGGGTTAGCAAAACTGGCCTGGATGTCAGACCTCTAGCAGCTCTCCCAAATCAAGCTAGTTCTGGGTTTTATTACAAAAAGATTGCACAGCTCTAGCTAAGCCCTCATTTTCCACTTTCAGATAAATGCTTTTTCAGCTGTATTTATGAGGCTTAGAGTAAAAAAAACCCTACCAGCTGTTAATGTTAATCACAAGTTTATATCATAAGCACATTCTGAGTCTTATCCTCTTTCCATTCATGTCAGTGGCAAAGCTTTCAACATCAGTGGCAGTAGGAGCAAATATCACAAAATATAGTAATGCACACCCGGTTTAAAAGGAAAAAATAGAGGTCTGTCTTAAACTAACGAAGCCAGGAATAGGATTCTGTACTGTTGAATGTCTTACTCCATTTGCACATTCACTTTTGCACCATGAAGTACTTAGTGGTAATACAGAAGCAAGCATAAGGCTCAGGTTCATGCTGGAACAGTTGGCATTTTCTTGTGGATCATCAAAATAGACATTACAGGGCATTTAACATAAGGAATCAAAAGTTGTGATATAAAGAATGAGTGTTTATCAGCCATACTGAGAAAGAAGCCCAGATTCATTAGTTTTGAAGGAGCTGCTGAATGATAAATTTCTGGAACTTTATGCAGTGAAAACATTCTTTTATATGTCCAAATAGAAATTAATATTATTTTACAAGTTTTTAATCTATTCCAAAAGTAAGCTTTTAGTGAGGTCTGGTTGGTTTGGTTTGTGGGATTTTTTCAAATCAAACCTTGAAGGATTTAGGCCATAAAACATTCTGCTACAACTTGCCAGTTGGGTTTTAAAGCTTAGGAAGTTCACGTTTTGCCAAACTCGAGGGCCAGCTTCACTGAAATTTTTGAAATCTGAACACTGGACCTGCAGACTGTGCTAATGAATGTTTTACAGAAAATAGGAAGTGAGTTTCAGGACTATGACACCGGATAGGTGGTTTCAGCTTGTGCCAGTTCTAGTAGTTTACTTTTAAAACTTACTAAAATAAAAATATATGTCCTAGTTTTCCTACTGTAATCATATAGCTAATATAACCTTACCTGAGAGGAGGCTGAGATTTAATTAACTAAAATGTTCCCAGCTCTACTGGAATAATATACCAAAAGACCTTTGCTAATTCTGATTTTATTTTATACAAAATACCATCTTTAAAATCTTTTTTTCTTTTCTATTTTTAGTAAAACTAAATCCTAAATGTCCCACTGTTAATGCCATTGTTAAAATTTATCCTTAAGGGCTTTCTGACATAAATAGCAGCGATAACAGTTGTCCTTTTTTTGGAGCAGTTTGAATTTGAGGCCACAGTACAACATATTTTCTGAAAGTTATTTTTTGTGTCATTGCTGCTTATGTATCTGAAAGCAAAAGAAAGCTGTGACTCTTTTCTCATTTAATAATGGCTGTTTCATGTTTGCATAAATTGTAGTACTTCTTGGCTGGATTGCAGAATGCTTCCTTTTATGAGAGGTCTCATGTCCAGCTCAAAGGCCACATCTCCTCATCCCCCCAGAGAGGAAAAGTAGGATCATGAAGGATTTGGGATTCTTGTTTGGCCTTAAGTAGCCATGCCTATGTAATTGGTCATATGAAATATATTCTGCCCCTTCCCATCTTTCTTTCTGCTACTCAGTCACTGATTTCCTAATTATATGGAATGCTAAAGTGAATTTTTGACTGTGTGCAGTGAGAGTTCTGCATATATGTTTCTGTGATTTGTTTGGTATTTACTTTTTAATTTAGCCTTCAGTGCAGCCAAGAAAAAGGTGACTGCAGAAGCATTCACTTTTAAAGTGAATGCTGGAGTTTAATTGAAGTTAATGAATTTTTATATTTGGAATTATGTTCTGTTATCTAGCAGTGAAATAAGTGGGGAAGCAGTGCCTCAGAGGAAAACCAAAACACTGGAGGCCACAAATGTCAGGATTGAATGCACAGTGTGTTGAGCACTCAGCAAAGGCTGAGCACAGCACTGGGGACTGGAATATGCATCCATCCAGAGGGAGAGTGGCTGCAGTGTCTCAGGTTATCCTCTGCTAAATGAGCATCTCCCATCTGAACCAAGCTTTCTCCACAATCAGATGTAAGCAGGC
This sequence comes from Notiomystis cincta, assembly GCA_013398075.1. Lineage (NCBI taxonomy): Eukaryota > Metazoa > Chordata > Aves > Passeriformes > Notiomystidae > Notiomystis > Notiomystis cincta. The sequence goes on along the minus strand of VZRX01015582.1, from coordinate 52,243 downwards.
AGAATTCTTCCCCTGGAAAGGAGTTAACTCCTCTAGGACCCCTCTAGACCTAGTAGGGAATACATGATATATTTTCAAAAAATGAGATTAAACTGCATGTTTGCACATATGTGAAAGATCTTGTGCTGTCATTGCATTTCTCTTCTTTCATTTTTAAAAATAAGTTGAACAAAAAGCCCAAATAATTATTTTAAGAAAATAAAATTTTTAAGTCCAACTGGTAGTCAAATCCAGCTGAAGCATGGCCAGTTGAGATGGGCAGAGAGAGCCTCAGAATAAAATTACACAGTGTCTAACTGTGTGAAACATGTCTGGCTGCCCATACACAGTCACCAGTAACTGCAGGAGAATCTGATGAACTCAAGCTGCTCAGGGAAAGGGAAGAAAAATTAGTGTTTGTTATATCAATTAATCCCAAAGGGCAAATGTCATAATCAAAGAGTCTAGAGTTTTAAGCTTCTTTTGGTTTGATTTTGAAAGACAAAGAAATCCCAATCTGATCTTAAGAATGACATTTATTTATTTTAAATGACTGATAATGATACAAGACTGCTCTCTTCTTCGGAGTTGCGTTTTCAGCTCCTGGAGTCCTGCCCTGAGACTCCTTGGTGTCCATTAGCAGATCCATTTTCTACCCTTGAACTATGTATTCTTATCAAAATGTTAATTCTTCCAAGCTTTGCAAAAAAACACCGCAGCACACTGTGTGTTTTATATGCCAAATTATTCCACTTTAATGGAAAAAGAACAGAAATGTTAAGGAATTCGTGTGTATCTGAGTTGTGCACATCAATCTTCTAAGGCGGCACATAACAAAGGTCAGAAATAGCCTAGTGCTGTGTTTTGTGTAGCTCATCATTCTATGAGAAAATGTGCCCAAGTTCGTCCTAAAACATTGTTTTCAAGCATGGTTACTACTGAATATATTTCTAAATGACAAGGTTTATTTGTCTCTATTTTGATATGTTTAGGGGAAACTCGGGCTGACAGTTAGAGGAGGCAGGAAGAGGGAACCACAACAAGTTCCACCCAAACACAAAATGTCATCTCTTCCCTAGCTAAGATACAGAAGCATCCTGATGAAAAAAAGAGCAGACATTTAAAAGTTTCTGACATGTGTCACAGATGCAGCCATTGAGCCACTGTTCCTGATGTAGCTCGAAATGACAGCATCCAAGCCATTGGAACTGGCTGCAGGACATTCAAAGTTTGGTGTGTGTCGCATTGAATCCTTGTCATAGCACATCTCGAGAATAAAAAAGACAAATGGACACAGGCAGTAGTAATAGTTCAAAAAACTTAAAATAAAGCTTCCCAGTCTAATTGATATTATCAAGCTGTGCTAACATTTACCAGCCACCAAGTAGACAGACAGGAGGTCAGCACCCTTATTTCTGCAATCTTCCCCCAAGTCAGAAGGATAAGTCTTTCAAGCTTTCTCTAAGGGTGACCCAAATACATGAACTGTTTATTCAGAAATAGAACTGACTTGCCAAAGATACTCCTTAATACTCAAAACATATAAAGACAAAAAGGCTTCAGCCCTCAATGAGGCAACTTGTCATGCATGCCCCATGTTATTTATTTACACTAGCTTAGCATCTAGCCAATGTTGTTGATTATTGTGCCAAGGAGCTGATAATTTATTGATTGTACCACCTCTGGATATTTAACATCCTTGTAACGTTGAGGTGCATGCAGCATAAAATAATATTCTTTTGGGCGTTATCATGCTGGCATCTTCCTTCAAATAGTGTGTCTTTTAGTGCTGGCCAAAAAAAGTTTGTGTACATAAAATTGATTGTCTGCAGTGGCTCAGGGTCTGCAGCACAGATCACTTGAATCAAGAGCTTCACATCTAGGTTTCCAGAGAATTTATAGTCAGCAGCCCCATTAGCTTGTCATTGATTGCAGTGGATGAGTGCCTGCTCCTCATCTAACTTCCAGTTTAACATAGGGGATACTTTTTCATTTAGCAGCCTGGGAGGTGAATAGAGGAGATTCAATTTAAGCATTTTCCAAATACAATCAGCCTCTGATAATGTGAATCCCCTGGCAAGTTGAAGTTGAAAAAAAATAAAAATCTTTTGTATTAAAAAGTCAGTGGTACCTACAGGCTATTGGACTGGTTTCTACTTAAATCTTTTGGCTACCTAGGCATGGTGATAAATCAAGCAGGATTTTAAGAGTCCTTCCTTCTGTATGTTAAGAAAGACTCTAAACACCCACAGTGTTATAGTAGTGGAAGAGAAGGAATGTCTTTAATACACCCATTTTTTGTACAGTTTTATTGGAGTATTGACAAATAGATTTGTTACCACCCATTTAGCCATCACATTCTTGGGAAGGAATGTTGTTTCATTTTTTTGTCTGAAGTTCAAAAATATTTTTAAATAGTATTTTTACTTTTTTTCTTTATATCTAACTGCAGAGTCAAAAGCTTGAAAACATTGTAAAAAACCCCCATATATTGGTATAATTCTAATCTGGTCAGAAATAAAAAAAAAAAAATAAAAAAACCTAAAAATGACCCCTACCTTTTTTTCTCTACTCTAAAACATAGGTTGGGAGGAAATCAAGTTAGTGTGCTGAGACCTGAATTCTCACTGTGTCAAGATTCTCCCTTTGAAAATACTGACAGTCAAATGTGGTTGGCTGGGTTGCCCCCAGAAGAAAAAGGTGCTCACCACTGAACATCTGCATTTCCCATGATTTCTTATGCCTTAGCTATGTTCATGAGGTGTTCACCCAGTGAACTCCTGCCTGTGTGTCTACACTGGGGGCTGGTGCAGTTCCAGTGCAGTGAGAACATTGCAGCAGGGGCTGGTGCAGTTCCAGTGTAGTGAGAACATTGCAGCAGGGGCTGGTGCAGTTCCAGTGCAGTGAGAACGTTGCAGCAGGTGCTGATGCAGTTCCAGTGCAGTGAGAACATTGCAGCAGGGGCTGGTGCAGTTCCAGTGTAGTGAGAACGTTGCATCAGGGGCTGATGCAGTTCACAGTGCAGTGAGAACACTGCAGCAGGGGCTGGTGCAGTTCACAGTGCAGTGAGAACACTGCAGCAGGGGCTGGTGCAGTTCACAGTGCAGTGAGAACGTTGCAGCAGGGGCTGGTGGTGCTGCGCGGCAGAGCTGGCAGTGCTCACTTGCCCAGAGAGACGCTCTGTGTCGGGCTGAGAGTGCCCCACAGTGCTGCTGGTGAAGGGAAACAGGTTAGCTGGAAGGTTTGCCCTTTCTGCATGCAGCAGGTGAACTGGAGCTTCCATGGTACATGGACTCACCCCCAAAACTCTTCTCCTGAAAGATCTGCAGTTGAGACCTGTAGGGGTAGCAGAGCAAAATCCATCTCATTCCTCACAGAGGAAATAAGCCTTGTCTGACTACCAGGGGAAATGTAAATCAATACTGTTGTGTGACAGGTCAAGTTGCATCTTGGGAGGCAAACCACATGCCTTTGTTCCCATTTACAGTGGCACAAGGTGGTTCTGTTGCTGGCAGAACATGACATCTGAAATTATTTTGCTGAGGCTGTGGACCATTTCTGTGTTGTGAAGATTGATGCACAAAAGACTTGGAATGGAAGAGTGTGTAAGCTGAGATGGTAGATTCTTTGCTCTTTCTGGGGACACTCTAAAGTCCTTCTGTCAAGATGTGGCTGTACATTTACCTCCTGCAACAAAAGCTTTTGCATGCATTATGTTCCTTCACAAACAGTGAAATAAATTATAAAGGATCAGAAAATTAGTAAGAATAAATATATAGAGGGAAAAGGGCTTGGGCAGTGCCTCCTTCTTCTACAGTAATGACAGTGATGAAGAGTATTAAAGGACCTAGGGGATAGAAAAATATGTTTTTAAAACAATTTTTATAATATATAAGTGGCTATAGTTGGCAATCTTTATAAATCATGTATGGGTTTAATGATCTCTGGTAGTGTTTTCCACAGGGCAGAGTTAAGATTGTGGCAAAAAAAGACCAGTTCTGAGTTTCTTTCTTCACTGTGCATCATCTTCCTATTGAAGACAGGACGTAGTTATCCTTGTCCTCTCTCATCCATGAGCTATCATCTCAAAGAAACGAGAGTCCAGTGCAGGAGAGAGACTTCATTCAAATTATCATGTTGGAGTCCATCCCCTCATTCTTGTGTCATTGCAGAACGTGTTTGCCTCCTCGTCAGCAATGTAAGTTCATCTTTGCTCTCTGCAAATGAAACTCAGTTTTCTGCCAGATAGTTTCAGAGGATTTATGTAAGCTAGAGATTTCCCATTTGCCTTAATGGGAGTTACCCCACACTGCACAATAGATTAGTGGCACAGCAAAGGAAGATAAGTCAAAAGACCCCTAGAGAGCAATGTTGATTTTAAATATTTCCCTTCTGCTGTAATAACTTCCATAGCATCCTATGCATTATGAAATGCCTGATTGAGCCAATTTCCTGCATTGTAAAATAAAGCCATAATTATCATTATTAAGTGTAATTAACTGTACATATGATCACCGTGAAGAATAGAAAAAGACAAAGATAGCATGAAAACTCTCTAATATCATAATTACTGGTCCATTTGTATTGTCCTTGTTAAATATGCATCCGCTAAATAATTTGATTGCATGTCTTGAGCTGGGTTGCACTTTGCTTATCCTTTGCTGATTATAAAGGCTTAATCTTTTCTGGGAATCTTTTTTATCATCAGTGTGTGGGAAGGAGTGAAAACAAACAAACCTTTATAGTTATTTTGGGCTACTCCATAATGTCCACCACTTCCTAGACTTGTATTTTCTAGAAAAATTTTTTAATGACTTCATGTATTTAATTTGCAGGGTCAAGGCTTCCAGAGGTAAGTGCAATTCAGTGGAGATTTAATTGGAAAATAGTCTTTGCTAGGGAAGAAGAAGGAAAAAAATCTTGTGCTGTGCAGCAGTAAGTCCCAACATTGTTGAATAGATTCTGTAGGTTAATGGAGCAGCCTTAACTGCAGCTCCTGAGTGGAGTTACTAATTTTGCTCATTTGTTGAGGGCTTGGTACCACCTCTGGTTGTCTGTCTAGTGAAAAGAAAGAGAGTTACAAAGTTCTTGTTGCCTTCAAAATGTCAGCCTTAGGAAAAACCTTTCATATTTACATCTCATATATTAAGAGGGGCCAAAGCTTGAAAGACTTCCTAAAATAGATAAAATGGACTGGATCTTTTCTTGTTTTGGGAATTAAGCTTTCTTTGTCTGCTTTTCCTAAAGGAGTCTAAATTCAATGAGGTTTTTTGGGAAATGAGTTAATTAATGAAAAAAGATTTCAGGATTCGGCACTTCTGTAGGAATGTCACAGACTTAATGGGATTATTGACCAGGGAAAGAGGTTGTAGGACCTCACCATAGTCTGTTTATGCAAAAGAATTAATGTAAGGCATTTCTGAAATGAAACCACTGTAATGATTTCTGTGATCTGCCTCTTGTTTTGGTCAGGTGCCATTTTTTTTTCCCTGCAGCAATATTATAGCAGCTTCACTTGCAGTATTTTCTGCTTAGGTCAGAATATCACCAGTTCCCAAAAAGACAAAATTTTCAGTTTCCCTGAAGAACTAGTAGTGATACAGCTGAGGTTTGGGGTGCTTTTTTAATTATTATTTACTTCTATAACAGTCAGTCACTCTGGTAAGGGAAAGGAGCAGTTAGAGAAAGGTTTCAGCGAGGAAACTAGAGGAAAATTTGCCAATGAATGGGTAGCAACTTACTGCGGTGATGGACTTTTTCCTGCACTCTCTCACAGAGGCTGGTTACCTTTTTTAATATAATAAAGGATGAAATAGTTAAATACATCACAGCTTTGCCAATAATAGGTGTTGGTGTATAAGTCTAACTGGCAGTCAGACTGCCCAGGTTATTGATTTTACTGTCTAATGGCTGAAAGAGATGTTATCGTGATTAATTAGAAGTCAAAACCAAATGCATCTTGCTTCTGTTAGATCTCCTGGCATTTGTTTTCTTTTTTTTCCTCCCTCACCAGTGTTGTCGTACATGTACCTTTAAAATGTTTTAAACTAAAAAGCTATCAAGGTCAGCAGTATACAAGCCCTAGCAACTTTATTTCAGCTGTCAAGGAGTCCTTAAAGCATGCACTGCTTTTGGTGCTGGAAGGGACCCTTTTAAAGCGTGAGGCTATTCATTTAACCTCAACAAATTAAAATCCAGTAGGCTATTATTCTTAGGGTTCTTGAAGTAACTTATCACCTCATTATGTTATTGGGCAGAAATGCTGACATGCTGAGTATTGCTTTATATATTTACTGATGGTTTTACAGGAAAACATATTTTTCTCTTTTTTATTTAGTGTTCTGCAAACATGTTCAGTGCTTAATGTGAATAAGCGTTATAAAGATCACTGCAACACTGGAATGTTAAAAAGTAGGCAATTTTCTATCAGCTGCTCTGAATTATGATCAATAAGATGGTAGAAAAAATGGAAAAAAATGATAGATGCTAGGGAAAAAAAATCTAGGGTTAGTCAGCAATAACAAAACCTGCAAAGTTATAATATATTGTATTAATAATCACTTCTTGGTGGTTTACATGCTCTCAGAATGCCAAGAGCTAAGGAAAAAAGGAATCTCCCTAAATTTATAAACAATTTACATCTCACACAGTTTACTTCCAGCAAACGAGTACTTGTTTGATTTAACTTGTTTTGTGTTTTATATGATCACGATCTAGACCTAAAATTACCTTACAAAGTACACAAAAATAGAATATATTGCACGTTTCTGAATTAAAGTGAAATTGCCATGTTTTCATATCAAAACCTTACCAGAGATTCTGTTGTCACAATTGGTCTGATTCTGAAAGTTGTACAAGAATCACAGAATCATAAAATGGTTAGAAGGGACCTTAAAGTGCACTCGATTCCACTGTCAATGCCACTGACAAAGATATTAAACACCAATCCCAGTGCCCCTAAGGAATGACATCCATCATTGGTCTCCAACAAGTTGACCACAACTTTTTGATTGTGACCATCCAACCAATTCCTTATCCATCAAATTCATGTCTCTCCAAACATGGATGTTGTGCAGGATAGTGTCAAATGTTTTGCACAAATCCAGGTGGACGTTAGTTCTTGGTCTTCCTTTATCCACAGTGCTGCAACCCCTCTACAGAAGACCACCAGGACTGTCAGGCACAGTTTGTCCTTGGTGAAGCCCTCTGGGCTGTCACCAGTCATGTCCCTATTTCCTGTGTGCCTCAGCATAGTTTCCAGGAGGATCTGCTCCATGATCTTGCCAGGCAAGACTGACTAGCCTATGGTTCCCTGGGGCTTGTTTTCTCAAAATACCAGGGACACATTTCATATCTATTTGAAATTTTGGGAATCCTGTAAATGCAGTAGCTTTCTGTTCAAAAGTGTGTAATGTGTTAGAGAAAACCACAAAGCACTGACTCAAATATTACTGCATCATCTACTGAGCAGATGGTTTACATACCTTCTTTGCTTCTTCCTTGCTCCATAGCATTTTAGCAAGCAGTTAATCTGTTTATCAGGACTCAGTTCTCTCCTTTAGGTTTTGTTGTCATGAAAATGTCTAAAGAAAGATGACCTACAGCACTACACAATTTATAGGTGTGGAGTGGTTTAAGTAACCAATTTGTAAAGCTTCAGACTCAATTTATCTGCTGCTTTTCCCATGGAATTTACCTAGAAAAAGAGTAAAATGCACAAGACTCTTAAGTAAAACCCCCACTTTGCTTGTCTACTTGGTGTTCATAGAGAAAAAAGCCCTACCAGGAGCCTGTTAAGTCCAAGCAGCAGACTGCAGGTGTTTTCTGAAATAAGGACATAAAAGGACAGAATGTTAATCAAGGCAGCCCTGTGGTCATTTTAATTGACATTCTTACCATTTTTCCAGGTCTGTGCTTATTTCTTACTGTGCTGTTGCATGAAATTAGAAGTTAACACAGCAATTTCAATGTCCTTGGCCATTTTTGACTATAGGTCTGCTGAAATATAGACCTCAGTTTTATTTAGTTGAAATTCATGGTACAATTTCAGTAGATTTAGTGCTGCTGATAGCTGTCAGACTGAGTGCATTGGATAGCAGGTTTAGGTAGTGGTAAGATTAGCAATCTTAGAGCTTCATCTAGCCAGAAGTATAATTCAGTATTTGGGTTTTATTTAGAAACCACCTGTGGGAGGGAGGGGGAGGCCTGCTAGTGCAAGTTGTAATGCTGAACCTTGTCCTGAAAAAGCTAGACTGAGTTCACTCTGTATCATCTGTGCATAGTGTATATATGGTGAATATGTGGTTGTTTCCATACAAAACACATATTGACTCCTTGCCCCCTTACTGGCCAAGAGATGTATTTTGAAATCTTCAACAAAGAGATGAACTGGAGGGCAAATCAATAAGTACTGAGGAGTGCATGCCAAGGCTGGTATTGTGATCATCCTAATTTTTGCTACTCTGACCTCTCTGTAAACAGGACCAAAATCTGGTAAAAATTGTCAGTGTAGGTGTTCTAGGGTCTAATCTTGGAAAAAATCCAAACTAACTAACCCAGTGATGCTGAATCCCTTAGGGTTCCAAAGAAAATATTGGAAAAAAATATAATATGTATTTAGATATATAAATTATTGAAAAATGGAAAAAAAGAACTGACTTTGGGTTATGTGATGCAGAAATTCACATTATGCTACAATGGCACCAGGTCCAGGAACAGGGGAGCATCCAGAGCACCAGGATGCTTTAACATCATCCTGTGCTCTGCTGGAGGTGACAGTGTTGTGTTGAACCAGATCCTTTCCTTTCCTCTGGCATTTCCCCTCATTTCCAAGATGTCTTTCCCCTCACAGCAGTACTCCTTATTTCCTTGTTGCAAAGGAATATATATATTTTTTTTTCTGGGCAATGTCACCCTTCATTTGTGGAATAAAGGGAAATAAAAGCTGTAAATTATTGATGCTGGAAGTTTACATGAGGGAAATACAGAGTCTTTCTTCTGAGCCTTGGAATGGCTGTCAGAGTCCTGCCTCAGCTGCTAAGAAGGGCCCAGCTAATGCAGTCAGGTTTGCTCCATCTGCCACAGCTTTGAGTGACAGCTATGGCCCAGTGCACATCCACTGAAAACTAGCATCAGGGAATGACATACAGTTTGATAACATAAGATGCTTAGGTTTTTTGGCTCAAGTGAGATGTTCAGAGCTAATAGCCCTGTGAGCAGAGTTTCAGCTGTGATCTGTACCTTGAGATATTGGTTGTGTCTGGCTCAGGAAAAAGGGGAAAGAATGAAAGCTTATTTCTAGAAAGGTTTCCGATGAGCAGCATTTGTCATTGAAGGGGAAGATGGGTATAATTAGCTTGTCAGTCTAGTTTGGGCTGAGCTGGCTTTCTGTGGTAAGAAAGATGGACTAACTGCCAGAAGAGCTGACAGGCAGTCGATAATGCAGCAATTAATGTCATAAATAATTCTGGAACCAATTATATCAAAATGGACTCCAAGCTTTAAAAAGGAACAGAATTCCCTTATTCTTCCTGCTAACAGCAAGAAGCAGCTTTCATTTTTCTCTATAATTACTTTTCATTGTATATAGCAATAAAGTAGGGCTTTTCTGTCCATATTTAAAACTTGTCTTTCTTGCCTTCCCCCGCCTCCTAAACACTCTTTACCCCATAGGACAAGGTTGTTACAGCAGATCTGCACTGAGGTAAATGTATAATCTTTTCACATGGCTGTTACATGATAATTTCTGCTGCACCTAAATGACTAAGAGCCAAGTTTTCTCAAATGTCATGGGCAATGACAGCAGAAAGTACCAAACAATGGCATTTGGAAATAAAGACATTTGTGAAATAAATTGATTTGTCTTATTATTTTAAAGGTTGCTCTGACTTGCTTACACTGAACTTATTGATTTTTTTTTTCTCTCCTCTCTCTGTACAGTTACAGCTATGGAATCTGAGCCAAGCTATTCCCTTTATGCAGCAAACACAATTCAGAACAGCCCTGCGAGTTAATGGGCATTCCCTTACAAAAGACACCAAGTTACAAACACTCTCTAGAGTGATATTCTCCTTAGCTGTTTCTCCATGTGCTGTAATACAGATGTGGATAGCACAAAGCCTGTACTGCCCAAACCCGCACAGTTCTGCTTTTGCTAATGGTCTTTCTGTAGTCTCGTCCTCTCTTTTCTAAAAAAAATGGACTATAGAAGTAGTAAATTACTGTAGCATTCGTTCACAGCTTTGTTCAGCGCCTGACAAATGTTTCCAACTTTTCAACTATGGTGGCATTTACTCCTGGGAGGTTGGGGAAAACAGTTCATGAAGTTCCCACTGTTTTAAAACCAGAAACATCTGTTGGTGTCACATGCAGTTTGTTGGCTGGGTCCAGGAATAAAGAAATCCTGCAGCTGATCAGCTCTCTCCTTAGCAGTAGGTGTCAGTATGGTGAGTGGTAATTACAACAGAGAGTTTTAGAGGACACACGATAATTAGGACAGCTAACAAAAACATAAACACTGACATTTACCATACTTAAAGCCAGAAATGTTGTCTGCCATGTCTGTACATTGTTTCAGACCATGACAATAGAGCCATAATTAGTTCAATCAAGCTTTTAAGGAACAAAGACTTCCAGATTTTGGATGCACAGCTCAGTGTTTTAGCAGGAAGGATGGCAGAAAGAGGGGGAGCAGGCAAAGCCCAGGCACAGAGCAGGAGAGCTGGGTTCCCTTCGGAGCCCTGCACGGAAGGTGCCGAGTGACCGCCGGGGAGCGGCCGCGTCCGTCATCGCGGCTCCGGGCCAGGGGACAGACAGCGCTGCCCCTGCAGAGCTGCCGTCCACATTAACGCCATCTTAAGGTCTTTTTAAGCACTTGGAGATTGTCTGTGAGGAAGGGTGATGGAAATTCAGTGCTATTGAGGGAAGAGACCATCTGTTTCACATCTCATTAAGAACTATATCCGGTTTCTGCTCTGCGGCCCAGCAAGGCCTGAAAACAAGGAGCTGTGTTTAAACAATACTTCCTCAGTTAAACTACAGTGTTTATAAATTGAACTCAGTTTTCCTCCAAATGACCCACTTTTTCTGCTCACAGAAGTTCTTCAAAAGGTAAGATTTTGTCAGAATCTTTGCAGGACAACTCTGTAGCCATTCAGCAGTCTTGCCGTCATCATTTTCTTTTCTGTGCTTCTGCATTTCTAGTGAAAGTACTTCGCTGCCCTCATGCCTCAGACCATTCAGAGCACTTTTTCTCTTCAATTCAGAGGAAATATCAATGTTTTCCTCATATTGATGAGAATGATTTTAAGCAGAAAGGTAAAATCAGTTTGATTTAGTCTGGAAAGAGTGCTCTAGCAATCATTATTTGGTCTGCAGAACTCTCACTGACCTCCATTCTGAGGAAAATCATTTCACTGGGTACATGGACTTTATAAAAAAGAGATTTAACATGAAATGTCAAATTAAATGAGCTTAATTTACTCACTGTCATCTGCAATGCCACCCCAATAATTTAGGTTTTCTATTGTAACTGCCAGTATAATTGATGTTACTATAGGAAACTTACGGCTAAGTGAGCAACAACTATGCTTGAAAAAAACCCAGATTTTCAGTTCATCAAGAAGGTGAGTTGTCAAGAAGCAATTAATATTACCTAAAATGTCTTGTATCATCGCTTGTTCTTCTAACAAAAACACAGGAGTAGTTATTTTATTCCTAAATGGCTTTGAATAATCAGTTTTATTAGGTATATTTTAATGATTACTAAAGAAAGAAATAAAAATCCTATGAGCTATTTTGTAGTCCTGAAAGGCAAATGCAGTGTAAACTAATGGCACTACTTACTTAGATATTGTTGCTCCTTTATCCTCTAAATGCCTGAAAATAGCTTTTTGTAGAGGTGAAGTGCAGAATTCAATGACTTTAGCACCTTGGTTTAGCTCATGATGGGAGATATTATCTAATTTTATCCTCTGTGTGTTAGGGTATTATGTGTTTTCATCTGTTGCTTGAAGTTGCACATTAAAATTCCAAGCTCTTATGGCTATTTGCTACTGAGGCCATTGAAAGTGTACATACCCATTATAACTTAGCAAATGTGGGTTGATTAGATACAGTAATGGCCAGGTTTTCATCATGAACTACTGTAAGCATCCTTTTGGATTAAGCTTGGGGTATTCAAAAGTACAGCGTTGTAAGTCTGAATTACAAACATAGCAGTGGTCTCAGTGGAGTAATGCAAGGCAGAGAGATGGGAAGGTGGGGAAGAGGCAAGAATTCACCTTCAGTAGGTAGATGAAAGAGTTTCACATCAGTAAAATTGATGAGTTTTTTGCCTTTTTTTATTACTGGCTGACTTAATTACATAAGCACATAAATTTCTAAACATACTCCTCCTCTTTCCTTTAGGTCTAATAAGCTGCCATTCATGTTGGAGTTGGGTTTCCTCTGTCTTTCACTTAACACTCTCTTTTGCTGCATCACTTTCCATTTCTTCACTCTAGCTTGCCAGTAGGGCCCAGCATGTCCCAACAATGACAGTTTTTTCTGAAGCTCAGTTCTGTATCATGCAGTTAATTGAGAAGCCAAGCTGATGGTGGGCAGAGGAAGAAAGGGAAGGTTTGGGGAGGATAGATGAAAAGAAGTCTTATTAGTTCAGCATATCTAGATCTTTGACTGTCCATACCATGGACATTGAGGGTTTGAAAACCTGGCCTTCATTAGGTAGTTAGCTTGGAACTGAGGAACTAATATTATTCTCTTTGGAGCATGAGCTTTCAGGGCAGTGACTTTTCATGTGACTTCATACTCACATTATTGTTTCTGAAGGGATTTTTCTGAATGGCTTTAATAGAAACAGTAAATAATACAGATGAGTGCACAGGATATGAGTTTCTCTCTAGCATTTCAGTTATTGAAAGGAGTGTTTTGTCTTCTGTGGTGTCTCCAGCAGCCAGACTGACATCCATTTAGTTTTAAAGCATCTATCCTACTTTATGGCTTTGGTAGATAGGTGTGTTTAAAAATGTTTTGGTTCTTGGTACATATTTACTTCTCTCTATCTTTCTAGATCAGTTCTGGAAGTTGCAGGAAGCTGACCTAGGGAAAGAGAGAACACAAGAAAAGGTTAATTGAGAGTATGCTAGTTACTTATCAGAGCAAAACCTAGTATGTACCATAATGTGAGCAGGGTAATGAACCTTTCCTTGGCTGAAAAGAGGAGGTAAATAAATCTTGCTGAAGAAAAAGAAAGACAAATTTGAGGCACAGTGCTGTCTACTGCAGCACTTTGGGACTGTTGTCCACCAAAGTAGCAGAATTTGTACCAGCTAAATTACAAGGTATGACGGTAACACTTGTTTTGATGCTGATGGTGTAGGCTCCATGGAAAGCTAGAGGATCTGTATTACTATATGCTGAAATCTGTGTTATTTTACACAATTCTGCACTAAGATGTGCATCTAAGGTAGTCTTACCAGGAGATTATGTGTCCTCACCAAAATTCTGCTCTTGGACATAGTGATAGCTTTGATTTTCTTGGTTGTTGAAGGAAAGCCTCAAATTCAACCAGTCCTGTGCCCCTCCACAAGATTGCTTCTAATATTGCTACAGGAGTCATAAATTGTTATTGTTTTATTTTAAAGGATAAGTAGCTCACTACTATTTGAATTCTTGCAATCAGCAGTCCTGCATTTCTCTGTTTGAGAAACAACATCAGCTTGGATGAAAGATGAATAGATGTGGTCTTGGGGAAATTTTAAGTTTGCTTATGGAAAAGCAAATCTGTTACTCCTAGTTGAAAAAGAAATGTAAGAAAAGAATTAGGGAACCCTGAGAACATAATTGTGTTATTCTCATTGAGTTTTTTTCCTCTTCAGAGTGGAGGGCAGAAGAGTGTTAAGTTACTACCCAGAGTATTTAAACATTTTCCTTTCAGGGACTTTTGTAGGACTAATGTAGATATCAAGTGAAAAAATTAAATTTCACCCATATTTTCTGTAGAAGTGCCTTTTTTTCTTGGCAGACCCCACATGAGTTTAATTTTTCTGATTGAACAGCAGTATTAAGTTTTGTCTCCTTCTGCTGATGGGGTTCAGTTTCCTTCCTTTGGTTAATGTGTCAAACACCAATCCACCTCCCTCTCTTTCTACCCTTCCCAGTAACTATGTTGAAATACATAAGACAATAAGAGAATACACTGTATAATCAAGAATAAAAAATATTATCATGTACCACAGTAAATCATAGCCAAACAACACAGTTATAATAGAAATACCTTTCCTATGTCTGATCCACTAACACTTACTTAGTCAGATAACAAATAACTTGTTCTTGGAGAGAGTGCCCTGGGTTTGATTTATCTCTGAGTGTAAGTAAATATGAAAAGGCTGCCAAATCTGCCTATATAAATCTCAGCTATCTCAAAATGTCATGTATGGGGGAAGTGAAAAATTAAGAAGGTGTTTCTGTCTTAATAGGGTATGGAGGCAAAAGGTTCTGCTTTTAATTCTTCTTAGGGATGATGTTTCTCTGGTTGATACCTGGGAAGAATTAAAGAGAAGCTGGAAAAAAAAACATACATGTATTGTGCCAAATAACTGTTCTTATTTTTTGCTGATGTAAATCTGGAGTAGATCCACTAAAGAGTCTGGAATTAGTCTGGCTTTGCCCCAGTGTAGCTGACAGCAAACTGAGAGCCTTTCAAATTAATAATATTAAATCTCAGCGTTGTTAAGATTTTTCATGTTGGCTATAGTGGCCATTGTTTGTTTGAACAAATAGAACAAAAAGAAATCATCTGAAGATACTTATACACTGCTGCACAAGTGAGAATAGAAAGAGGACTGGGCCATGTGAAAATCAAGGGTAAGAAAATAGTTTCTGTAACCATTGTTTGCATATGTTTATTCTTGTCTGACAACACCACACCACATTTAGGGGTCCATTTGCACAGGAAAAAAAGAGGTGGCATGCAGGGCTGGATTATTAACTCAAGTATTAAGTAGTATAATCCAGGCATAAATCCTGCCAGTTTGTGAATTTTCACCCATGGGCTTTATATTTTTCTCACTTAATGCCGTGGTCACTGGAGTTACTCCTGACTATTACCAGAATCAGGCCCTCTGCATCCGGTGTGGCTTTGTGAACCAGATGCTCCGAGTGACAAAGTGGGTCAATTAGCCTGAAGTACTTGTTGAGCCTCAGTCCATCTGGGATTCAAAGGTAGTTTGTTACCTCCGAGGTGGGGGGTTTTAGTTGAATGTGTCATCCTACTCAAATTCATTAGATGAAAAGTGAGTATCATCTTACATTACATAAGTTCAGCTGGAATGTATACAATGTCAGTAGTATGGGAGAAGAAAACATGTGTTGAATACATCTAGTGTGTCTTGGGGCTCTGAAGGTCACTCCACTAAAGTAATATATAGTGCTGGTGCTAGTGGCTCAAGGTCAAGTCAGCTTGCTTTTCATAATGCATAAACCTCAAGCTCGCTCAGACACCAATCATCTGACCTAAACCTTGGAACAAATATTTTACTAAGTAAATCAGTGAGCATGCTGGCATTTCTATTAACCTTCAATGCACTGGTGACAGAAAATGAATAATGATAAATAATAACTCAAGCCTGTAAATCATGCTTAGCATCAGAGGAAAAAAAAAAAAAGAAAAAAAGAAAAGGTCTGGTGTACTACCATCTGCTAGGCTGGCTGAGCCTGTAGAGAGAAACCCACAACAAAGGGAAATGTGCTTTCTCCCTCCCACAGCAGTTGCCTGGGCTTGAAATTTGAGGGTGGAGTGGAGTGGGCTTTGCAGAGACTGGTGAAGGGAACACTTGAAAATGAAAAGCTGAATGTACACAACCTGCAGGGAGCCTGAGGAAGAAGAGCTGGGTTCCTCAAGGTGGTAGGGTTGTTTGGCAAGCTTTGAAGTGGATGAAGTCTTCTGTCATCCTCCTCTCCCTCTGACTGACCAGACTTCCAGCAACTCACCAGCGATGAGGACCTACTTGTTCTATTTCCCCAGTACTTTTTCATTTAATTTCATCTTCTTCTGTTTTCCTTTCAGTTTTGCTTCTGGTTAGGGTCACCATACCCATACAATGGCCTTAAAGAAATTAAGTTCACAAATTGGGAAGAAAAGATAGATTTAGTATATCTCCCATCCTGTGATACTTTCATATGCTTCAGCTTCATTTGGAAGTGCTCTGATTCTCATATCCTTTAGATTTTTGTAAGGTCCAATTTTAGACAATTAGCTTTAATTTGTTATTGAATTTGCTGCAGGGAAGGTTTTTCTTAGTCATGTTTAAAAAATTTGCATTTCACAAGCTTTCTCACAATCTATTTCTTTTCCCCTTCTGAAATCTTTTTGATAAAATAGGTGCTGATGAATCAGTGGTTCAAAGTACCTGTAGTGTCGAGTTCACCTCTCTAGCTGGGAATGCATTTGTAATGGATTGTCAGGCTGGGGACTCTGGACACATTTGTGACCCTGCTACAAGAAGGGAAGGCAGCACGCATCACATAAGGTTACTGCTTCCAAAAATCACAGCAGACTCTCTTTGAGAACCCTTGTCCTTTCACAAAAGGTTATGCTGTGACACTGGAATAGGAAGAAATACAGGGAGTAGAAGCATAGCCTGATGTTTGGTTTCTGGGGGATCACAGCAGGAGGTGTGCTCAGCACCTGTTACAGGGTGATAGGAAGAATATAACACACAGTCGTGGCTGTGTTTGTTGTGGAATCACAAAGAAGCCAAACAAATCTAACCCAGATATGTGAGGAAGAATGAAGTGAGAGGATAAAGAGAGTTAGGGGCTTGAGTTCATATCTGTAATGCATTTTTTGTCAGAAAGGGGTGAGAAGATTTTTTTTTTCAGTCTGAAAAGCAGGCAAGGGCCAGTCATCATGTTAAAATTCATATCCAAGTTCAGATTTGCAACAGACCTTTGTCAGAAAAATACTAGTGCCTGAATCTGTGTTCTTTTTGATCATTTTGCTCTTTTGACCAAAATAAAAATAAAAGTACTGCCCACCAGCTGAACTCATGTTACTTCCAATGATTTTGTTTAAATTATATTCCCAACTGGATTAAAGTGATAAGATAATTTACAATGCAGTAATCATCTGACACCATAAAAAAGAAATCTCAATCAGGTTACCTTAACCATTTCTTGAATCTTAGGACTGGTATCCATCCTATGGAATAGAAGGGAAAGTATGGGAAACCCAGTGTTTCTGTCACTGCCAAAGTACCGTTTATTTAAAGCAAATTTGGATAGGGCCCTTATCGTAAGAATATTAAGTGAAAAAGATTTCTGTAAACCAGTTTCCTCATCCCAAACTTCATGCAAGTAGGATGACTAATAGCAAATTTCTAAACTTTGACACCTTTGTTTAATTAAGGGTCTGTTTTGTGAAAAATGTCAGAAGCTCAGAAAAAGACAGGATCATATTGTTCCACTAAAATGGCTGTGTGGACACTACTTCCAAGAGAAAATGTATTATCCTGAGAAATTATGTAGAGGTAGCTGCTGCATTAATATACATGCATTTCACAGATAACTTTAGGAAAAATTAACCTTATCCCAAAGGGACTATCACTAAACATAATTTATTCAGTCCTTTGCTCTATCCTGACTTGCCCTTGAGAAGACATTTCCCATTAGCAAAAGTGAGCTTAGCTCATATGTGTTAGGTATCTGGTGTTGACTATTCCTAGTAAAAGTCAACAAATTAATTTTAAAGTCTCACTATTGATTGGTAATCTGAACTTTAGCATCTCTATCCTTATATCTTTCTGAACAGTATAAAAATTATTTAACCAAAACTAAATAAGTGCTAAAAAAGGGTAAGAAAGCAGGTTGTGAAAAGGAATATATAGTAGTTTCATTATACTTAATTTAGCTGAGGTGAGGCTGTTCACTAGTTTTGTGAGCTTTTAATTTATTTTATTTTGTGCCTAATAGGAATTGTGACTGAAAATAATAATTCAATTAATATACCATTACAATAAGAAGATTTATATTTTTCTTAATACCAACACTTAAAAGCTGCAGAGATTTTTTTTGGTTAATTCAAAGTGATGAAAAGAAAGTAATAGAAATAATCTGGTTTTACAACTTAAGAAACTAAAATACAAAGAACTGAAGTGGTCTTCCCAAGGTTTCATAGCAAATCCATGCCAGAACCACAAATTATTCTTTATATTAGCTGCAAACCATAAAGAACTAAACAAAGATATGGTAAAAGGGGAATCCCAGTTTTCTTATCTGGGAAGCACATAGCCTGATATCTATGGTACATTTTTCTTCCTCACCCAGTTGTTCTTAGTCTTATGCAATTACACACACCTCTCAATGAAAAAAAAACCCTCCACATACATTGAAGTTGAAATAATCATGCACAAATTAACACTCTGACCTTCTTTTTAAACTTCTGAGGGAATTGCCCCTATCAAGCTATAGGCAGAGAAGGAAAGGAAAAATCCTGAGTAATTAGTAACTACTTTATAACAAGACTCTATTGATTTAAAAGTGGTTGCCTTCAGTTACAATCTGGTGTGTATTTTTAGCCATTCATATTCCTGTTGAAAGGAAGGACAGTATGCTGAGTAGAGTTTGGGGCATGGTGATTACTCAGCCACCTTCATTAAAAGCTTTAAAATACTATTTAACTGTGAGCATCCACATAGCAGGGCTGAGGTCAGAGGCTGGAGCACACGTGGGGAAGATTTTGTGCACAAAAATGACACCACAGAAGGAGCTGGTAGTGGCAGTGGACCTCTCCAAAGTTTTGTGCTCCTCTTCACAGAACTGGGAACTTCAGTCCCTAACTGAGCATTGGTAATGGGAGAAACAAATACTGGGGCTTTGGATCTAGCCAAACATTTTTCTAGTAAATTTGCTCCCATGTGTTTACATGTGGATAATAAGAAAGTTCTAATTAGAGGGCACAGAATCTTTTGTCTTTTCATAGAAGTCATGTTAGGTATGGGAAACCTGCTAGATAACTATTTTCATCTCTGTTAGCAGACCTGTCTGCCACTTCTGCTGAGTTCACAGAATGACCCCAAACATTTTGCTGTAAATACATTTTAGATTGGGAGAGAAGTTAAAGGAAGTTTTCAGAAAAAATTAAACTCCTAATTATAAGGGACCAGCAGATGTTTTTCATCTAGCTTCACCTTTCCAAAAAGTTATTTTCTGAAAAAAATGTATATTTTAGGATGGTGCTATATAAAGAAGCTTATTTTTCTTTTCCCACAAATTGCCCCACTCCCTCGAAATTTGGTTTTATAACTACAGCCACAATTATTTTTTTAACATGGATCTTCAGAACCCCATTTTAAGTTTCTTTGTGCATCAAACTATTCAAAATACAATATACTTACAAGGAAGACAAATTCATTTTATAACCAAGACATTTAGAGCTGGTTGGGAGTCTATTTACCTGATGATTTAGATATTGACAAAAAGCCTTACTTGGTACATGATATCTGTGTGTCTCTCTAAAAAATTCAGTAGCTTTGATGTTTGGATATGTTGTTCATAGTATCTGCCTCTGCACCTGAAAAAATTGATTTTTCCAAATAGGATGTTGGACTGTGTTCAATGTAAGGACAGAAATAAAAGTAAGTGTCTTGTGAGGTTGTGCCTACCTAGCTTAGAGGCTTGCAAATTCCCAGGGTATAAACATACATGTTATCTTCTAGAATGGTTATGCACTCTCTGAACTCTCAAAATAATATATCAAATACCCAGGGCTCAACAGGCCCTGATCTGCATGAATACTAGCAGGAATTTTCTAAAGGTACTTTCATTAAAATTAAACAGTGACTTCTTTTACATTGATGGGTCTATGACTGATGGCTCTGAAATTCATGTCCCAAATAAATGAATGGCCCTTCAACTATTTCACGTGTACTTACAGACAGGCAAATGTGATATATTGCATCCACAGACATCTCAATGAACATAATCATGATATCACAATATATCATGTTACACTTGTATATGTTCGGGTCACATAATTTACCGTCAGCAGTGTGAGGTTTAACAGGGTTGAATTATATGGATGCTGCATAGAACACTTTGGCTGCATTATGCTGATGCTTTGGACTTTAAAATGTTAATATTGCAAATGAAAGGTACACTTTGTGTATCATAAATCTGAGTGTCTATTCTTCCTGTGTACTCAATAAATACACTTCTCATCAACTTTTAATTATGCTGTTTGCATTATTCTGTCCTGAAGAGGATAACACTCTGTAAATCATCCACTTCTAATGTACACTGCAGCATAAGTTTAGTTAATTAAACCATATATTTTATTAGTACTTGCATTTCCATCTTGCAAAACTGCTAGGAAAAAAAATGAGAGAGGTTTTTATTTATTACAGCTGAGTTTAAGATGGCATTACAAAAGTTTAGCAGGGTTAGATGTGCATATTACTGTTGCCTGTACCTTACTCACAAATGGCCAGTCTCAAAAACTTACTGTCTACCTACTGCTATGAAAGTGAGAAGCTTCTTGAACATGTTGATGTTTGTTGATGTTCCCACAGAAACACTTCAGTGTATTTAATGGTTGGAATAATCAGAACTGAACCAAGTATGTGCTTTTCCATTTGCAGAATTTGTTATGTTAAATCACCAAAGAGAGTTCCCTTGCAATGAAATTCATGGTAAGTGTAATTAGGAGATCCTTTTTATTCTTCTTACCTCTAAGTTTCCTCTTTATTATTGGACCCAGTTTTTCAAAGCACAGTTTTCATCAGCAGACTATTTTATGGTTCAGTGTAGGTGGAGAATCATCCCGGGGGGATGCCATGACACATGAAAACATTAATAAGATACTATGTGACAAATAGCATGAGAAGTGTAAACACTTGCCATAGCATCTGTAACTCTCTGAGGATTAAAGCTATCTTAGGGTAGAGTCCCTGGTATTTTCTGTTTGGATAAAATAAATAAATAACTTAATTTGAACTTCGAGGTACAAGTGCTCAGAAAAAGAATTAGACTTTGAGACTATTTCTCACTGACATAAAGACACTCTCATACTGACAAAGACGATTCTGAACTAAAATCCTTGAATGACTCAGTCTTTAACATCCCAGCTTGAATGTCCAAAAAATTTTTTTCAGAGGGATTCTTTTGCACAATGGTTTGAAATTAAATATATATTCATGATTCTCTTCATTAAAGCCAAGTAAATTTGCTCTGCCTACACAGTCTAGAGCTATGTAGGGTACTCAGATGAAAATGGAGCACTGCTGAATAACAGAGAGTGTTACATTTTACTCTGTAGATGTTATTTTTCAGATTTCAAAAGAGTATTTGGGAAAAATTCTCAATAAAATGGCAACCTCTTACCATTAAATTATAATAGTTTTAGTTGGAAGACAAAAAAAAGTAAAAACACTTCTCAGAGAACAGCAAACCCATGTGTGGTGTTCAAGAAAGTTGGTAGTGTGGTGTAGAAATCAAATTATTAAGATTGAGCTTATGGACTGTTTTCCTCGCTCTACATTTGAGACTGTCCTTTGACATGATTTCAGGTTCACTGATTACATACAAAATGGGATATAGAAGTTAAAATGTAATCCTTTTCTTAAAAGTAAGAAGGAAAGGACTGAGTAATTTTCAGACCTTGTCATGAGGAGCTAGAGTGTGAGTAATTACTTAAAATATGTTCATTTTGAGTGCTCGTGCCCTGCAGATTGAGGGAGTAAAGATGTTTCTGTTCTATAAATATAAAGCCACAGTCTCATTAATCGAGTCCTCTTTAGCAGAAATAACTAGGTCTTGACTCACACATGATGTAATTAATAGTCCTAATTTATTTGCACTTGAATTTGACAAGGACTTTGGTATTAAGATTTTCATCTATGTTTCTTGACTACTGTCTGTGTTGTCATGTTGGATGGTTTCAATTAAGAATTAAGCCAAGTGAAAAAGGCTCCTTTTCTGCTTGAAATTTACAGAACCGTGTCCTAAAAAAAAAAAAAAGCAACATCTGGAAAGGAGAGGAGGAGGCTTACTCCTTGGTAGTACTTCACAGCTGATACTGTCTTTTTAGGTCAGCTTTTTCTCTTGTTTTCCTCTACATTTGACTTTCATGCATATTAAAAGAGGCTGGATATTAGTGTTAAGGTACATTGTGATAGGGAGCATTTCTGGTTATTTTTTTCTCTTTGGACACAACGGCCTCAACACCCTTTGTTACATGCTAAGCATGGCCCCACTGGTTAAAGCACAGACATTAGCAGGGTTCTTCCATGCTTGTTTGAATTTTTGCACAAAAATGCGTGTTTTTACTTCATACCATGTCATGAACACACGAGGACACAAAAGGAAAGGGAAAACTGTAGCATTAGCCAGCAAGAGCACTTAGAAAATTGGTGAGTTTTCAGGAGGCTTTTAAATGCATATAAGGAACTGCAGCTCCCATGGAATATGGGCAGGATCGGTCCAGTTTAACACCATATAGGAAGGACTTTTTGTTAAGAACAAATAAAACCTTCTTTCTCTCTTTGCTACTGCTGAGGCAATTAAGAACCAGTATATTTTTTATTCCCCTCAGGGCAACGGTGTTTTATCGATAGAATGGACTCTTCTCTGTGGCTTTAAACCCAAACAGCAGCGCTGCAACTCGCTGCAGCCTGTGACATTTGCTCAGGTTGTTGTCAGCGGCCGGAGCGGGGCACAGGAGGGAGGACGTGCTCTTTCTGCGACGCCGCGCCCCGAGGCAGCCCCTGTAGTGCCCGTGTGGGGCTGCCAGCTGGCCCGGGCTCCGCGGGCATGTCCTGCACTCCCGGAGCACGCCCGGAGCACGCCCGGAGCACGCCCGGAGCACTCCCGGAGCACGCCCGGAGCACTCCCGGAGCACGCCCGGAGCACGCCCGGCTCGGGGGCCGTGCCCGGGGCCGGTGTGTGGGGCCGGTGATCCCCAAGCGGAGGTTGCAGCCTGAAGTAAGCTGATGCTTGAAGACAAACCTCTGCAGAGCAGCCCCATTTCCTCTCTCTCATCAATATTCACCAGTTCTGTTCCATCTTCGGGGGTCTATCCAATATGTTTTAAATATACTTTCCTGCTACAGACTGCAATGATTTGCAATGCTTCAAGAAAAGTGACTTCTTTCATAAAGTGACTGGGATGACTTGAAATGCCCGAGTTTTGCTCAGAGTGATGACAGCCAGCAAGGTCTGCTGGGACTGTGCTTGGGCCGCAGTCACCGCCTGCAGGGAGCACCAGGCTTCGAGCTCAACACAAAGGCTCAGGGTTACCACTTAAACACTGAGATTTTCTCTCTAGCCTTCCTACACACGCATATGAGCACATTCATTATTTGTATCAGCAGAACTGGGATTTGGGGAGCTGGGGAAAGTGAGACTGAGGAGTTAAATCCTAATGGGGATTGCAGTGCCTCAGCTGGAAAATCTCCACAAGCTTGGAGCAATCAAATGCAGCTGAGGCCAATTTAAAACAAAACAAAACAACATCAACAAAAATCTGTCTGTTCTCATGGCAGGGGGATTTGCAGAGCTGTTGCTGAACAATGGGTCTCAGGGTATAAAAGGCTTGCTCGGAAGTTACCCCCTTTTAAGCACGTTAAGGTATGTGGTGGGTAGGGTGTCTGCATGTGCAAGCATGTGTGAGCAAAAGCTGGGTGTTTGTTTGAACAAGAAACCCAAAAATAAACATGTAACATTAGAGAAGTCTTTCACTGTTTAAGTAGAGTGCCAGCTGATATTTCATACAGGGGTTATTTTCTGGCCCTGCCACTAAACCTGAAGGATGAGTGAGGAATGAGAAAAGAACCTCTGTCCTTTTTTATTTTTTCTCCCCAAAATATGTATTTTCTCTGACCAGTTGAAGCATTGTCATTTGATACTAATTTTGTTCAGGATGCTAAAATTATTATTTTTTTTTTGTTTTGTTTTAAATTTGCTAATTAAACTTATAAAATTTGCAAGTAACCCAGAATTGCATTTAGTAGGTTTCTTATGAGGAGTTGTTGTATTTAGGTTCTGACATTTGGCAGGTTGAAATCAGTTGTGTAAATCCATGGATATTGGTAGGTTGAAATCAGTTGTGTAAATCCATGGATATGTGCTTTTTTTTCAATTAACTATATCTACAGAACTAGCATATTTATATAAATATTTATGGCTAAGTGCCTTTTAATCCTCAGTGCTATACTTATTTAAAATTTGCCATTTCTGCTTGCACTACTGCCAATAGACTGATTTCTTAGATTTATGTAAAGTATGTAGTAAATCTTAACACTAAATTTTAACTGCTCCTTTCAGCAGTTTAAAAAAGTTTCCACCTGGTTTTTTTTGTGGGGAAGAGACTTGGGTTTTTGCATTTGCTTCACTTTTTCTCTGCTTCCAGGTAGGATATGATAAGTCTCAAGTGATTATATTACCAATTGTATCACATCATCTTTCACTAACTTAAAATGCCCTGCATATATCATGTGTCATTGCAGAAGAGAATTCAAATTTGAATATCATGGTAATTGTACTCTACAGAAATCTACATTCCTGATAAAATTAATATGACAATTTGTATTCCATCTCTTTTTATTTTTAGTTTGGTTTTTTTTTTTTTATTTTAAGGAAAACCTCATGCTATACTCATTCAAAGCTTTCTGAAGCTTTGTTTTTCCCTAGAAGATGTCCTAGATTTTATTCTTTAATGTTGTCCCTGATTTATTGAACGTCCATGTTTCCCTGGATAGTACCATCTTTGGAGTTATACATCATCGGAGTGACTCATTCCGATGATGTATTGCATTAATACATCATCAAAGCGCCTTGCTCTGCTGTTGCACTAATGATATGTTAGTATAATACATCATCAGAGTGAACTGCACTGATGATGTATTACTTAGATGGTGATGGCATTCTGTGAAGAAAAGGTTGAGGAGCAGGTTCAATACAGTCACAGGAGAAAAATTAGTCAATACAGAGTATAACTGTTTCTCCAGTAGTGATGCTGATGCTAAATTAGCACCATAGCCCCTGATCTGTACCCTTGCAGAAACACTGAGACATGCATTATCCCCGAAAGAGGAATGAATTCAGAACACTCAGCTAAAGGATTTTACAGAAGAGAAGAGAGGTGTAACCATACATATCACTGGAAAGCTAAAGGTTATATATATAGCTATAATTACTGGCTACCCAGAGATGGAATGAATCAAACGGGGCCAAAATAAGACCAAAGTGTAGATATGTTCAGTAGCTGCCTCTTTGGTGGAGAATGTCACACACAGGGAGACAGAGATATAAAGGCTATAAATTTGCTGTCTGAATTAAAACAGCTGCCACTTAGAACCCCCCAGCAGGGATATTAAAATATTCTGAGGCATTTAGGAAGCCTATGCTATAGTATTTTTTTAAACTTTAAATTAAATACTTCTTTTAGTCATGCTATGTCCCAGGCAGACCACCACTGTCTCAGTGCTGTGTGCTCTCTCATGGTCTCCAGGTGTGCTCATTAACAGACAAATTTCTAAGTGTGCACAGCTGATACACATAGAAATTAAAAGGTGTTAAAACTTTTGGGTTCAAGTTGCTGAAAATTGTGTTTTTCAGAGACTAGAAGGACGAAATAGTGTGTGTGCATGTATGGCTGCAAATCCTGCAAAGTCAGACTTGTGTTATGCTGATATATTTGTAAAAGTGGCACTTTATATAAGCCGCACTTAAATTCTTTTACTTGTACATACCTCTTGGTTTGGTCTTGGGAAGGATGGAGCAGCTACCATCTGAGTTCACTTTCCAGGAAGGTAGGGGTGAAAATAGTATCAAAATGAAAACTGTCAAGCTTTTAGAGAAGAGAGAGGGTATTATTCTTAGATTTATTTATTTAACACAAGGGATGGGCTCTAACATACTTTTCTATATGAGAACAAAACATAATACAGGTATATAAAGTGTTGTGGCATGGTGTTCATGTCACTGCACATCTTGCTTTCCCACGTTCTCCCTCATTCTGTTAACTCCTAATTCCCTTCTTGATTTCTGTCAGCTGTATTGCATTAGTGCAAGGTGTACTTTGTGCTCCACTATCCTCCCTCCCTCTCCGTTCCTGCCCTGCACCACCTGCAGAGCTCTGCACCTGGGCCTGGCCTTTCTCTGGGATGAGTGGGAGCTTGCCAGGCTTTAGCTCCAGGAACCTTTTGCAGAAGGCTCTGTGCACAGCTTGCTGCTGCTCTCCTTGCCCCAGAACTGTATTTTGGCTGGCAACATGATCAGCTTTCAGTCTGGGTAACTTTCATCTCTGAAACTGGGGGAGAAATTTCCTTTGTAATCATGGATTCCCCTCTACCATCACACAGGTGATTTCTGCACTCACCATTGCCCTCATAATCTCCTTGATGCCAAACCAAAAAAAAACCACCCAAAAAGTAGCTAAAGCTGTTTTGTGCACCCAGTCAGTTTGAAGAGCAGTGATGCCATGAGAGTGGTGCCACTGGGGTGCAGCAGTGTGGGGCTGTGCCTCCTGACAGCTGGAAGGGAACACTTGCCTGTCTCAGCAGCCTCCTTCCACAACTCTGGGAGGACTCCTACCCTTGGCTGTTTCATGCTGTGTTATATAAGCTTCCAAACCAGTCCTTCTTTCTTCCATTTCTCTCTTCATCATCTGTCTGTCTTCTACAACTTGCAGAAAGATAGGCTTAACAGACTCTTCTGCTCTCTCTCTCCGTCTTTTCCTTTTTTCCTCCCCTTCCTTTTCTTCGATTCCATTTGTTTCCCACTTCCATTCCAGCTTTCTTTGTATAGATGATTGCTTTAAACTTGTATTATGTGGTCAAGATACTCTTCAGATATCAGTTAGCTTTGAAAAGAAACCATACTCTACCTGTTCTTAAAAAAAATCACAAATTGTGGCAATATTCCCAAGATATTTATCAATGCAGCAAGTAATTGTTTCTCATTACTTTCAAATATTGCTAGACTCTTCTCTCAGGAACTGAAATCACTATTTTAAGCTTTTTTTTGGAAATGAATACTTCAGAGATACTCAATATTTCTATCACTACTGCAGGTATCTTTGTAACAGCCCTCTCTTGTGATCCTTTGGAGTTTCTTTATAAGAAACAGAACAAATAGACAAGACTAAAAAGAAAATCAGGAAACTAGTGAACTTATTTTTTGTGTGTGGATTTCTGATATAACTTTTAGACAAAATAAATGTGATGATGTTTCATGAAGTGCAGGAGAAACATTTACAATATTATTTTTTTCAGTAATATTTTCATCATTCAGATTTAGTATCTGATTTGCTATTTTCCATTTGTGGATTTGCACTAAAGTTAAATGATTCTGCAAACATTAAGACTTATTTAGAAAAAATGCAGATGTCATGAAAAGTAACCAAGTTCCCACCAGATATGTGTAAAATATTACTTCTGTATCCTAATTAGTGGTAATGACTTTTAATAATGCAAGAACTAGAATGTTCCCTTTGGGTCTGGACAAACTAAGCCTTAGTTTTCAATGTGGCTTGTACATGTGTTTTGTTTCATCTAAGACAATCTGCCATAACATAGGACAAAACAAGATGTTCTAATTTTCTATAAATAAAGCTTGCTTTGGTTAAGATAGAAACTGCCAATTGCAGAAATACACACGTTGTTCATAATTTATAAACAATAAACACTTCTTTTGGCAGGCTGCCATGCACTTCCTTTCTGCTCAAGGTCTAAACTGTGAATGAGAAATGATGTGCAAGTTACAAATGGAATGGCTGAGGGACCTGGCAGGGTTTGAAGTGATATTGGTGCCAATCCAAATCCATGCTAGACTCTGCTAGGATAGGCCAGTTCAAAGATGTAATACAACTTACTGGAAGTGGCTGTATCAATGAAATGTCAAGTGAAATATATATAGTAGTCTAATTGCCATGTGGTAATGGCAGAATATTGCTGAGGCTTTTCTCATTCCTGCCTTTCATATTGTGGTGGAGATGCAGATAAGCAGTTACTCGTGCATCTGGATTTCAAATGGTTGAAACTTCAATGAGCTTTGTGCTTATAAGGGTGATGTTGGATAAAATGAACCTTTTTGGGGAGAAGTGTGGAGAGACTTAGGCATCAGATGAGCCATAGCTGGCAAATTGTTGGATGCTCATCGCTTTGAGCATGAAAATGCCCTTTTGAAGCAATTTGCTTTCCATCTCCAGACTCCTCTGCCATGCCTCATTACAGCTGGAGCTTGGGCTCTCCTCTGGAGTTGTTTCCTTCTTTTTCCCCTCTCCTGATCAGCACAAAGGGGATACCCTACTGAAATGGATGCTCCAGGCTGACTCACATCACATGAACATCGTACTCAGGCTTTTTATGGGAGCAGTGGACTGTTTGTTTCTTGTGCCAGTATCCAAACACTTATTTCTTCCCACTCCTTGAGGGGTGGGAAGGTGCCAAAAATTCAGGCTTTTTTTTTTCTGAAATCAGTCAGATTTGGGTGGGAGACTCTTCTTTTGAAAAGGTCAAGGGGTCAGCATGTCACTGCTCTCATAGCAATCTGCACTCTTAGAGCTCTGCTCTAACAGGAGCCAGTGCTCTCAGGTTTTCCTCAATTGGCTGGGTTTAAGCAGGCTCTATTTCTATTTCCTTGCCTATTTCAAGAGTTATCCTGGATATATTTCCTTTAGCCCATTGCTGCACTACAGTGACATATTTGCTTGACCTGTTTTTTTGATACTGAACAAAACATGTTTGTCTCATCAGAAAGAACTGTTTAGTGAAGTTGATATATTTGGTGAATTTCTTTTAAGTGTTGAGTTTCAGTGAATTAAGAATCTGAATGTTATTTCTGTTCCTTTGCAGTTTACCATCTCTATGGAGAATCAGTGCTCCTTTCTGATGCAGTGTCTGCTACTCTCCCACATCTGTAACTTGACCTCCTCTTCCTGTATAATTTATATACTGAAATTGTAATTCTCCATTGATCCAAAATCAAAAAGCCCATTGATTTTTGTCATTCTGCTTTTTCAGAAATGGTTTGTTACATTGACTACAGGCCTGAGCTGAAGCTCACTGAAGTGAATGGATGTCTTTCAGCTAACTCTTGACAAGCACTGAATCAAATTCTAAAATGCAACTCTTTCTACTAAAAAAAAAAACCAACAGCAAACCTTTTTCAGATCCTCAGTAGAGGATTCTGTAAGCAGAAGACCAAATCTGTGTGTATGCATGCATTGTCCCTCAGGGATGTTCCCCTAGAATGGCAGACAGCAGCATAATAAATCAATTATCTGATTAAACCAAAAATAATTAATATGCAATTATGACAGATGTCAGGCCAATTAATATGTAAATATTCATAAACTACCTGACAAATTGCACATATGCAAGAAGAAATCTTTAAATACGAACACCCCGCTGTGTCTGTTGAGCATAAGGGCAGGATGTTTCTAATTTGGTTGGGGAAAATAGCAACATGTATTTCAAAATAATTTTGGTTTCGTTTATCAAATACACATTCCCAAGAGTGAACAATGAGCTGTGATGTGTATAAACAAATAAAGTCTTTATGTGTCTCAGAACTCCAAAACTTAAAGTGTTTGCTTAAAATTGGCAGAACTAATATAAATGCAAGAGTCATTCAAGCTATGATAATATTAAAAAAAAAAGTATACTTGTTCACTTAAGAAGCTGCAGTTCTTCACCATGCTATCAGGTTTAACTAATTAATGACTCCTAATTATTAACCTGGGTTAATTGCTATATCCCCATCAATCATTAATTTTTTCATTCATTGATCACTTTGTCAATTCAATGCATGTTAACCACCCATAACCAGATTTTCACATTAGCTACTTTTAAGGTAACCTACACAAATTAATTTCTTTTCTGGGTTAATTATTAGCTAATTCCCTTGGTAATTTTTCACTAGTTTAATTATTTTTTACCTTGCATTCATTATCTAGTCTTCAGTTAATAATTGTAGAAACTAATTTCTCTGTTAATTTTTAACTAGACATCCCTTATTAACCATTAAATAACCCCATCACTAACATATATGTTCCCAACTTTAGTTTACCTGTGTATGGATCTCATCACCACGTGGCAGTAAATTATCCCTGCATTTGACAACTTTGTTAAGTTTAAGAGGCCAGTGCCTGAGCTGGACTAAATGATGTCTCTTTTACTAATGCCCATCCTGCTGTCAGAATGAAAGTGCTACTCGTGAATGGGCCATATTCAGTTTGTGAACAAAACATGGACATAGTCATTTCCATGAGTCTTTATTTTTTTGAGCTGTCTAAGACTGAAGGTTTCCCCGAGCTTTGTCATGGCTGCAAAGGAGACTTCAGACCTCTGACTAGTAAGTTCAAAAGGAGGACTTTTTTCTTTTAGTCAGAGATAACTTCCTTAAGAATGTGTGGCAAGACAGGTGAACAGGAGGAACATTGTGAATCTCCAGGGCAAAAGAGTTTAAGGCCATCTTTTCTGTCAGGATTTTTTTCAACATAGGGGAAGGGTAACTCTCATGGGTAATTAAATCCTTTTTACTCCTCATTTAGCAAATTTCATGACTGCCTGTCTGGAGACCCATCTTGCTTTGTGACATACTGGTGACAATTTCTTCATCTGCACACTATGGATCTTGCATAAACAGATATGAATAGAATTGGGTACAGTTTCTCTATTAAAAGTTTTCTCTAGGAACAGAACCTTCTCTAAGAGAGTAGCTATCAAAATATAGCTTTTACATGTAGATATAGGCCACACCAAAAACTTATACAAATGTCCATAGTGAGAAGGTAAATGCTCTTCTGAAGCAATCAGTTCAATTGGTGCAATATTGAATGCTTTGCTATTTTTAAATGGCTCTATTTTTCTTCAATAATTTTCCACTCCACGACCACTCTCCTCACATTATCTTCAAATTTCTTGTAGAAAAGGATGTTGCAATTATATTTTCTCTATGGGGATGGATGTCTTCTTAACAGTTACATTGCAGAGTCATTGTGGTTTCAAAACACTGGTATTTATACTGAAGTTACAATCTATTTTCTTTTGTTTGGTTTGTAACCAAAATAATATGTTTCAAATGGGGTAAAGATGATTTCCTAAAATAAGAAGAAAAAGACTAAGATACTTGTTTCCAGAGCCAGTGACTGATAGGAGAACACAGAATGCAGCAGAAAACAAATGGAAGTATTTTATATGTTAAACTCAATTGCTCGAAAATGTATTCTTTTAAATTTGTTTATTTTATTTGTACATATTAGTATTGTCTCTACTGAATTTTCATATAAAATATAAGAATGCCTATTGCTTGCTAGCAATTTAATCTGTTTTACATATATTTAAATAAATATTAAAATGTAAAAATAAAAGTGCATTTATAGACATTAGAGAGAGTGAGACAGAGATGCATTTTGTTTTCCTCCACAAAACTAAAACCAGAAATGTCTCCATAGTGTTTATACCTATTTTGATGTAAAAAAAAGGTATATTTTTAAAATTATTTTTGAAATCCAAATTTTTTGCTTTTTTGAGGATGTAGAATAGCATGTTGTTTGTGCAGTGATGGATGTTGAGAGAATAATTTCTTCTCAGAGTTTTATCCTTTAAAAGACTTTAAGTGTAATAAGTTTTTTGACCTTTTAGTAATTGGTTTTGCAAAGCAGAGATTTCAGTCCTTGGTTCTGGTTTACATTAGAATCTAGTATATACTCTAGTAAGGAATACCCTGTTTCAGTCAGTGATATCACAGCAGGAAAAAGAAATGAAAAGGTAGGTATCAGACATAATATATCTGAGTTAACAAAAAAGCAAAGGAAGCACCAGGCATATAAAATCATTTTCTAGAGAGGCAAATTAATTTGTTAAAAGTTAAGCATACTCCAAGTTAGAAGAGCTGTTTTTTTAATATCAGTTTGCTGATCTTCTGTGCAAGGTAGTCCTGGATAACCTAAATACTTCAGAAAAAAACTCATGTGACATTTATTACTTCTAAAGCACCATGATGAGGTGCATTAAGATGCTAAATGTTATATATACACCAGTTTTATAGTCCTGTGTGGCACTGGTCTTTGGTTTCTTAACACCTGGCTAATCTAAATGTGGAGTGTGATACAGAACTTCAACATCCAGCAGCAATCCCATCCCATCACCTGGGGGTGTGTTCCATGGATCTTTGAAATGTTCAGGAGAGAAATCCCCAGATGCCTCCATGTTAGCTATGCCTTCACCTCTGTGTCAGAGAGAGCTCTCAGCAGTAAAGAAAATCTGGTAGAGAACCTTCAAAACAGTGCATGTGATTAAGTGCAGATCTAATGACTATGCAAGAAATTGCTTTCATGGGCTTAAAGACATTTCTTTTTGAAGGTAAAACAAACCATGAAATTAGGTGATAACAAGGTTGAGATTTATACATTTAATCCCTCCTAGGCAAATCTCTGGATGAATTACAGTCAGAGGAAACTGTCTTAAGATAGCCAATATAACTAGCAGAATATTAAAAAAAAAAGGTATTAAGTAGCTAGCATAAAAGGGGGAGGAAGGGGGGAACCCTCCTAAATAAGTCAGAAACTAATGAAATTACTTAAGAAATAGAGCCTTTGGTTATGAAGATAAATCTATAAACAGCCCTATGTGCAAAAAGAGGTAATTAAAGATTTTTGTAAAGGAAATAAAAACTGAAGTGAATAAACAGATGAAAATCCAAAGAAAAAGGTGAATTCCACAGTAGACAAATGCATCAACGGGCAAACAGGCACTTCAAACTAAAATAGTTTGGTAGGTAGTAAGCCAATAATACTTTTTTTGCAATCATTCTTCTGCTATTTGCAACTCACCCTCAATCTTTTACCATGCAATTGTTTTAAAATGGTGTTTTGCTTTTCCAGGGAAACCAGTTTTTCTTAAACACTTGTTTCAGATTTTTGTGACACCTTTTTTTGTATTGTCAAGTTTTCTGTCTCAATGAAAAAAGCTTTGAACTTTGATAAGACCACGAATCTGCACATGTCATAAAAGATAATCATATGAAGTTTGGTTCAAGAGGAATAGAAGCTATAGACAAGAATTTCTTCTTACCAGCTTAGTTTAACTGGTATTTCAGGTGCTGTCCCTACTGTTCATTTACAACTCCGGTGTATCTGCCACTATTTCAATACCCTTCCACTGGTAATGAATCTTCCTAAGATGTCATCCTTTGTACTATACTAGTGCATTTTTAAGCAAACAAATCTCATCACAGCTTTGATATCATAGGCTATTTTATTCTTTCTTTACAGATTCTTTTCACTTAAATGATCTCAGGTATAAACCATTTTTCTCAATTTGTTTTGCAGAGTATAGCCGTAATTGTTGGCCTTGCTTTCCCACATCCAGGAGATGGACAAAGTGGAATTTCAGTATTGTCACAGGCAAGGACTAGAGGTAAAATGAGGAAATTGGCCTGTTTGATTTATGTTATTCATACCTTTTAAAATGATGCTTGGTTTTCCTACCAGGTGTCTCTTGTGTGCTATTGCACAAGATTATGGAATCTTAATCAAGGAATTTTAACCATTGGCAGTTAAAATATCTAGTAATATATTCAGGTTTTCATTTTATCCTTATCTATTAGGCTTCATACATAACTTAGGAACCAATATTTTGTTTATCTCAGTATTTATTGCTTCCTTTAATAGTTGGCAGAAGAAATATCATATCACCCTAACCAAATAGTTTCCAGGGCTACAATATCGTGAGAGTTAATACTGAACATTGTTTCACTAGCAATACAGAACTTCCATTAGTGATACCATTACTGACTGTAGAATGTTCTTCATGACAATTAAGATATTCACATATGTACTTTTGAGTGCTTGATTTAATGTATGAAAATTGTCACATGGTATTCGCCTCTAAAAATAATACAGATTATAAAAATAATTCTGCACTGAAATCCTTCTCATATTCCTTTAATTTCCAGGAATGATAAAAGAAATATTATTTGCTTCCTTACAAAGGAAGTTTATAAGAATAATAAAAATATTTTTTATTATTATATATATTATCAATGCATATTACATGTAGATTTCTGTTGACTCCCAACTCCCAATACCACAACTGGCCCCACCACAATTGTACATCTCCCACTTTAACGAGGCTGGGTCAGGGAAGAGTAACATTAATTAAAGCAATTAAACTAGGAAGTTTTTTTATACCAAATCATGGTCAGATAGATAAAATAAAATGCCTAGCACAAGCAACTGGACATGAAAGGGAAAGCTGCTGCATATGATCATTCTGACTGAAATTTGCCACAAAGACCAAAGTGAAGAAAAAATATATTTTTGTGTTAAGTGGAATTATTTTGATAATTAGGTCATTATTTACTTTTCTTTTTGGGTGGATCTGAGAAAAATTATGAGATAAATTCTACTGACGATTGTTTAAAAGTTTTTAAAAAGGTACAAATCAAAACTACAGAGATTGGCCTACAAATAGACTATAAGCTGTATTTGTTAAAAACAACTAACACTCCAGTTTGCTAGCATGAGATACAGAGGTAAAAGAGCTGATATGTTCTATTTTGGACTGCAAATCTGAGAGACAAAATTGAGCTAAAAGATGCTGTTCATTAATCCACTGTATCTCATCTTTTGGGCTTATGTGTTCAAGGCAGACAGATATTGTGCACCCTTTCTACCCCACCCTTTCATGTGTTTTTGAGTTCCGTGACCAATATTTTTTCCAATGAGATCAAAGCATTACATAACAAATAGCTGTGTAGTGTGAATTTATATAAATTTCCCTCAAATATATTTTTGGTTAAAAAACCATATTCATTGAAATTAAAATAAGTTTTCGTTTTACTTTTTGTAAGGTAGATTTTCTACCTTAAAGATGTGGCAGTTTTCTTGATGCAACTTAAAAATAACCAAACTAAAAACCATCCTTCATTTTATTTTCCCTTTCAATACAGAAAACTGTGATTATATTAATATTAAAGAATTTGAAAAAATAGAAAGCGGAGTTAAATTGTTAAATATTTTTCTCACATAGTTTATTCCGACCCTTTCATTCCTTTTTTTGAGGAAGAATAATCTGTCTAACCTGAAACAGATTGTTTTGTCTGTATGGGAACTTCTGTAGATTTGATTAACACTACACTGTCAAGTCTTTGGGGTCAGGGCAGATTGTATTAGAAGGATGACAAGTAGTTAATGAATTTGCATTGACTAATCCATACAAAGCTAAAGATTTTTCTGTCAAGATTAATGTCCAAAAAGAGTAGGACACACTATTTGATACATTATCTTACACTGAATCATACTGTTATTGGACATAAGATTAAGGAACTATGTTATTTTGTCTTATTGCATAGCTATACAAGTGGGTTTTGCTATGACACTGATGTATAGCCATTGCTTTAAGAATTCATTTAATCACCAGTAATGTCCTACTGTAACTCCTCTGTATATGGTGTGTGCATGGCAGTAACAGGGGGAGTGCCCAGCCTTGCAAACGTTCCCTTCCCAACCCTTCCTGCTGGGCAGCGTGGACTCAGGCATGCTTGGCCCAAATTTTGATCTGTGCCTTCAGGGTGAACCAAAGTGTCCAAAGACCTGGTGATGAAACACTTTAAGCTTTCAGATGCTGTCTAGATGTAATGTGATCAAAAGAGTTGCTGTTCCTTAAAATTGTAGTGGCCTATCTGAAATGTATACTCAGTGATTCTGTGAAATCTCAAGAGGCAGAATTTGGTGAAAAGAACTGCTGGAAAGCTTTTTCCAGGGAAATCAGGCATGCTTTTCTTGTCAGAATGGTAAGAATAGATAGGGGAAACTCAGGGTCTTGAAGAAGGAAAAAGGATTAAGAAAGATGTCTTATCAAATTTTGAATAAAAATCCAGAATCTATGCAAAATAAGTAAGAGAATAAAGTTAGCATCCTTCTCGTAAGGGATGTCCATTTAAATACTGATGTAGATATTACAGTCCTCTATAACAGTAATGAATGCAGGAAAAGTGCACAAGAGGGAGGATATATGGCAAGATATTCTCCTTGCTCATTTTTTTTAAAGGTGGCTGTTTTGTTTAGGAATAAACCATATAGAAGTTTATTTAAAGAAAAAAGTATTGCAAATTTAAAGTTGACATCTTCAGTAGATTCAGTTGTCTTTGTTATATATAGGAATGTATATGTAAACAAAGCCAAATTCCCAAAATATAAACCAGAATGATTACTGTGTTCAAATTAAATATCAAGGTGAAATATATTTCTTAGCAAGAAAAGGAGTAATTTGGTTTTGTTTTGTTTTGTTTTTGTTAGATATAGATAATAGCTTGATTGTTCTTTAAGAGTATTTCTTAAGGAAGAACATAAATTGTATTGATTACAAGATATCTTAATTTTTAGAATAAAGACACTGGGTTTATGGAAGTTTAATTGAAAAAGGTAGTTCAGTTCTCAGTAAATGGTCCAAAAGAGCAGCGTAATAGGACTTACTACGGAAAGATTAGAAAGCAAACTGAGAAATTATAATGCTGCTGTACAAATCCCACTTACACCTGCATTGTTAGCACTGGCTGCAGTGCCAATTTTTTCAGTTTAAAAAAGGATGAAGTAGAAATTAAGGAAACTGCTGAAAAAAAAGAATCGGGGTCAACATGGATGACGTAAGGGATGGAACCATTTCTGTGTGAGCTAAAAATTAACAAGTGGGAATTTTCAATCTGTAATGAGAGAAATTAAAAGATATGCAGAGAGAAGAATGTAAAAAAAGCTTGTCAAGTTGTTCCAGACATAGAAAGATGAGTCTCTTTCTCATAGAAAGATTCATTCTCCCTACAAATCTTAAACTAAAATTGCATCAAGTAACGGGTAAAGAAAAATTGTTTCTATTCACGAAGTAAATTTAAGCTGTTAAACTTCTTTGCCACAGAGCATTGTGACTGCTTACACTATATATGGTTTTTAAAAACTACCTGATAGCAAGAAATGAAAGTTCTCAAAATTCTATGAAGTCCAAAGATGAAGCCTCTAGATCAGGGATTTGCTGGAGGAAGTTGTATGAGTGTAATGGGAAGATGTTAAGTTCTGTGCAGTATTTCATGAGAACTGGTAGTGGACATGTAAAAAAGAAGGCTCAGACATTATGAAAAGGTATGTGTAATTAAGTCCTCTTGTTTTGTCTTGTTCTCTGCTTCTAGGAGATGGCTCCTTCTTTTATTTCAGATAGTTGAGTTGCTCTCTGGGAAATGTTTTGTTGTCTGAGGCCCAAGTCTAGTTTACTGCATATATGAATTCATTGCACAGGAAATGCTTAACAACATCTAAAAAGCTTCAGCAGGCTCCATGCTGCTTAAAAGTATCCAGAAGAATAATATGAAAATATAAAGGCTAAAAATTAGTTCATGAAAAATATTGGCCTATAAGATAAGAGCTATGGAAGGTTGTAAATTAATATTTAGGGCACATACTTCAAAAATGGAGAATGCTAAATATGATTTACCTTGCTAGTAAAGCTGTTGGCTGTGTGGATTACATTCATCATTATCACTTATTATAGCCACCTCAAGATGAATGGCCCAGGCTGACACCAGCCATTTGGTTCCTGAGGTGAATATGATCATAGACTTCTCTTAAATTTCTGTCTCCAGCCTTCTTGGTTTTGATCAACCCTCTCCTGTAAATATCAGTTGCCTACTTCCGTACCACATGGTACAGCACAGTGCTTTTAAGCATTGTATTCACAGCTGCTGCAGCTTTTATATCTGTGTACAGACCTCTATAACATGGATAAATCAAATGGTAGCTGTGTCTTCAGTGGACTTCACTGCTTTCAATCACTCTAGAGTGTCCTTAGAACCCATTATATGTGTGTGCTCTTCAGTTTCTCTCTGCAGTTCATACGCACCAAACGTTGTCTCTCTTTATATTGGCTAAATTTTAGTGTTGGGGGTTATTTTGTTTCACTCAATTTCATGTTTACCTTGTGAAATCACTGTTTATGAACCTCTTTCTTCCTCTCCTATACTATTGGTGTTTAGCCCCTCAGACTTCCCACAAAGGGGCAGATGGCTGTGGATATTTTAAATTCTTATTTTAGGTAATTTAAATGGAGTGAGGCAATGCAACACTTCTCAAAACTGCATTTGTTCTCTAGTTCCAGTCATTGCAATCACATGTTAGCTGACTCATCAGTATGAGCCATGACAAAACTGTATCAATGTGGAATGCCATTCAGCTGGTCAGTAAATAAAACCTCTCCTTCATCAGTCTTGTGGCTTTGTTGCTTTATCATTAGAAAAAGCACCCTTATTAAGAATCTAGTGTGGTGCTGAAACAGACATCAGGGTAGGAGAACTTACTGGAAGTCTTTTAGCAGCTACCTGGACAAAGCAGCAGCTGATCATTTGCAACAGTCTGCTTTGCAAAGAAACATGGGCAGTTCTTACATGGAAACTGGGCCATTCATCAACACAAAAATATTAGAAACATCCCTAAAATCTTTATTGTAGTCCCTTACTAGCTGCATGCTGTGTCAGATTAGCACTGCAGAAGTTTAGGACTGTTATGATGGAGGAAACTACAAACATGTGAGGGGTAACAGAATGATTCATGCTGCAGAGTTATTCTGTGTTTCAGAGTTCTCACTGCATTGGATGCTTGCACAGTAATAGAATTTAATTTTCTTTTTATTAGACACAGGTTTTTAAACCGTACTTGACTTTGTAGAGTTAAGTACAGAATTAATGCAAGCCCAGAAAAAAAAAGAAAATATTTAATTTTTAGTGGAAATCTACGTAACCCTCTGGGGCCTGTGCATCAGTGTGCAAGGACAACATGTGGAAGAAGCATGCAGGAAAGGAACCAGGGCCTTTAAAAGATAATGGACTTGTTTCCTGTTTGCAAGCATACACCACATAGATACTCTGATCTATTGAAGTTATTACTGAATACCTGATACTGTATTGTTGGTATCTGATCTTGTAAAACATTAAGAACATTAGAAGTGTCTGTGCACTTGTGGAAGTGCATGCACACACACAGGGCATGTGTTAAATGTGCTGGAACATTTTGTGCTGAGATTCCCAGCAGAAGAAAGGCACTAGAGCTACTGTTGAATACAAGCTGGTCTGGTTAATCTCCAGAGAGCTGGAATCAGTCTCTGTTCAGTGAGAGCTGAATCCTGTCAGACTAAATTGATTTAAGAATGTCTTAAGGTCAGAGGCAGACAATTCTGTAGGCTTTGTGAACCATCCAAGCCCATTAACAAGCAAGAGTTTACACACTAAGGATTCCTGACTTTCCTTGGGTTTCATTTAGTCAATGGGTCTCCATACTTGCAGCCAATGGTGAAGAAAAATACACATGGAAACTGTCCATATTTTTGAGACTTGCTGTAAAGTTAGATAAGGACTTTAGGGTACACACTGCTCTTTGTTTGCAAGGTCTATAATTAGTGTCTCATGACATTGTCATTTCTCAAATGAAAGAAGTGAAAGAATTTACATGTACAGCACCCTTGCAAAGCAACCTCTGAAACATTGTGAGTAAGGATTCTGAGAGAGAAACAGAGAGACATGTCTTCAAGGCATGGCATAAGCTACTGAAGATCACATTCAAGAAATGTGCTTGATACAAATGGGGATGGTGAAGGAACAAAATTTTTTAATTGAATTATGCAGGCTGTTTTCATAGTTTAGTGAAGATCTTATTTTGCAACTAAATAACAACATTGTCAGTACTAGTTCATTAATATTATCAGAATGGGCTTATTTCTGTTGACTCAAACTCCTCTTAATCAGAAGGACCTTAAAAAAAGTCTTGATTTTATTGTATTTCACTTTGCTTCAAAGGAGTTTTATTTACAGTAATTATTTAATGACTTGCAGAGGACCTTTAAATATACCATACATTCACTAGCTGTGGTATGCAGTCAGAGGAAATGCACACAAAGATATTGGTGGAAAGTAATTATGTGGATTTGACCACTTGACAGCAAACTGTAATGAATCTAGAAAGAACTCCATTGTAGATCTTATTAGATTTTAGATACATCATGACTTATATTCAAGAGAGTAGAAGAGGAATTCGCTGTAGTGCTGTAAGAAGAAGCTGTGTTATTAGAAGGATGAAAAATTTTCAAGTGAATGTTTAATCACTTGCAGTTATTTGACTGTCAAAAACTAGGAGGGATTTTTGGTTTTTTTTCAGAGCTAAGTGATTGTGCTTGCTTACACTATGTTTTACTTGTATGCCCTTTACTCTCCTTGCACATTGTGAAAAAATGGTGTTGCTAATCTAGGCTGAGATTCTTCTGCTGTGTGCAACTTGTAGCACTTAATCTGAACGAAACCATGCAAGAGAGAGCTGCTTTGTGTTCTCCTTTCCTGATGAGATTTCAGTTCCAGAAGTGTGTCAAGGTCAGAATCTCAAATGCTTAAATTCATTACCTCTCACTTGTGTACAGTTTCATCATAGAAGATTCAATTTTCTTTTTATTAGACACAGGTTTTTAAACTGTAATTGTAGAGATAGGTATAGAATTAATGCAAACCCCAAAAAAAGAGAAAATATTTATTTTCCAGTGGAAATCTATGATAGGTATGTGAACACAGACTTTTACATAAAAGCATGGTGAAGTTCTCTCTCAGATTAGTTGCTCTGGTACTGCCTGAGTAATGATTCAAAAGAGGAGTACATTTCTCCTGCTCCATTGTGGGAGTTAGCTGCTGCTTTCCATCAGTTCACACAAACTGCCAAAGCCAATGTCTGCCTTACCCTCCTTACACCTAATGCACTTTCTCTATAAACTCTGGGGATTACACCAAGCTTTTATAACTGGCAGCATGGCATTGCAAGGGATGAAGGCAAGGCGAGAAAAAAAAGATATTAAAGCTTC
Source organism: Notiomystis cincta (assembly GCA_013398075.1). Lineage (NCBI taxonomy): Eukaryota > Metazoa > Chordata > Aves > Passeriformes > Notiomystidae > Notiomystis > Notiomystis cincta. Next base: position 11,384 of record VZRX01015582.1, on the reverse strand, counting down.
TTACTAGGACACCAGGACCATCGCTCATCATCAGAGCTGTCCTCGTGAAATGTTGATACTTCCAGCAGTCCTTGGAAAGTCATGCTTTGCCACTAAATGGAAAACAGCAATTATGCTCTGATGGATGTTCAAGATTACAGTATTTCTTATTCCCAATTTTTACTGCTTCAAATAAATATCTCCCTTGTTTCCCGCTGTCTTACTGCTCCCAAAGAGTGCATTCACGAGTGAAGAAGTCATAGACATGTGATAACTAGACTATCTGTGTAATGTCTTTTTCTACTACCATTAGAAGTCAATATTTCATTTACATTTCTTTCCTCTGAAACCCCAATCTTCTTCATGCTCTCCATTTTCTGATTTTTAGAATCATGGCAGATCTTTCCAGCTTGTCTTTTTACCTGTGAACAAACTCCTCTTTGTCATAGCCTGCTGCTTTTCCTTTAAAAGTTGCTTATAATTCTAAATTGAAGCTTCTGGTTTTGTTTTGTGATTAAAACCTTATTGGAAAAACACTACTTTCCTCATAGAGACTGATTGCTACAGCTCATGCTACACACACACACACGGAATTTCCTGCTCTTTAGCCCATCCTTTGACATTTTCCTACCACAAGTTTATTGATTGCTCAAGGAAAAAAAGGTCAAGATGTAGACATCTTATGTTTTCAGGTCCTGCCTATATTTCTGAGGGACTAGACAAAAGTCATAGATGAGTATAGGCTGTGTGTTGGAGTTATTTATTAATCCTTAGATGCCTGCTTCTTAGACCAGTACTAGAGCCTTAAGTGAGGTGTCTGAATTCTGTATTGAATGCATGAGAATTGCTAAGAATGTCATTATGACACCTATAGCAGATGCCCCACAGAGTGGGAACATAAAGGCATAGGAGGTTCTTAGACAGAGATACACATCTCCATTAGGAGTATACAAACCTTCATAAAGATACCTGTATCTCTATAAGGAATGCAGTCTTAAATCCTTTCTAGATTGCAAAATAAGAGCATGCCTTTAAAATAATGTGAATCCCAAAGGGGAAGACAGAGCTTCAAGCCTACTATTTCTGCCTCCACAGAGCTTACTGGTTCCCTATCAGGATCTTCCAATCCTCAGTCCTGCATAGGAATTTGGAGGTACCCTCCTGGCCTGAAGGATGCACCACCCATTTTGCATAAAGGAATTAGGCATCTGATCATGGACTCAGTGAAAATGATGCTTCAGCTGAAAAGTTTAATGGTCACATAAGGCAGAAGATGTAAGGTTTCAGTTCCAGAGCTCTGCAGGAAATATCCTGTAGAGTGAGCAGGTAAAGAAGTTTTCCTTGGTGATTATTATGAAAAGTATTGAGTTGTGAAAAACTAAAACACAGTCATGGATAAAACCCTTAATGGTTCTCTTCTAATTAATTAATTAGTTGAACTATTCAGTTCCACAAGCCATAGAAATGTTGATACAGTCCATGTATATAAAACCCCCATTTTTTATCTCAAGGAGATCCCCTTTATAGGTATGATCTGCAGAGCAATCTAGCTATCAGATTTTGAGTCTTAAATATTCCACAGGTTCAGATGAACTGGTTGTAGCTGCAATGGTGGTAAGTTGTAACTATTTACCTTTATAAAATCATGGTCTATTGAAAAAACAATACTTACACCATAGTTGATGCTCCATCTATTAAAAAAAAAAATTCATTACTTTTAATGGCCTCTGTAAACATCTCATGATAGACTTTTAAACAAATATCAGAGATATGTAATGACACAGGAATAGGATCACTGTGTGAGCAGGGCATGAGTTTAAAATGTCAATGCTTATTCAGAGCGATTTTGGGCACTATGCAGAACTGACTGCAGGACAGCATTGGTGGGATTTTTATGTCTGAAATTTTGCAGTATTGTGACAAAAAGTCAGCACATATTAATATGAACTCTACAAATTTTCATTAAGCAGGTGGCAAATACATTTTTTTTTGTATTGTAGCAAACTTTTTCAGATGCAGATTTGATAGTGGTAGTGATTTCCTTTTTATTCATGAGCTTTACATCAGTGGATTATTTCCTGATTTATGTTAATGAAAATAAGAAGACTAATTTCTTATAAAAATAAATTCCATATGCTATTTTTCACTTTCCTGTTATTTGAATTTATTTCATGTGGTACATTATCCTCTTCAGTAATTTTAAAATTTCTCCTTCTTTTATCCTTACATATGTATTTATCTACAGATGTCTCATTTATCCAGAGGCACTGCAAAAAATAGCTAGAAGACTTCTACACCTAAAAGACTCTTCAATTTCCCTTTCCCCCAAACAGTTAAAAGCATGAGAAAAGAATGAGCGAGAATAAAATGCGAGAAAGATATATAAATGGATCTCTGTAATGGTTTCTCAATATTTCCCAGATAATAGAGCTGTTAGATCCACATTAGGTGATGGTTTCTTATTAGTAGTCACTACAATCTGTTTGCTGTCATGACATCACATACTGAGAGTTCTTTTAATATGTATTTTTTAAGTCTATGTTGCTATCCAGGTTTCTATTCCTATTCTTGCCTAGTAAGCAATATCCATTTTCTCCTTGTACTGCAGATTCTTTTTGCCTACTTTATTGACTTCATGCCTTTATCAGAATCAGCACAGCTTTTAATGTAACTAGTGAGCCTGTCATTAGGGACTTGATGGAAGCCTTCCTCAAATTGTAAATAAATTATACTTTATGTACGGCCATTATCATCTTTCTCTAGGGGTTTCAATGGCTCCAAGCTTTTGTGGTATAGACCATATCCCTTTAGGCAAGATATCCCTTCAGGATATTTCCCTTCAGGCATGATATGCTGGTTGTAGTCATTACAATATTACTTTGATTATTCTCTAAATTACCCCTCATTACTGTACATTTTCCTTGCTTTTCTCATTACAGATGTAAACATTGTGTGTCTGTTGTGTTTTCAGTCATCCTTCCATTCAACTTCTTAATGTACAGCTTCTCTCAGAGATTTTTGATGGATTAAAAAAAAGAGAAAAACCGTGTTTCTAGCCATGTATGTCATATCTAAAAATATAGGGAATTCAGAACATGGTTTCTTATTTAGTTTAGTGTGACTAAGTAACTAATTAGTCACCATAGCATATTAAAAGGCATCTTTATGACTCTTTTGGGAAGTATTATGAAAAAGGTCTTACTCTACATCTTGATTGTCAACTGACCTGGGCTCTATCAAAGCTATAATAAGAGAAGTAAATTCCAGAGGTGAAAGGCTTTTGCTAAGAATTTCCTGTCAACATCCCCTGACATTTACGTATAGGGACTCAAGTGTTGCAGCTGACCTCAGCTGTCATGGTGGAACACAAAAGGAGAAGTAGGTTACTTAATTACAGTCATTCAAAACCCTAACAAGTTCTCTGTTATGATTCCCATTGGGCTACATGATTTCATGGGCATGAACACTATTGTCCATTACATCACATCCTATGGGAGCATGAGAGGATTTATTAGGGAGAGTAAAATTTGTACAACAGCATCCTCAGCTGACATATTCAGAAAGTTCTTACGACCTTAATGACTTCATTTTTAGATTTTTTAACATAAGATGTATGCCCCTAGTGTGCACACATAACAGATACAATACAATTTCTGTCAGTACAAATCTGTAAAACAGAAGCAGAACTCTTGAAGATTCACAGAAATCTGAGTCTCCCTTTAATGAGATCTTCATTCTTCAGTGCCTATTACAGACTGAAGACCATTTGTGACTGTGAAGTGTTCCTTTTATCACCCCTTCTCATAAACTCATAGGTTAATCTTCACTTCCAGCAATCTTTTCACTCATTTTTGATGTATAATGTAATTTATATTCTGTTTCCACAGAAGACATTAACCTTGTATTTGAATTTGTGCTCAGAAGAACTCATGAAAACAGATTTGTAGGTAAATTTCCTCCTCCTTTCTAGGACTTCTGGTTTTATAAAATTTATTGGAACTAACATTTGTCTATGAAGCAGAATTAATAAAATAATTGCTCTTGTACACCCAGAACCACCCATTCCTACCAAGTGCTTGAAGATGTTGAAAGGAGCATTAGCCATATTTTAAGGAAGTAACCTGGCATTGTGGAAAATTTCAACATTATTGTTCTAATGCTGATGAGTCCCATTTTTGGTGTCAGACCACATAGCTCAAAGCATTTTAATAATAACAGTTATTGAGATGATCTTTCCTTCTTATTGCATGTCAGTAAGCAGCAGTGGTGGTCATGAAAACAGAGTCCAAATTAATTAATGAGATAGCACTTAGTTGTCTAAACCATTTTGCCAGCTGATTCACTGATTTCACTCTCCTCTAAGCAAAGCTGGAAGCTGTGAAGGATGAAAATACACCTCCAACAGCATAAGAGATTTTATGTGTTATCCTTTTCTTGTTTTCTTGATTATTGTCTAAAACCAGGATAATTATGTTGTACTACGAAATACCAAAATAGATCAGGTAGCATTTCCACTCTCTTTTAGTGAAGAAACAAATCTTTTCATTTGAACTTTAAGGTATAGTCTCCCAGGACAAAGATAATAAGGCTTTAATCCTTATTATTCTTAAAGATCAGTTTTTGAGATTATTTTTGAAGTGGCTACATGTAGCATCTACCTACCATTCATTAGACACTGTGTAGTTAGTATGGAGTCAGGTTAAATATCAGATTGATTATACTTTGTCTTGTTAATTTGCTCTTTTTTGCAAGCTTTCTGAAAGGATATTCTAAAAAATATTGTAAGTTACTTCAATAAAAATAAAGCTACTCATCAATAAAATCTACTTTCTTTATTATAGAGAATCCACCCTAAAAGAGATTATTAAATGCTTACATACACAGAGACATTTATACATGAGGAAAAGAAAATGAACATTTAGAGACCTTGTTCTGTGACTTCAAGGTACAGACTGACATATTTGAAATATAAGCCTAGAGTTGGGGCTTCTGAAGCAATAATATACTCAAAATGATTGAGAACTGAACAGCAAATCTCAGGAAGTTGTAATCACTTGTACAGAGTCTAATTGGAGGCCTGTCACTAGTGGTGTTCCCCAAGGTTCAGTACTGGGTCCAGTATTGTTTAATTTGTTCAGCAATGCCATGGATGAAGGGACAGAGGCCTCCTCTGACAACACAAAGCTGGGAGGAGTGGTCAACACCCCAGAGGGCTGTGCAGCCCCTCAGAAGGACTTTGGCAATTTGGAGGGAAGGGAAGAAAAGAACCACTGGGAATTCAACAAAGGCAAGTGCAAAATATGGGGAGGAATAATCCCATGGACCAGGGCAGCTTGCAGGCTGATCTGCTGGGAAGCTGATATGTGAAGGACCTGGGTGGACAACAAGCTGTCCATGATCCAGCAGAGTGTCCTGGTGGCCAGAGAGGCCTAGAGTATCCTGGGGATATGAGGAATAACATTGCCAAGAGGTCAAGGGAATCGATCCTGCCCCTCTACTGTACTCAGCCCTGCTGAGGTGCATCTGGAATGAGGAGTTCTGGGCTCCCCGGGACACGAGAGACATGGAGCTCCTGGAGCAGGTCCAGCAGAGGGTGACAAAGACGATTAGGATTGAAGTGTCTCTCTTACGAGGACGGACTGAGGAAGCTGGGCCTGTTCAGCCTCAAGAAGAGACAACCTGGGGACCTTGTCGGTGACTCTAAGTATCTGAAGGGATGGTGTCAGGAAATGGAGCCAGGCTCTGCTCAGTGTGCTGGGCAGGAAATGGAGCCAGGCTCTGCTCAGTGTGCTGGGCAGCAGGACAAGAGGTGACGGTCGGAGACTGATGCACTGGAAGTTCCACGTGAACGTGAGGAAGGATTTCTCTAATGTGCCAGTGGCCATGCATTGGAACAGACTGCCCAGAGAGGATGTGGAGTCTCCCTCACTGGAGATATTCAGGAACTGTCTGGACACAATCCTGTGCTGTGTGCCCTGGGATAGCCCTGCTTGAGCAGGGAGGTGGGACCAGATTCACCCCCTGTGGTCCCTTCCAACCCAGCTGCTTCTGTGACTCTCTGACCCTGTGATTTTTGCTAAGAGTATTTAAACCTCCAAAGTAAATTCAAGATTTTAAAGAAGGCATATGCAATATCCTCATATTCTGCCTTCAAAATAAAGTACACTTTCTTTACACTGAACAAATAATTCTAGATTTACCCAACAAAGGTCTGAGGCTTTACTTTCCAGGACATCTATTTTTTTAAGATAAGCTATCACCCTTAAAGTATCAGTTGTGGCTTTGAAGGAATTATGTACTACAGATTTTTTTAAATTTAATTTTGATATTTTAAATAGCAGCAATGCTTCAGCAAGAACTTTAAACAGGAATATGTAAAGCATCATGCCAAGAGATACACTGCTCACAAAACTCTCCTCCAACATGCATTCTTTAGAACTTTGTTTTTAGTTTCTGTTTGATGTATGAGGAGAAAGTTTAGCAATAATTGCAACCTTTATCTATACACAAATGTCAGAAAATCTATATATCTTTTCTCACTAATTCTTCTAGTTGGTGATAGCACCATTTAAATTAAAATTAAAATTAAATTGTCTCATGATAGAGACATAATTGTCATCACTGATGATTATGAACTACCTGCCTAACAACTGGGAAATGACTTAGTTTTGATGTTATCTATGCTTGTTAGAAACCTGAAGGAAATGCTTCTTCCTAATTGTGTTTCAAGATCCGTAGAGTATCCCAAATAAAAGTTTCTGTCTTCTAGGAGCTCATGCTTAATGGGAAAATACCAGTTAATTTTTAGAAAATGAACTTTCTTTTTTCATTTGTTGGAATTTTCTCTTTTAGAATGGTCTACTATCACATCAGCTTTAATTTGCATGTAGAAATAGATCATTTTACCTCATTATTTTTTGGCTAACTTGAAATGAAGCTTCAATCATCGTATAAAATGAGAGAGCTCTTAGTCATATTTCAGAATTAAGATATAAAATCCTCTCTTTCTCCAGTATTCTTTCTCATGTGTGCATGCACTGTCAGACTAGAAGTAATTCAAGATTAGTGAAACATGGTCAGCTTGATTAACAACCGACAATTAAATCATTCCCCTGTGGAAGACCTTAATACTTTTTAATTCTTGCTATGGGGTTGTACAGATCTAGTACCCATTACCCAGGCTGCCATCAGGGAAAGGGAATGATGTTAGCTGTACTTTGTCAAACTCCAGCAGAGCAGGCTGGGACACCATGGGCAGAGTGTTGTGAAATCCTATGATTCTATCCAGAGAATCTCCTATACAAAGCATCAAAATAATAATATATGGTTATCCATACCACTGGAAATGCCATGCTACAAAGTTAAATTTCTTCTCAAATAGCAGATTTTTGCTTTGCCTGAAAGCAAACTGTGGAAACTTACTGAAATGTATGTGCTTTACCCAATTATGTAAAACTGAACTCTGATGTGAACCTTTTGTGCAACAAACTAACCAAGGTAAAAGTGCAATTGTGAACTGATGTGGAGAAATACAAAATATAAAAAGTAATATAAGAAAGCATTGCACACATGACTACATATGATAAACCAGTAATAAATTGTTTAGAGCCCAGAATGACAACTTCAAGAGGAAGTCTGAGCTTGTGTATTTCCTGTCAAGACTTGCTCTCACTGCAAATGATGGCAGGAATTCACTCTTAAAAGCCTGTCTTTTGCTATTTGAGATTGTGTGAGTGAGCCACTGTTTAAAAATTGTCACTGCCTTTTGAATAAAACCAGAATCAAGCACTGAAATATTTAAATGTATTCTATATTTTCTAACTTGTGCAGTTACAGTTCAAAGCCTGCTAGATTTGAGACACAGTGATAAAAGTCTCTGTTGCATGCAGCATGGCTATCACTGTGGCAGCACTGCAAACTTTCCCTGTCTGATCTGTCAACCTCTGGAAGGCATGATGCTCAGCAGCTGATAAAGTGCTTTATGCTGAAACCAAAATTATGGGTTCTAATGAACCTCAGAAATGCTGCTGTCTTTGAAATGTGACTCCCTGTCCAGTGAGAATTGGGCTGTTTTCACAGTATTGAACAGCCACTGGATGATAATGACCTTCAATAGCTACAGCTTGGGGCTAGATTTGAGTTTGATACTAAGAGGTGAAAAGCTTTCAAACTCAGTACCAGTCCCTTGAGCTATTTAGTCCTTCCAATGACTTATGTCTTGGTAAACATAAATCCCCTTTGTCCTCATCATGCTTGTTGCTCTGCAGCAGGTTTTCTACAGGCTTTGTATCATTTTTTACTGTAGATTTTCTGTAGATTTGAACCCTATTCGCATCATCTGATGTATGCTCTTGAAATGACGTTTTGTTTCACAGTCCAGCAACATTAATTAACTGTGGTTTTGCTGGGTTTTGAGGCTTCAGAGAAAAGAATTTGGGCAGCTGCGCATTTCTTTGTCTTTTTCCTTGGTGCAATCCAAAGCTCAGACTCAATGGCTTTCTCAGAAGCCTCACAGGTTGAAGTCAAATCAACTTTGTTGCCAGTGCTGTGGATAAAAAGTACATCTTTAAGGAAATATGTGAATGAGAGGAATAAAGGAAGATAATCTCAGTTTTACTAACAACTCAGATTTTCTCTTTAACATAGATAAAACATTCTGCCCAGGACTCTTCTTTCCTCCTCGTCACTTCTGTTTTCCTCTTGATTGAGTAGGTCAGTAATGTAAACTGATAAACTGCTGAGAAACATGATGTGGACATGAGGACTTTCATCAAGCTTATCATTTTAGAATGGCCTCAGGTAAAACACATATATACCTACATGCTTGTACATGTTTGCCTTCTACTGAATATTTGCTAAATATTTTCATGGTAGCTATAACACAGTAAGGTTCATACTGTAGTTGTGCATTTTGGGAAACATACTGTGACACAGGGAATTCACACTAAAAGCTACAGCTCTAAAGCATTTTTAAAGTAATGCTCTTCCTGACTATATCCTTTCCTTACCTGGAGTAGCACTCATGTATGTAATTTTTTTTTCACTTTAACATTTCCTTCGAAAATTTCTTCCAGTTATGTTTTTCTTTCTTCAAAACCACTGGCTGATTATTACCGTATTTAGACCATGCCTTGTCCCTGCACATTTACTCACTCAAAATAATGTCCTCTTACAAACAGATTAATTCAAATCCATTCAAATATAGCTTGGCTTGGGATACATGTTTACAATGTACTTGATTGTAAAGACCCTAGTAGATTGCAAGCTTTACCAAACTAAGAATATAAAGCATAAAACCTTGTGTGCCTTTGTTGTTGTACTTTAATTCTGTTAATCGCCCTAGGTAAAGATTAGCTGCTGTTGTCAATTTAATTCAGCTTCAAACAAAGCAACAAGGTCACTTCTTTTTCTTTCTTTTTTTTTAAGCAAACAGGATTGAGTTGTCATGTAGTTCTAATAGGCAGCACAGGGAATCATTAGTCCACCTCAGCTCCCTGACTGATGGGCATTTCACTTCAGTCATCTGACTGAGCACTAGTGGCCCAGTACTATTGACACCGTGTCAGAGCTGAGAGAAGATGCCTTAATCGGCTCAGACACTCTCTGCATTGATTTGACAAGTTGCTGTAATGACCTTCTTGTTTTTCTGAAGGATTACTGTTTACCCAGGGAGGTGCTGCTGAACGCATGTGCTGCATTGTCATGGAAACTATTATTGTTGCATCTTGATCCCATTAATGCTCTGGTGTGTGACACTGATATGAGACACTGAATATTTCAATGAAGTACATTCCACCTCAATAATATTAATCACTGATGATTCATTAGACTTACAAAATTTACAGGGACTTCTGTGTACCTTGGCCAGCAGCAACAGAAGGGCTGTGGCTGCTTAGGGCACTTTCCTGCCTTGATTTGATGTTTTATGGCCCAGGTATCTTCTTTACTTTGAAGGAAGAAAGTGCCACTGTTTATTTTGTTTGTTTTCTTTTCTAATTTTTGGTCTTTGAGTTAGGTAGCTTGCCGGTAATTTATGATGATTCTGGTTGTAGAAATAAATAAGAAAACCAAGATGGGAAAAAAAACCACCCTCATACTTGAGACATATATATCCATAAGGAAAAACTGTATTTTGGAGAGAGGAGGGTTAGGTGATATATGGAACATTTTCTTCATCATGTTGAAAGTGTAGCAGCCTGTAACTAATATTTTTTCCCTCTTTCCTTGTAGCTTTAGGGTAATGGCAAGCTGAAGACATATCTCACAGCTCACGATTCTAAATTCTCACTTGTTCAGGGCAAGCATATTTTTCTCAGCCATTTCCTTCTTGTGTTTGCTATATTGAGTGTGTGATCTTTACTGTCTCTAGAAATTAGTTTCTTAGTACACCATATTCAGTTGAAACAAGCACGGTTCCAGCAGTGATTTAGGCAAAAAAAAGAGTGAAAAAGAGCTACTGATATGAAGGAAATAATTCTAACAGGGTAGAAGACACAATAGCTGTTTCCTTGGAAAAGGTAGTATAGCAGGCTGTCTTGCAGGCTAGGTCTAATGATTAAACTGCAACAGAAGTGGTTATTCTGACAAATTTGAGCAATTTCCTGCACATTGATTTTTGATGAGAAGAAAGGAAAATCTTCAAAGTTTTTTTACGTGAAGAATCATCTTTCATACACAGCTTAGTAATTGGGAAATACTGTTTGAAAACATGTCAATACAGGCTGAGCTCTTATCTAGGGGCCATGGGCAGCAAATGAAAGAATGGTGCTATAGAAGTAGCACTTCACAAAAAGGGGTTTTATTTGAAAATTAAGAATTATTTCAGTTTTACTCTTCAATCTTCATCTTAAGTGTTGCAAGGCTACCCAGGCCTAGGACGTATTATATCATAAGAAATCAGACTGAAGGAGATGTTGAAATCAGTGCTTAGCTGCAGTAGCTTACCATTTCTCTCCATTCAATCCAATACACCATCATCCAATCATCAGCTAATAGTTTAGGTTATTGACAGAAGGGTCTTATTGACTTCCTTGTTTAACCTAATAAATAATGAAATGCCTTTCACAGTATTTGAGGAAGTACTGAGTAATATTTCCCACATGTTGCAATCAGTTTTTATCTGATCACAGAGTCATTAATATTTCTATTTTGATCCTAAGTTATCTGAGGAATTTTCAGAGTGTCTTAGCACTTCATTCACTGTACAGGCTACTGAATGCTCTTTCTGGCATTTGCCTTTGAGAGAAACGTGCAAAAATCAGTCTTTGAAAGATGTATATCTCAGAAAATAAACTAGGAATATTTTCCAGTAACATCATCTAGAACAAAAAATTCAACCATCTGAGGTTTTTCCCACTGATTAACTATTTCACATGCTTGTACTGGTTTGGCACAGACTGGTTTTT
>VZRX01015581.1:1733-40582 GCA_013398075.1 Notiomystis cincta | reverse complement strand
AAATTAATACAGAGAAAACAAGACTATTTCTGTTAAATCTGGTTTAAATTTTAAGTGTAATAAAATATTTAATATTTATGTATATATATGTGTGTAACCCAGATTGAGGTGGGGTTAATTTGTCATTTCAATGCAGGATTCAGGATGGATTTGGAAAAAGTTTCCTCTTAATTTGGAATTTTAACCCAGGACCAAGCAATGCCCAGGAGGATAAAAAGGAGCTTGAGGCTCTGGACAAGCCCAGATTTTATTTCAGGTTATTATTCACAATTAATTATAAATGCCAGAATTGCTCTGTCCCGGCCAGGCAGAAATCAGGGAAAATCCTGTGGGAATTCTGATGGGAAAAACCTTGGCTGCAGTTCCAGAATTCAGAGATTAAATTGAAAATGCCATTTCTGCTCCATGGCAGAATTTATCAATTTTGGGAGCTTCTCAAAGCTCCTCAGCTCTGCTCTGTGAACAAGGGAACATCTTTACTTTATTTTACTTTATTATTTGATTAAAAAGTGCAAAATGAGAGATTTAAAAGTGCAAAATGAGAGATTAAAAACTGTAAAATAAACAAAAAAACCCTGAAAAATAAACAATAAAAAACTGTAAAATGAGCAAAGATTCGGGCATTTTGCCCCTGAGTTTTCAAGCAGCCTCTGGGTGAGGAGGAGAGGAAAGGCAGCACCTTGGGGGTTGTGCTTTTGTGCCCTTAAATGCAGAAATAAATAGAAATAAAGAGATTTCTAAAGAACATTAACTGGGAAAAGAGGAGGATGGTGCCTTGCAGGGAATTGGAGCCAGCTGGATTTTCCAGGTGGGAAAGGAAGGAGGGCAGGGAAGAAAGGCCCAGGACGAGCTGGAATTATCAGGAGTGGAAGGAAGGAGATAAAGGAAATGTGAATTTTACTGTGCTGAGAGGTTGGGGCTATTTCCATATTGATAAGTATTAATTAATAACCAATTTATTATTTCATATAAATTTATAAATTTATTTATATATATGTAGATTTATAAATTTCTTTATTAGAAACAACTAATTATTAATAAATATTTGGGATGTTCAGCTGTTGTAGGCTGTTAATGGTTGTTAATTGTTGTTAAGGTGCAGTTCAGGTTTAAAATGGGAATCCAGGAAGTGATGGCACTAAAGTTTCCCTGGTGGGAGGTTTATAAAGGTATTTTTTCTTTCCATGAGGTAGGAGAAGAAGGATTTTCCCAAAAAATGCTCAATTTAATACTGAATTCTTCCCCACTCAGGTGATTTTTATTGGCTGCTTTGCTCTGCTTTCCACGTGGAGTCCTTGGTCTTGTCTTAGTTGTGAGCTGGAATTGGGATAACCTGAATTTTATTGGGATAATTTTTATTGGGATAACTTGAATTTCAATGGGATAATTCTTAACATGGTAACTTGAATTTCCTTGGGATAACTTTCCTTGGGATAATTTATTTTTATTGGAATAACGCTTTATCTCGCCCAGGAGCTCAGAGATAACAAATAAAGAGATTTGCAGTTGCTTTTCAATCCAACTTGAAGTTTTCCCCATCTATTAATGATCATTAATTACCCCCATTAACAGCCTCACTGTGCTTTGGGTTTTTGAGAGCTTTTTTTGCCTTTGTTTCAATGCTGAAACCCCAAATCTCAGCTCCGGCAGCAAAATCTCCCATTTTTGGTGTTTCCTGGGCTCTGCAGCCCTCGGCCCACCTNCAAACTAAGACAAGAACCATCTGATGCAATTTTTAATTCAGATATAATGCATTTAATTGGAATTATATGGAATTAATTGAAATTACAGTTTTAATTGGAAGATTCTAGATTTCAGCCCCCTCAAATCCATTATTCAGTGGCTCAGTCCCAGGTGAGTCCAAGGCAGGAATTCTTTCCCTGTGCCCCATCCAGGAGCAGTAGAGGGCAGTAGCACGAAGATGATCCTCGGTNGAGGAAGAACTTCCCAGGAAAATCGGGATTCCAACCCTTCCCTGCCTGGCCTCGCCCCGAGCCGAGGGTGAGGATTTGCTGGGAATTCTGGTGGATCCTTGGCTGGGAGTTGGGAATGCAGAGCTGGGCTGGAGCTCCTCAGGATTGAGCCGTTAGGGCAGGCAGCTCTTCCTGACTCCCACGTCCCATTCCCAATCCCAAATCCCATTCCTGTCTCCCACATCCCAATCCCAAATCCCATTCCCAATCCCATATCCCATTCCCAATCCCAAGGCTCTCCCAAGACCCTTCCCAACCTCCCAGCCCTCTCCTTTTTCTCTGGCTCTCTGATCCAAAGCAGCAAAGTGCACGGAGAGGTGACACAATCAGCTTTTCTTTTCGTTTGATATAAACCAGGGATTTCTTTTATCCCCTAAAGGACTTTTTTCTCCATTTGTGACACGTTCTGGCTGCTGGAAGCGATGAATGGAGGTGATTTGTTCCTCTGCTTACAGACATTTCTCTGCCAGGCCCTCACTTCAGAGTGATCTGTGCTGCTTGTAAAACACGATTGTTTCATGAAGCCTTTGGAAAAAGAGAATATTTTCTGCCTCTTTTTTGATTTTTCTCCTCACGAGGGTGGGTTCGTTCCATTAAAATTCCATTCAAGCCTCCAGGAGCATTTATAATGCTCCAAAGAATATATTCTCTAGTTTGGAGTATATTATGTTCTTTATTCACCCAAATCTTGTTTTAATATTGCTGTAAACTTAATAAGAAGAGATGAGATATGAAGCGATAATCTTTTAAATATAAGGAAAAATCATTTTCTCCACCTTGATAGGAGGCAGAGGTCGAAGCTGCCTCTTATTAGAGCTTTTGCTAATAAAAATCTCTGCTTGTAGAAAGGCAGTGCTCACAAAGCTATCAGGGCTCATCTGGAGAAATCATTTCTTTTTTGTTTTGTTTATTTTTTATTTTTTTTTCAGTGCTCTTCATTTATGATTTTTCTCATCACGTGATATCAGCCCCCCAGGTTTTCCTTCTCCCATCCCTCTCTCTGTGCTCCACTCTCATTTATTTGAAATATTGGGCATGTCTGGAGCATCCCAAATCCAGATCCAGGGAGCATTTGGGGAATTTTAAAAAGAGGAATTTCAAGGGAACCTCCAGGGAATCCTGAGGAGTTTGAGGTGTTCCCAGATTTTGTGTGTCAGGGTTAAATGGGATTTTGAGGTGGTTTGCCAGGGTCACTTTGGGGATCTTGGGTGTAAAAATGGGAAATGGCTCCTCTTCATCATCTGCTCCTTCTGCTTCATCTGCTCTTCTTCTTCGTCTCCTCTTCTTCTTTGTCTCCTCTTCTCCATCTCCTCTTCTTCTCCTCCTCTCCTTCATCTCCTCTGTGTCAAACCAGTCAGTTCTTGCCAACTTCAGGCACCAAACCCATCCCTTCAAGAATCAAACCCCAGTGGCTCAGCCAAAGGAACAATTTCCCTTTTTTAAAGCAGACCTGAGTGATTTGCAGAGATTTTTCACAAGACGCTGTTAAATGCAGTGAAATTTGACAGTTGATTGACTTTTGTTTGTGTTCATGGATTTAATCCTCCACGTAGTTCTGCTCCATTCCCAGGCCAACTTTCCAGAAGCCTTCAAAATATTTCAAAGTAGCTGAGTAATAAATTAATTTTATCTACGGAATTCTGATAAACCGAAGAAGGATGATCCAAGATCCTGAATTTGGGATTAAGTTTGCACATCTATTACAATAAAACCAGACGAGCACTTTGTTACTTGATTTAGACATTAAATTTCCCCCCTCAGCAGCCCAGTTTTAATTCCTGCTCTCAGCTGCTGTTTTAATTAGCTGGGATATATTTCCTTTATTCAGAGCACTTTACTGGGAGGAACACTTGGAATGTCTGCTTGGAAAACCATCCTCTGTAGCTGTTTCTTTGGGGTTCAGAATTCCTCTTTGTGGAGCAAGGATTTGAAATTATGTACTCTCTTCCTCTGGTTCAGTGCAGTCTGCTGGCATTAATTGGCTCCCACTTCCATCAATTTTCCACTTGGAGCTCTCTGTTCCTGCCTGGGCTGGAAGCAAAACTGCTTCAGCCACTTCTCCTTTGCTACAAACTCTGAGCTCCCACCAGGCTTGACTGGGAATGAACCTGTTTGAAAAATTAAAAATTGCCTTTTTATTTTTTAATAGCAATTATTTTTACTCCTGAAAAACCTTGCTCTGGAATGTGGAGAAATATTTGTGTTCAACAGCACAAGTGTCCCAGAGTTCAGCAGGAGGAAGTGTTGGGATTGTTTCTCGTGGCACTGGGATTTTCCAGGGAATTGTGTTGGGAGAGGTGGAACTGGTGAGGGATTCATCCCATGGGAATGGCAATGGGGAGATCCTGGAGGACTTGGGACAAGGGATGGAGGGATTTGGAGCCCTTCAGTCCAAATCCTGGATTCCATGATGCTGTCACAGAACCCTTTGTGTCCTTTTAGAAAAGCCCCAAACTCAGGGAATGTTTCTCCGTCCACGGAGATTTTTCCCAAATTCAAATAATTTGGTCCCCGCCTGATTTGGGTTTCTTCGCATTATTTGGAGTAGAAAAAATGTAGTTGAGGAAATCCAGGATTCTGAATGATTGACCTAAAAATGAGCAGATAAAACCATCCAGGAGTAACTTTCTCCTGTTCTTGTTGAAAATATCATTATTAAAGGACATTTTTGAGGTACTTTAGCTGTAAAGGTCTTCATTAGAGATGCTCTTTGGTGAAGATTTAATTTAGAGGATTTACTCTGAAGTCTTGGTGGGGTTATTTTATTGAGCAAATAAAATCCTTCAGTTTTCCATGTGTTGAATAATGCCTTGTTCATTTTTATGGGAAGATAGTGGAATACTTCTGGAGTCTGCTGTCAAACTTCATTCCTTAAACCTCTGTCCCTGATCTTTAAGAGAGCAGAATTTGGTCTCACTGATGACAGCTGGATAATGAAAAAGGAATGACACCCTTCCAGAGCCAGAGTTTTCCAGCGTGAACATTCCATATTTTTAACAGTTTTAATCTTATTTCCTGTTCTATTAATCTGGCTCAGCCAGACTGGTTCGTGTTTATTGTTAGGTTGTTTTTTCCCTGCCTGAAATGTCAAGTAGGAAGGGTTTTCCTTTCAGTCTCATATCTCAGATCAATTCTAAATTAAATAATAAATTCTAAAATTGCAGCAATGGGGTCCAACTTCCCAGGCTTTGTCAGCACTGAGATTTTGCCATTCCTCCTTTTCACTCCTTAAATTATTGACGTTTCCAAAGAAATCTGTAGGTTTATCCCTTCAAAATTTCCTACAACAAAAAAATCCAAACATTTAAACTGGATTAGTGTGTGAGTGTGAAAAAGGGAAGTAAATTCACACAGATAATCAACAATATTTCCATTATTCCCTCAAAGTGAGTGAGATCTCTTTAAATCTGTTTTGCTTCTGTGGGAAAACACAACTGACAAGTTGGTTTTCCCAATGATTCCACATCCTTGGTATCCAGCAACTCTTAATCCAAACATTTCCAAGCACTGCTGGTGAAGAAAAGGCCTTTAAAAGTCACATTCCTGAGCCATTGCAGTTTGTATGAGCCAGGCCTTGATGTCAGTACAAGAAGTGCCATTCCTTGTGAATTTTTTCTGAATTCATTCAAATGCCAGATGAAACCCAAATGTTGAATTTGCCAAGGATTCTGTTTTCCATGTCAAAGCAAACATTTTATTAAAATCATAAATGGATTTGGCGTCTGTTTGCATTTTGCCTGTAATTCTGATTAAAGCAGAAATTGGTGCAAAATGTTGGAATGAACTAAAAATCACTGGGTTCTTCTTGAAAATTCCCAGACTTCCTTTTTTTTTTCTACTTTGGAAAGTTTTTTATTTCAGGGAGGAAAAAAAAAGCAATCTCATGGAATCATGGAATGGTTTGGGATGCAGGGATTTAAAGACCATCGAATTCCACCTCTTCCATGGGCAGGGACACTTCCCATTATCCCAGATTTTTTCAACCTGGCTGAGGACACTTCCAAGGATGGGCCATCCACAATTTCTCTGGGAAGGACTTTACTCCTCCCAAGCAGTAAAAGCAGGGAAATACAGCAGCAAAACCACAAAAAGAATTCATTTTCCACTATTCAACCCCAAACAGATCAGAATTAAATAAAAATTAAAGTAAAAATTCTTTTCAGCGTTAAAAAATAATTTAAAATCCAGTTGGCTCCAGAATCATCCCAAAAAAGGAGGAGATATCTGGGAGCAGCTGCCTGGGAGAGATGGATGTGTTTGGCTCCATGCTCCATTAAATTTTATGGCTGATCTGACTTTATCTGCTCCAGAGTATCCCACTGGCAGGAAGGAGCCATTCCAGGCTTGCATTCAGGAGTCTGTGTTCCATTTTCCTACCAGATGGTCCCAGTTCCTCTGGAATTTGGAGGAGGTGGGATGCAGGTGGACTCAGGTGCATGTCCTATTCCAGCTGCTGTGGAGTTGGAATGAAAATCCCAGGAAAACAGCAAGACTGGTGGCATTTTGTGACCTCTTCCTAGAGAAAATTACTTTAAAATCCAACTTTCCCCCTCATCTTTGCAGCTGTGGGCAGTGCAAAGGTCTGAGTGTAACCAGGAGGAGAATTGCTTGGCTCCTTTGAAAGGAAAAAAATTGGGAACAACACTTCCCATCGTTTTTTTTGACCAGTAAATAGATGGTGCAAGGAATTGAAAGGAGAAGTGGAGGGAATATTTGGTGTCAGGGCTGTGGATGCAGAAATATTTCATTTCACTGAGCAAAGTTTTACAATTCATTACATGAGCTCTGGGTTAACACACAGTGGGATTTTCTGCTCTTAGGATTACCTAGAAGTGCCTTGAGACTTAGCTCAAATAAATCTTTCATTTTTATCCTGTTCTTTGGCCTTTCTGAGCTGCTCTCTTCAGGTCAAACCCCAATCTTTCTCTGCTCCCACATTTTATTTACAGTATTCATCCATTTGTTTAATCAGGGCCTGGTTTCTCCCTCAGGAGGGTCCTTGGCATCTTTTTTTCTTGAGTTGCTCCAGGAAAGATTTGGCTCCTGCTGGATCTCCCTGTGCTGGCCGTGCTTCAAGTTCCTTGGCCCATCTTTAGCTCCTGCCTCCCTGCCATTCCTCCTGGAATTCCTCCTGGAATTCCTCCTGCTTTTAGTAGGGGATTCCTGCCCACACTGGGTTAGTGCCTTTGGAATCTGCTCGTGCCACTTTTTGGGAACAACTTCCAAAGATCTCACAGCTTTTCCCGAATTCTGAGGGGTTTGGGCAACTCAGTTCCATGGTGATTCCAGGGAAAACCTTTTATCCCAGCACCACAGATGTGATCTCAAGTGGTGACCTCATGTAAAAATCATCATGTTGGAATGAGATTAGAGAACACCAGGATGCCTCTGGGATTTTTCCTTCTCATTTTCTCTGTGCTGATTTGATATTCCTGTGTCAATGGTGTTTCCACTGAATTATTTGAGGCCATTTTCCTCATCAGTATCAGATTTTTCATCATAAAGCAGCCCTGTTGTGTTCTATCATCAATCCTTCTCCCACAGCTTCACTTGGGAGCAATGTGAGACCTGCAAAATCTTAATTTCAGGAAAAATCTGCATTGTGGTCCCCCCTTCATCAGCAAGGTGCAATATTTGAGAGACAGCACCTTTAAAAGCTGAATTTTGGGGACAAAATATGCAGAGTGAAGATTATTTTGGGTTGGGTTTTTTTGTGAAGCCGACTTGGAATGGGAAATACGATTTTATAAAAGCCCAGCCCGTGTGATTTTTCAAGGATCTGGTGAATGACTGAATTCCATGTGGTACAAGGCATACGAGGAAAATAGGGATATATTCTCAGTGGGAGAGCAGAGGATGTGAAACCTGCACTGGAGTGGAATCTTGGTGCAGGAGAAAGCTGAAACAAGAATGGACTGAGCCCAGCTCCAGGGAACAAGGCTGGGCAGGAATTGCTGCTTTGGACACACTTGAGCCACTTAATTTTCTTTAGAAAAAGGTAACTGGGAAATTGGGAGCAGTGCTGCATTCCAGGAGCATCTGGAATAGCAGGAGATGCATTTTTACCCTCTAAGGCAGGAGGTGCTGAAAGTGCTTGAAATCACAGAAAACCCTGGGACTGAGCAAAATTTCAGAACAGTTTTTTTTCAGTTCTGAGGGTTTTTTGGTTGTTTGTGTGGTAAGAGAGGAGCTTGTGATAACGAGCTCATGGAAGAGCCTCAGGAGCAAAATGCTCTGTAAAGCATTTTTCCATCAAAACTGGGTAGAACTGTGGCTGCAGCTCCAGAATCCTGGAATGGTTTGGGCTGGAAGGGACCTTAAATCCCATCCAGTGCCACCCCTGCCATGAGCAGGGACACCTCCCACCATCCCAGGCTGCTCCAGCCCAACCTTGGACCCTTCCAGGAGCAGCCACAGCTTCTCTGGGAAATCTATTCCAAGGCCTCCCCCCACTCCCAGGGAACAATTCCTTCCCAAAATCCCATCTAACCCTGCATTCCTTCAGTTTAAACCCATTTCCCCTCATTCTGTCATTCCATGCCCTTGTCCAAGTCCCTCTCCAGCTCCCTTGGAGCCCTTTAGGTGCTGGAAGGCTCGAGGAGGAATTCCAAACCCTCCAGGAGGAGAGACCTGAAGCCACAAACCCCATGGAGCAGAGAGCTGAGCAGAAATAGATCTGTGAAATATTTCATTCTGTTGAATCCAGCAGCTCTTCCTCCTCAGGAGGACAGGAAGGGTCACAACAACACCGCAATTATCTCTTTATTTGTGTTTTAATCTCTCTAAACCAGACAGTTTGGTCAGATTCTCATTGGAGCTCGGCTCGAGGCCGGTTGAGTTTTGCAGCCTGGTTTTGCTCACACAGAGCAGCCATGGCCAAGGGACAGCCCAGGGGGACAGCTTAGGCTGCCAGAAGGATTTCTGGCCTGGATTCATGTTTGTTGGGATCTGTAGTGTTGGGTTAGAAAAATCTCCGTTGAGCCTGAGCAGCACTGTCGCTGGTTTGGAAGTGCACTCAGATGGGAGGAGTGATAAATAATCCTCTGGAATGAGGCTCAGTGGAGCTCCAGGAAGGGCTCTGGGACAAGGCAGGAGGTGCTGGTGGGCTTTGAGCCAAGATGTCCAGGTTTGGGGGCACTTTGTGCACAGGGAAAGGCTTGGGAGCAGAAGGGAGAGGGGGATTCTGGAGCAGGACGAGCCTGGGGCAGGGGAAGGAATGGAGGGAGGAAGGAAGGAGCACTGATTTTCCATGTGATCAAAAGAGGTGTTCAATCTCTTCAGGGAGAAGCCGAGTTTAAAATTTAAATAGGGACAAGGGAGAAATCCCCATGGAAGGCAGAAAATCCCCATGGAAGGCAGAAAATCTGTGTGCTGGACCTGTAACCCCTTGGAGAAGCTGAGAGGGTGCAGAAAGGTCACCCCGGAGGTGTAGCTGCCACTCCTGGGCTGTCCTAGACAGGGGAGAGATGCACAAGAGATTCCTGTGTCTGAGTCAGCAGCCAAGGAATGTGAGGGATAAAGATAACTTGTGGGATAATGATAAATCCACAAATTCTTCACCCTGGCCCCTTCAAAGCAGTGAAACACAGGACTGAGACAGGAAGGGCTGAGAAGGGCTTAAAAATTCTGCCTTTTTGTGTTTTACCTCAGTGTAATCAGGAGCCAGAGCTCAGGAATTGGGACATGGAGCTGGTATAAAATAAGGAATTGGGATGTGGAGTTTGCATAAAATAATTTTGCACTGGCCCATGAAAAGGAGGAGAGGGTTTGGCTCTGGGAGAAGTTTGCATGCTCCACTGGGAAAGTCCAGCTGACCACTGGCCATGAAGTGGTGCTGCCAGGGAGAGCAAATGGGTGATATCCCAGTGGGATGTGGGGATTGCTGGTTTGAGTGCTGCCCCAGGACTCCCAGTGAAACAGAACTGGGAGACACTGGACATTTGCAGCCATTCCTGCAGCCTTTGCCAAGAGCTCAGTGGAACAAAGAGCAGAGTTAAATTTAGCCCATGACACCCTGATCAAATCCTGTCCAGCTCCAGACCCAGCGTGGCCTCTGGAGCTGCTAGAGCCACCACAGGGTTGGGATCTTGTGGAAAATCCTTCCAACTCTTGCAGCAGGAGGCTCGAGGCAGCTGCTCTCCAGCGTCAGCACGAGCTCAGCAGGCCTGGGAATGCCTAAAGATTTTATTTAAGGTAGAAACTCTTAAATGGGTTTTGTGGAACGGTTTGGTTGGAAGGGATCTTAAAATTCATCTCATTCCACCCCTGCCATGGGCAGGGGCACCTTCCACTGTCCCAGGGTGCTCCAAGCCCCATCCAACCTGGCCTTGGACACTTCCAGGGATCCAGGGGCAGACACAGCTTCTCTGGGCACCCTGTGCCAGGGACTGCCCATCCTCTCAGGGAGGAATTCCTTCCCAATATCCCACCTAACCCTGTCCTCTGGCACTTTAAAGCCACCCTTTCCATGGGGAAATTCCTCCTGATGTCCAACCTGACCCTCCCTGGCACAGCCTGAGGCTGTTCCCTCCCCTCCTGTCCCTGTTCTCTGGGAGCAGAGCCTGACCCTCCTGGCTTCCCCATCCTGTCAGGATTTTTTAGGGAGCAAAAAGGGCCCCCCAGGACCCCCTTTTCCCTTTGTGGCTCCAGCAGCAGCACTGAACATTTTCCTTCTAAGCCAGCAACCCCATAACCACGGGGCCTGCTGTGGATATTCCACATTGTGTTGGTGTCGGTCTGAAATCTGCTGGGAGCGCTGCTGGGCTGAGCCTTGGACAGGGACGTGGTGCTCAGGGGCTGGAGCAGCCGGGCTGGAGCCTGGGCAAGGTGCTGCCCGAGGCTCCCTGCGGCTGGAAGGGAAGGGCTGGCCCAGCCCAGCCCCAGCAGCGCTGAGGGAACCCAAACCCAGCACACAAGGCCCAGCTCCTTCCCTTTTCCCCTTGAGGGTGTTTTCTTTCGGGAGAGCCGGCTGTGCCAGCCGTGCAGGACCGCCTTGAGACCTCTGAGTGCCGCCTGCCCCTCCTCAGGAGGAGGAACCCCTGCTCTGGAGGCCTCCAGCTGTCACTGCTCCTGCTGACGAGATCAGGCTGCTGATAAATGTTCCCCCTTGTTTGGTGTCAGCCAACACTCCGAGCTTGTTGCTCTCCCAGGACTCTGGGACAGCCTTTATCTCCTGCATCTCCAGGGCCCAAGGTTTGCAGGGAATTGTCTTCCCGACAGCCCGGGCAGTATCTCCGAGCAGGTTTTATTCATTAGGCCCTCACAGCCCCACAAGTGCTGGAAGATGGAGGATTTCACAACAGAGGAAACAAAGGCGGGTTTGTGGTGGACAGGATCCTTGGGAAGCTGGGAAGCATTGGCTCCACGTTCCTGTCAGTCCTGTGGTTTCTCATTCCCAGGAGTTGTGGTGGAGAGGATCCTTGGGAAGCTGGGAAGCACTGGGAAGCATTGGGAAGCATTGGCTGCACGTTCCTATCAATCCTGCAGTTCCTCCTTCCCACTGTCACAGCCTCATTGGAGCAGGCAGGGTGAGGGTGGAAGATCCCACCAATTTCTCAGCATCTCAGCCCAGCCAGTGTGAATCATTCCTTTCTTGGAATAACTTTAATAGAAAACCAGGATCCGACCTTGATGAGAAAAACGTGCAAAAACCCCTTTTTTTCCCTTTTAATTTTTTGCCCTGTGCAAACAAACCTTTTCTTCTCATTTTATTTCTTGCCTCGTTGAAATGTTTTTTTTTTCCAGACTGTTTTTATCCAGGAGCACTTTGAGAAAACTTTGAAACTTTGGAGTTGTAACATTTGTGGAATTAGAGCACTTGGAGGAGGGTTTTTTAAGGAGCAGTAAAGTTCCAGCCAATTAGAAAAGAAAATTATTTGTGTCTGGGATAGTTTGCTTTAGATTTTAAACAATTTCTGTAGTTTATGGAGGGTTAGGAAGTGGTTGGATTTCCTTCTGAAGAGATAGAACATCCTTTTTAATATATTTCACAGCAACATCAGATGTTAAAAGCATGAGAGGTTTCTGTGTCCCAGAGGCAATGCCAGAAGTGCAGCAATGCACTCAGTAATTCCCTGTTTTTGCACAAAGCACTGGATTATATTCCCTCAAATCCTCCTCAGTTACTCTGAGTTACTCTGTCATTCTTTGGACATTTTCTCTTGGTTTCAGAACACTGAACAAGTGAAAGCCACGAGTTTTTCATCAGTTCAATGAAGGTCAGTTTGTGACTCCCATTTGTAAGGGAAATACTGACACACTTCATTGTTTCAGGACTTGGATTTATGGTTCTTGGGGATGGAGCCCATTCCTTAATGCCATAAAATCCTTCGAACGCTGGTCAGGAAGCCAAAACTTGCTACTTGTGCACTCCTCTGCTGCCACTGCAAAGTGGCAGAAGTCCCTCCTCTGATGGTCTGGGGGAGAACAGCCACCAAAAGGTTCCCAAAAACACGATCAGGGCTGTTACTGCATTGTGGAGCTCCTTAATCTGTGATATTTTATTGATTTAAAAGCTGGGTCAGTCCAAAAATTTACATATAAACCATGAACCCACATGATGAGCAGCCAATGGCAGGGAGACAGGGTTTTGTTTGGATATTGGGAAAACTTTCCATATGGAAAGGGTTGGAAAATGGCTTCTCTGGGCAACCCTGGGCAGTGGTGGATTCTCTCTCCCTGGAAGTGTGGAAAAAACATGGATGTGGTGCTTGGGACAGGGTTAGTGGTGCTGGGAGATGGTTGGTCTTTTCCAATCTTAACAATTCCATGATTCTCTGATTATTGTTCTTGAATTCATTTTGCCAGGTGGGATTTGTTCTGGCAGATTGAAGGAATTTGGGGGCAGAACTGGTATTTTATTGAAAAATTGAAATTACAACATTTCTGACTCTGGAAAAGGACTCTGATGCTGCTCTGTCCCAAATTTCTGGGCTTTCCTGGTGCTTCCAGCTGTGGTGATGTGCCCCTGTTACTATTCAGGAGATTATTCATCTGAATTCCACTCTTGGCTGGGGATTTTTGTCTCTGAGTGTCCAGCATCACTTTTTAACTCCACAGGATTATCCGTGGATTTTTATGCAGCAGTGAACAGAGAACTGCTGGTTGCCCTGTGCCAGCTGAGGTCCAGGGAAGCACAAATGGGATTTTGGCCCCTCAGGAATTTTTGGTGGGAATTTCCTGTGACTCCCCCATTTAATCCCAGTTTTTTTGGCCTCTCAGGTTGCCCAGTTCAAACCTCACTGTAAGCAAACCTTGGAAGTGGCTTCCCTGCACCATCCCATTTTTAAGGCACCTTGAGCTGCATAGAAAAAATTGGGAAATATCCTATGTAGGAATTAATAAAACCTAAAGAAAACAGAGCCTAAATTCCCTTTGATTTACAGGTTTACAATGATTTTCCCCACATGATCTTTTACTCCTCCGTGTCAGGCACTCGAGACAAAATCCTGTCTTTTGCTGATGAGACTTGGCCAAAAGTCAGCTGGAAAACTCTGCTATTTATCCATTGAGGAAGCAGCTTTTACAAACTTTCCTGAAGGAATTTAGCTAAGTGTTTTCTTTAAATGAATATATTTCCAGAGCCACGTCGTTACAACATCTCGGGCTTCTGGAGGTGCTTGTTGCAGCTCCTTGGAGATCTTCAGCAATTAGGCTGCACTGATAAAGCCACGGGGGCTTATCTTGTCTCTCCTTTTAGCTCAGAGGAAATAATTTGTGCATTTTATCAGGGATAAGAGGTGGGAAGTGGGAAATCTGATCCCACTCCTGCCACTCGGTGACCCGGAGGAAATTGGTTCCCCACAGCATTTCAGTCCTGCCTGTGCGATAGGTGCTGCTGGGCTCATTTTCCAGGGAATTCTGCAGCTCCTCAAGTGTTTCAAACAACCCCAAACCTTCTCATGAGCTCCTTTGTGTCACTTGTATCGAAATAAACTAAAAATTAGATTATCTGCAGCTTACAATAACTGTGAAACCTTTCTGCTGGAAATCAGTGTGTCCCACTTGTTTGGAAAGATTTTCTCTTCCATTATTCATTACAGGGCCCTTAAAATTATACTCCAGTGACAAAGCCTCTGTTTATTTTTAGACAATTGGCATCCACTCCTGGCTGACCTAGAATGTTTCTTTGATGACAATGCCTGTGATCCAGCTGGGTTTGCTGAATGGTTGCATAAACAAAGGCAGATAGTAAAATGTGGGAAAGAAAAGGCTATTTTTATTATATTCCAGACTGTCCAGCCAGCTCCAGGCCCAGTTTGAAATGTCATATCTGTAGCACTACACTCCAGCTCAATGCCTTTGTCATCTCCAAAATATCTCTGGAATTTTATCATTATTGGATTGTGAGGTTAGGAGGAGGCTAAGAGAAAAAAAAAAAAGTTCAGAGTGGAGGTGATCCACAGAAAAAGACAATCAGTTTGTTATCCAGCCTCTTCCTTCCTGAAGTATGTAGGTTAAATCCATGGAATTGGGAGGGTGAGTCTGAGCTTGCTGTTTGCTCCAGTCCCAGCTTTACATCTGTTGGCCAATTTGTGTTTCATTGCAGCAGCTTCAAAGGCAGCCTCATTTTTATTGATAATAGTGCTGCCTGTAGGCAAAGAATTCCAGGTAGGAGAAGGAACAGAAATCTCATTTTAACTCAAATCGTGGAATCCCAGAACAGGTTGGGTTGGGAGGGATATTAAAGCTCATCCCATTCCACAGGCAGGGACACCTTCCACTAGCTCAGGCCGCTCCAAGCCTTGGACACCTCCAGGGATCCAGAGTCAGCCACAGCTTCTCTGGGTGCCAGGGCCTCTCCCTGTTCCCAGAAAATCCAGAGGGAGTTTCACTGCACGGCACCACCATCCAAATGCCTCCCATTTGTTCAAAAAGAAGAGCCTGGGGCAGTCACTGCTGCAAGGAGGTGTCAGAGGGCAAAACTTGGCCACAATTGAAATTCCACTGTAAATTTTGGGGGAAATTTCCATGTTAATAAGACTTAAGACTTAGGACCAAGTGGCAGAGAACTTTCTTCGATGGATTTACATTTAGGTTCCACCTTACAAATAATGGTATTGCAAAGAACATCCTGGCCTGTCAGTTGTCAGGGTTAACCTGTGTCAGGGAGGGATTGGCTGGGTATTAGGGAAAGGTGCTTCCCTCAGGCAATGGGCAGGTACCAGAGCCCAAGGAGCTCTGGGACAATGCCCCAGGCACAGGGTGGGATTTTGGGATTGTCCCATGCATGGCCAGGAGTTGAACTGGATGATCCCTGGGATTCCCTTCCTGCTCAGGGTATTCCATGAGCAGTTTCAGGCTCTCCCTGGAGCTGCCGGCAGAGAAGGAGACCCAGGAAATCCCGGCTTCCTCCGGGTGTTGCAGCACCTTGGGCCAAGGAAAACCCTTGCTGCCACTGGGAAAACCGAGGGCACAGCCCAGCAGTTCCAGCAGGAACATCCAAGGATCTCAGCAGGAAAACCAGTTGGTTTCACAAGTTTTTGACATGTCTGGACAAGGATGTTTTTAGGATGTGTGGATTCCCCAGAAGCGCCCCAGCTTTTAACCACGACCCATCAGCAGAGATTTATTTCTACCCCGTAAAACAATTAAAGCACCCAACAATGCTCTGCAGGAGCATCCTAAAATCATAATGATCCTGTTTGTCTTGGACTGGGAGCTTTGCAGGATTTATTTAGGAACCTTTTTGTTTATCTGTTAAAAACGACCTTTCAGTCAACGCTAAGCTCGATGGCTTCGGTGTAATTTTCCATGGTTCAGACTTGCTGAAGTAATAAATAAAATGTAATAAGAATAAATTATAAATATTTATAAGACTATTTTGGGCTTTTATGAGGTTCTTAGGGTTTAGAATTTAATATCCCAGCCAAAGCTCCACTCCGAGCTCTTCTCTTTTCACATCCAAATGCCTACTCGGGGTTTTGCAGCCGGGGCCGGATGGAGTCGGCTGCCAAAGGTTCACCTGCAGGGATGCCAAGGAAAGCATCCGGTGGGATGGAGCAGACAAAGGCAGCAAACCCGACATCCACACCAGGGCACCCAGTTCATGTCAGCCCAGCACGTTCCTGCTCCCATCCTTGTGCCCCAGGCACTCACTGCCGAGGACTTGGGTGCACACCAGGTGTGTCAGAGAAGGTTTTCCGAAAAAAGATTGGGGAGAAAAAGACAAAAAAAGGCAAAAACCAATGGGACGGTTTCTAGAAAAGTCAGTTTTCATAAATGACTTTCTGTGCTTACGTTTCAATCACGAATAATTCCACACAATTTGCTTTAATATTTCCTCAGTGTTTTCCTTTTAAATTTGGACTTGATTTAGATGGAAAAAAATATGGGGGTTGGTGCTAAAGAAAAGCAATAAACACAATCTCTGTTTGTTCTCTTGACTGTAATTGAAGGACCCAGTCCTTGCAGCCCTTCCCTTGCAGAAGTTGATTACCCTGCCTATTAATTAATAATAAGCAGATGGTTTGAGGCCGGTGGTTGGAGGTCAGGAGTGGCCAAGCCCTTGTGGAGACACGAGGCAGGTGCTGGTTGGAATGAGCTGAAGCTTTAAGGTCCCTTCCAAGGCAAAAGCATTCCGTGATTCCATGAGATCTGGGATGATGGATCACCCAGCTCCACCTCTCCCTCACGCTGGGCAAAGAAGATCCTTTCCCATGAATGGAAAAAAAAGAGAAGCCTCATGTTCCAGGATTCTCCTGGAAAAAGAGATCACTGGAGTCGAGTCCATCATTAAACACCAACTCTAACAAACAGCTGATTTTTCATGTTAGCCTTTATTTGGGGAAAATAATATCCCACAGCCTATGTGGAAAAAAGGAACCCTTGGCAATACCCTTATTAAAGCTGATTTTTGCAAAGCTTTAGCGAATTCCTGCCAAAGAGGAGAGCAGGTTGGATGCTTTTTGTTGTTAAGAAATGGGAAAATAACAAATGTTTCTCTGATCCCTGAAGTAATTAATTCTCTGAGTAACATTCTTCATTGATAAGTCCATTTTTTATTTTGAAGAATGATCCCAAACCAAGCCAGAAGTTAATAGATGAAAGGAAATTTGCACAAATACCCTACTGAATACATGCTTTCTGTTAGGATTTGCTTATTTATTAATATCCTGCATAAAAATTTTTAAACCCATGTGGGTGGAAATAGGATTTTAGTGTGTTGGTAAAATCCATGGACTTACATAAAAATACTCTCTAATTTACTACCAGGGTTTTACTGCTGTGTCTAAGCTGAAGGATTTTAAAAGAGAAATTTTCTTTTCTTGATGTCAAACAGATGTGTTAGCAATAAATAGGTTTTTTAAAATTTTTTGTCTGTGGATTTTACTGATAGAGGAGATTTTTTTTCCATGGTTTGAACTTTGTGGTTTTATATTGTCAAACATGGGAGTTATGGGCTTTGAAAAAGTGCTAGTTGGATATTTGTGCAAAAAAATCATAATATAAAGCAGGAATGAGATCTTTTTATTCGACTTGATGTAAATTTTCTAAACTCAGAGAGCGATGAGAAAATTCAATTTTCCCCTGTAGCCACTTTGCAAGGAGACTCCTCGTGGTGCAACAACTTTGAAAGTTTCAGTCTTTAAAGTCTCCGTTGTGAGGGAGCTGCATTTCCAGCTGGGTCTGCTTTATTTCAGTGACAACATTTAGCTCTGCTCAGCAATGCAGGGAGAAATATGGATTTGGAAGGAGCAGCCTGAAAATTTGAGCAGCAGATAGAGAATTGCCGTGAAGAGGGTGCTCACATTTCAGGGGGAATGTTCAGGATGAGCCATTTTAGAGTGAGGAATCCTCCTTACACTTAGTTTAGCTTCTGCATCCCACCCTGAGATAGTGGAGAGCGTGAGAGGGGTAAGAATTTATTTTTAATATTTAATAATTGTGGTTTAGTCTCGGTTCTCCCAGTTGTTTTTTGCTGCTGGGGCCATAAATTCATCTGGCGGGCTGTGAAATCCACGTTAGCAATTTTTAATAGCCTCAGCATTGACCAAAATCAATAAGTTGGGGGTTCTTTTTGTTGATTAATTTGGAGTTTAATGGATTAGTCATTAATATTCTTGTCAGTCACGTCAGCTGTCAGCAGACACCGTGTGCTGAAGATCTCCGTGGCATCAGTGTCAGGAGTTTCATCACTTCTAAATGAAACTAAGTGACAGTGCTTAGATGTGGGTTTTGATTCTGCAGTGAAACCTTTCACTTCCAAACTCATCTTCTGCTGCTCGAATTCCTCTTGGAATTCTTCTTAATTTGCAACAGCAACAGAGAGCAGTTGAGTGTTCCGGGAGCCTTTTCCAGTCCTTTCAATGGCTTCACTTAAAGAATATTCCACTTTTTATCCATGTTTTCTCCCCTTGGCTCTCTCATCCTCTATATCCTCAAGCTGCCTCACCTTGCTCAGGTGCTTCCTGACGTGGATTTTGTAGCCAGGGGATTTCTGGAGCTCGGGATGAGCCGAAGAGCTCGAGAGCCACGGTGGAAATTCGGGGCTGGGAGCTGCAGAGGTGGTGGGGGATACACGAACCAGCTGTGCTGCGAGGGCTGGGAAGTGTCCCCTTGCATTTGGGAAGGACTGAAAATGCTGCACGAAACAGCAGCAAAGCTGAAAAATGTCTTGTGGTGCTGAATTCAGCTCGGGGAGTGTGAGGAAATGTTTTTATTCGGCACCGCCGTGCAGCAAATGCAGCCCTGCTGTGCCTGTTTGTCCCGGGAATCCTTAAAATTCCCAACCTCTCTTCCACAGGAAAGAACTTTCAGGTCTCTGACATATCTGACTGCTTTCCTCTGGGCCAGTTTCTCTGTTTTCTTTGGTTTGTTTCTCAGGTTGAGAAGTTAAAATTGGACACGTTATTTATTTATGTGCATAACACTAAATTCTGTTTTCCAAAATGGCATTTCCTCGTTTCCCAAGCCTTTCACATCTCTTTAGGCTGACATTACAAACCTGTCCTTGGTTTCTTTTCCCTGAATTTACATCACTAGTTTGGAAATCGTTGTGGCATTAACTTGTGCTCATTGGGGCTGAATTTCACCTGCCTTTGTGATGCTTTTCAGTATTTCTGCATTGCTTTGGGTTCGGTGTCTCCCAGGATGTGCTCCTTGCATTTTTCTGAGGGTTAAAGTTTAAAAAATTCCTGACACTTGAAAAATCTTGAAGTGTTTCTCCTCGTGTTTTTGATACAGAGTTTTGGACTAAAGATTTGTCCTCTCACACATAAGCTAATTCACATTCTCAGCAGAACTTGTAATTATACTGTTATTAAGTTATATTTAAGAAGAAAAACATTCTGCAAGCAGCATATTTTAAGTAAAAATATTGTGAATTACTTCACCATATTCTCTTTTTCACCAGTAAATATGATACAGCTGAAACAATGACTATTTCCCCCCCTTAAGTTGTTAAACAGATTCACTCTGTGCCTGCTAAATTGTGTGTAAATTCTGGATTTCTGGCATTTCTCTTTTTTTGGAGAGGGAAAATCACTCAAAACACCCCATAGAAATTAATTTTATTAAATCACTCGAGGGGAATTAGGTCCATCTGCTCAGAGAGTTCAGCCTTTCTAAATTCACTCACACAAGAAAAGAAAAAGGAGTCATTGTTTGACTGGAGAGATGCTCGTGCTGTGAGCTGGGGTGTGTTTTTGTAGCACTGGCTGTGAGCTTTTGGAGGAAGAGGATTGTTTTTGGAAGTATCTTTTCTTTCCCTGCAGATAAAAAATGGTAATCAACACATTTTTAATTACATGTGTTAAGTAATGAGTGCAGCTATGGGAAAATGATGTGCAAGCTCAGAGCTGGAGACACAGAATTCCAAGCAAAGAGACCTAAGTTCAGCTCATGTGTGTAATTATTCCTCAATAATTACTAAAACATGAATTTAAAAAGATAGAGACTCTTTGCCTAACCTGGTTCATATAAAACAGGGTTGAACTAAAATCTGATTTTTTTGGGCCACAGCTGAACCCAGTGCGTTTGTTGAGACAGAATTAGGACTGAATCCCTTCAAAATGTCTTATATTGATAATTAAAAATAATTTTAAATTGTTTTAAATTGCTAAAAATATGATGTGTAATATATATAAAACTGCAGCTTTGCCCCAGCACCTTCAGGTCTATTTTCAACCTGTGCTTGAGCTCTGGTGAGAGGGAAGGATTTGGGGAGTTAAAATGAGTTTTCTCTTTTTAAAATGCCGTTTAAAATTCTAAAATTTAATTTCCCACTCCGAGGAAGTTCCCAAAGAAATCCCTGTTTGTCTGAGCCATCATTTTGGACACAAAATCCAAAATGCTCCAGAACTGCTTTGGTTCCATGTCCACATTTCAGGGCCTAATTAAGGAATGGCTGCAGGGGGTTTCAGATCCTTCCTTGCAGCTGCATTTCCAAGGGCAGAATAACAGTAGCAGGGTGCTAAAGAACTGCTAAAGATTTATTTTTGTGGCTTTGTGTGGCTGCTCTGCTCAACTGAGGTTCCACACTTGGCATCCCATGAAAAGATGAACTTTGGAGTTTATCCAGAGTCACCAAGGCCTTGGCTTCAGCCTTTGAACAAGCTAAGAGGGACCTAAAGGAACTTCAGTTTATCTGTGGTGATTTTTTTTTTCCTTAAATCTTTTATTTTCAGAAATTACTGAGTAGGGTTTTTTCCTATGTATTTTTTCCCTTTTTTTTTTTTTTTCAAGGCCTTGGCTTTGAACAAGGCCTTGCTAAGAGAGCCTACGTGGGACCTAAAGGAATTTCAATTTATCTGTGGTGATTTTTTTTCCCTTTCAATCTTTTGTTTTCAAAGTTATTAAGTAGGGGGTTTTTATATGTAGTTTCCCCCCTTATTTTTTCAAAATAGCTTTTTTCCTTTTTTTTCAAAGCCTTAGGTTCAGCCTTTGAACAAGGCCTTGCTAAGAGGGACCTAAATGAACTTCAGTTTATCTGTGGTGATTTTTTTCCCCCTTAAATCTTTTGTTATCAAACTTGTTAAGTAGGTTTTTTTCTATATAGTTTTTCCCCCTTTTATTTTTTTCAAAATAGTGTTTTTCCTTTTATTTCAAGGTCTTGGGTTCAGCCTTTGAACAAAGCCTTGTTAAAAGCACCTACCTGGGACCTTAGGGGACTGAAATTTATCTGTGGTGATTTTTCCTCCTTAAATCTCTAATTTTCAAAATGGTTCTATTTTTTTCTACACACAGACTTCTATAATGTTATCTCTGATTTCATTTGGGTCTTTTTAGGGGAAAAAAAATCATATATGTGAAGCTTTTTTCCCTGTGAAAACACTTGCCAAGGAAATCTTTCTTGCAGTTATCCAAAGGAAAGGTCATTTTTACAGAGACTTCAGATCTGTATTTTCAGACAACTCACAAACACCCAGCCAACAATAGCAGGGGCATCTCTCAACTTTAACCTTGTGTTCTTTAAAATTTGTTTAACCAAAAAGAAAAAAAAAAAAGAAATTGGAAGAACTTTCATCTTTTCCATGGAGTGATTCTTTGGAAAACTCGGATAACAAGGAGGGGGAGAAATGGGAATGTTCAACTTTTAATTTTGAAATAAACCATGAATTTCTGAATTTAGATAAAAACATTAAATTAAAACCCCCATGAAATAGAGAACTTGCTCCTGGTTTTTTAGCCATGTGACTTTGATTGGTGTTTATTTCTGTGGATTAAGGCATTAAAAACTTCAGCAGGTTTTATTCCAATTTGTGTTGAAACGAAACCCTAATGTTTCTTTATGAAAACCATAAAACCAATATTTCAGTGCAGCTTTTCCTCGGAATATTTTTCCCTGAGTTATTTCTTGCTGCCTTTAGTTACAAGTATTTAAAACAAGAAACAGAGCTCAGGAATCTCCTTGAAAACAATTCTTCATAGGGGACAGGCAGCAGCTTCCAGAGAGGAAAGGAAACCTGAACCACTTCATGCCTCTATTAATTAAATTTTCAGTGATTTCTCAGGCTGTTGGAAGTGTGGAGATGCACATGATGGATGTTTTGGGATACTCACTCCGGGAAGTTTCCAGGTGAGGGAGAGGTGGCTCCCATTTGGCTTTGGCTGCCTTTCAAAAGGCATTTCAAGGAGATAAATGGAAAATAACAACACAAAATCCACCCAGAGGCTGTGCTCCTGCAGGAGCTGCGGGGACTTGTGGCTGGCTTTGCTTTTGACACCTGAAAAGCTGTTTTGTGCTTTAGCTGGGGGTAAAGAAACAGCAGATTTGGGATCCAGGGGCTCTTTTATTGCTGTATTTTGTGCTGTTCTGGTAATGGTGATTTATGGAGCAGAGGGATGATATTTGTGGTTTCTAACAATGGACGTGGCCAAATTCTCTGGTTGTTACGGGGGAACATCAAGGTTTGAAGTTATCACTTGGATTTAATCTCTCCAAAACACCTCCCCACTTTCCCTTGTCCTTTATTAAACCCGTCACGTCGGAGGTGTGAGGGATGAGGGAGGGAATCAGGATATCCCAGCGGGATCTGGGGAACATTTTCCATTATTTCTCGCCGAGCCGAGGGTCCAGACCTGGACTCGCTTTTGGCTTCAGTCCCCACATTCCGGGAACATTCTCCCGGAGCGAGGGGAATATCCACGGAGTTTTGTTTGGATGTTGGGAATGTGCAGCATTAATGCAGTGGGAGCTGGGACTGGCCAGCCTCCAAAATATCAGAGCGTGGTGTTCCCAAAGCTGGGGATGGCACAGGAGTCCTTTTCCATGGGAATTCCAGAGAAGGACGGAGCCAATGGACAGGGCACTGCTACCTCCAGTAAATACAGCTCCTAATTAAAAGGGGATGTAATTGAGTTGGAGAGGAAAATATCCGTGGAGAATATCAATTATAATAATCATTAGATTTGTGTTCTAAAGGGCAGATTTACAAAAAGGGGGTTTATTTGTGTCATTTTCTGGATGTTGGGACTCCTTTGGTGACGTGGAAAAGTGAAGGATAACTGGAGAAGCATGAAATTGGGTGAAGAGCATCTGAGTGGGTGTTACATCCAAAAAACTTAATTATCATTGCCAGCACTCAGCACAAGCTGGAGCAGGTTAAAAATGCATTAAAAATATGAGTACATTAAATTTATGTGATGTTTTAAAAGCACCATCCAAAAATTGTAAATAATAACAGGAATAACTTTAATAGTTGTCCTAAACTCATCCTTTGGAGAGAACCCAGGTTCTTTTGGGCTGCTCTCTGCAAGAATATTCCCAAAAACTTCTCTAAATTAACAAAGATCTACATCCTGGGGAATATTTTAAACCACAGTAAACCCCTGTGTGGGTACTATTGGACAGAATTCCAGAGGATTTAATTCATAAATCTTAATTCACTTTCAAGCCTAATTAGATTGAATTTAATAAAAGTCACTTGAATTATGAGTAAGAGTGCTGAGGGATTTAATGGAGTTTATCCCTATATTTTATCCCTATATTTTTACATATATCCCTATATTTTATAGGGAAAAACATACATGTATCTCTATATTTTACCCATATACATATATATATATATTTATCCCAGTATTTTTCCCTATGCCCCGCTATGGATAGCCACTCTGAAATATTTATTTTTCCATGGAACAGGGTTTTTTGGAGCCCTGACTGTAATTCCAGCAGATCAGAAGCACCACACAATTCTTGAGTTTGCTCACTCCATGTAAAATCAACCAAATATTCCATATAGACTCACTCTTTGCAGGAGTGGAGCTGGAAAAGGAAATATCCAGGATTTTGTGGGGATATTTTGGATCCATATTTTATCTTAACTCATCTGTGGCTGCAGCTTTCCCAGTAATGTTATCTGGAGCCGAGGATTCGGGAGGAATATGGAGTTACACACTTGCAGGAAAAGCAGGAAAAGCTGCTCAGGGCTTGGCCAGGACACGGCTTTCCGTGCTTCCCTTAATGCCAGAGCTTCCACCAAACTTTTGGGAAGGGCACCTTGTGTTTCCCTGCCTTGTCTCACGGGCAATGTTACTCATTTTCTCAGCTGAATTATTTGTTGGGGGTGAACATCAGTTCCTCACACTCTCCACGCTTTTGTTCCGTGTTGTTCCCTTTCAAAATATCGGGAATTTTGCCATTGGTTTGACAGGACCTGGATCAGACCTTGAAGTTTTCAGCTCCAGCTCCAAAAGTCAGCACTGCAGGGATTGAGCAGCCCCGTGGGGACTTGGCAGTGCTGGGAATGTTGGACTCCATGGCTTTGGAGGGGCTTTTCCAACCCAAACCAATTTAAGATTCGGGGATTATTTGAGTTCCTTGGAATTTTCTACTTTATGGGCTCGGGAGTGGCCAGCAGTTGAGTCCAGCGTTTGTTGTATGTGATGGGAAGGGTTTGGAGCACCAGGAGCAGCTGGGGGGGGCTCAGCCTTGGGGAGAGAAGGCTCCGGAGGGACCTGAACAATTCCCTGGCGGGAGGGTGGGAATTGGGATCTGCTCCCAGGGAACAGGGATGGGATGAGAGGAAACAACTTGAACTTGTAGGGGATGTTTGGGTTGGAGATTGGGGAAAATTCCTGCCTGGAAAGGGCTGCCCAGCCGTGGCACAGCTGCCCAGGGCAGCAGTGGAATCCCCATTCCTGGAGGGATTTAATCCCATGTGGATGTGGCACTTGGGGTCATGGATCCATTCCCTTGGCAGCACCGGGAATGGTTGGATTCAATGGTCTTGGAGGGCTTTTCCAACCTTGGCGGTTCTGTGATTCCATTTCACCTCAGGGATGCATTTTCCAAGGTCCCAGTCCCTGGATTGTGTCTCACTGGAACTTTTGCCCTGCATTTGGAGCAACACAACCCTTATTTCCATGGGATTTCCATGGGATCACCTTCCTCTGCTTCCCTCTGGAGCAGCCAGGATCCCTCAATCCCGCTCCTGGCCGAGCTCGTGCTGCATTATCCATTCAGCCTTTAAACATTCCCAAATATTCCCTGAAAAGCCTTTTGTCCGTCCTCTCAGGAGCCAGAGGAATGAAATCTCTGGGAAATTCCCCGGGGGCTTCGGGAGGAGGGAGAAAATGCTTCAAATTGGCAAAACGTGCTTGTTTGACAACACCAGGGCTCCCAAATTTATTACTGTTTTCCTTCAAAAAGAGAAATTAAGAAGCATCTTGAACCACTTGTCCTAATTGGCCGAGCCAGTGAAATATGTATGGATGCACATTATCCATAGAAAAAAGTGGAGGATTGGAAATCTTTTCTCTTTCTGACAAATGGAACCATTTGTTCCTCATTTTTCCCTATCTAAACAGTGCTCCCGAGGCTGGGAGAGCCCCCGGGAGGGAGAGGAGGGGATTTATTGTCACGGAAAGATCGGCTCTGCCTGGAATTTTTCCCCCTTTTTTTGCCGTTCCTCCGAATCACCTCGAGAAAAGGGGAAAAAATCCACGAGATAAATCAAGGGAAAGATAAACCCCTTTTATTCTTACGAGGGTTTTTAGGAGTAATGCTGTGGAATACATGGAAAAATGCTGCATAAAGCTTCCTGTGTGGGTTCCCGGAGACATTTTTTTGGGAAAAACTGTGGAAAAATGATGGAAAAAGTTTAAAAAATACTGATAATAGTGATTTTTTACAGAGCAGGTGGTGTGAGCAGAGCAAGGAGTTTAAAAAAGGAAGTTTTAACAACAATAATTTAAATTAAGCAAGGCTTCCACAAGCAAAACTGATCTTTTGGTTTTAAAAACATGGAGGTTTTTTTTTCCTGTGGAATGAATTCCCTGATGGTAAAATTTTGTGCTTTTAAGGAACATTTTAGGAGTGATTTTAACAACGATTGCTGTACACATGTGCTGATTTGTCCCATAGTATTCCCAAATATACTGAATTTAAGAGCATCTGAAAGAGCAGAAAAACTCATGGTTTGTGGTTATTTCCCTGCGTGTCAAATTTTTGGTGTTGAACCCAGATTTTGGCTTGATTTATTTTTTATTCATTACAGGTACAAATTAAATAATAGTAATTAGCAGATTAGAATTGATTTGCTTTCAGCTGAATAGAGAATTTCCATTTTATGGAACTTTTTATTAAGAGCAAAGAACATTTGAGGTGCACTCTAAGGAACAGAAAATTGCAGAATTCTTAAAGCAGAATTCTTTTTGCTCAATGCTGCAGGATTTAAAATCCGTAAATTTGCAATCAGACAGTAATTAAAGTGTATCCCACTAATTATATTTTTATTCCATTAATGATTTCTACTCCCTGAATGTTTTTTACTCCATCAGTTATTTTTATTCCATTCATGATTTTAACTCCACCTTTTGCATTTTAACAAACCTCAAAGAAAAATCTTGAGGAATTATCACGGATATTCCTCATTAATATGAGATCCTAATATTATAATTCCAGGGATGAATCAATTAATGAGGACTTGTTTAATTAAAGTTTCTTCTCAATGCAGTTCTTTCTGCTTTGCAGGGAACGATCAGGAAAAAACTTCCAAAATCCCCAATCCCCCGAGCTGTCAGTTACAGGAAAACTTTGGATTTTCACCTCTCCTTTTGGAGTTCTCTGCTCCCAGGGCAGCTTCTCTTTTCCAAGCTCTGTTCAAATATTTGGGATTCAAGAGGACCTTGCCGTATTTTTGTGACAAGTTTTTCCCTCAGAATCTTTGGGATGGATTTGATTTCGCTGTTCCATTTCAGCTGAACAAATTCTCCTTCATTCTGGTGAAAACGAACAGGAAACTTTTAATTTCATTTTAACTTGTCCATTTTCATTTAATTGACACAACAAAGTGCATTGGGATTTTTTGTTGGTTTTTTTGTGTGGTGGAAAATTTGGCATTTTCCAATTCCTGTGTTTAATTTCCACGCTGAATAATCTGATTTTTATGCTCCTTGTACCCTTTTAGTAGATGAGCTTTTCACTATTGATTTTTGATGTGCAAATTCCTTAAAACCTCTGCACTGAGCTCGAACCTCCTTGAGAAAAATCCGTTCGTGATCAACCCAAGTCCAAAGATTTTGAAAAATATTTCATGGATTCTTGGCAGCTCTTCTGAAGTGGGAACCAAATGTGAGCAGGGATAGCCCCGGGTCAGCTCTGGGTGTCTTTTAATGAGTTTTGGGTTTAATCTCAATATCTCAACTGGAAACATTTGCTTCTTGAAAGCAGAATATTTAATTCACTGAGCAGTTGCTGACAGCTGCATGGAAAAAAAAATAAATTAAAAAAAAAATGACGTTTCTTTCCAGCTAAAAAAGAAATGCTTAAAAATGTTTTTATTAAACAAAACAAAACAAAACAAAACAAAACAAAACAAAACAAAACAATGTCCACGACAGCTTCGGAATATCTTTGTCCTTGGTTTTTATTCGCTCTGTCACAGCCGGGATTTACGAGCTCGTGAAAAGGTTACAATCCCAATAAAGCACCCGGAGCAGGGAATTACGGAGTCTGTAAAACCTTGGCAGCGTTTAGTGAGGTGTGAGGTGAGGCTTAAAACAACCAGGGAGTGAGGACAGGGAACCCCTTGGAGTTGAAGGAGCAGGTGGCCAAAGGTCGGGGTTAAACTCTCTGGGGGTTAAGCAAACTCAGCTTTGTTGGGTCTGGGTTAAACCGGATCCTTCCTGACAGGGAATTGCGAGGAATGCACGGAATCAGAATTATCCGACAAATATCGGCAAAAGCCGCTCCTGGCGCTGCTGGGGTGGTGCAAAACCAGTGTTTAACACAGAATTTCAGTGCTGAAGGTTTTCCCTCTCAAAGTTTTCTCTTCATGTTTGCCTTTAAGGAATTCTGGGAATGGGATTCAGTGTCTTTCCTTGGGAATATCTGCTGAAGGCTTTGAAATCCTCTCTTATTTTATTTGCTTTGCGTTTGTCATTGCGATGCTTTCCCAGCTTTCCACGAAATTCTTTATTTCCACGGGATCTCTCTGGAAAACCAAACCCCACCACCCTCATTTAGGTACCTTTAGATTCATTTCAAACCCAGTGTTTTCCATAAAAAATCCAGGTGGATTCGTTCCATAACGGATCTTTCATAACCTTCGAGCATTCCTTGAGCTCAGCCTCTCCCGGAGGAATCCTTCCCCAAGTCCTTCCTCGGCCTCGTGGCTCCGCAAACACGCGGCTCATCTTGAGCCAGCTTCCCAAATCTTGGACATTTACCGGGAACATTCCGTATCGGGGCAGTTCCCATTATTTACCTGGGATTGCAGGGATGCGAGCCATGGAATTACTCAACAATTAAGTCACTCATTAAGCAGATAGTTCAGAATCCTGATGCTTTTCAACAAGTTTTGGGGTCGTTTTGCCACTCCATAAATAAAAAATATAACGGTGTGGGATAAACTCCCTGAAATATTCCTTGTTGGAAATTCCTGGCTTTTGCTAAAAACAGCCAATAATGCTGGGAAGGGATTTGAAAACAGGACTTTTCCCATCAGGAAAAATCCCTTGGAGTTGTTAATCTGATGTTTTTAGCACTTTAAGTTGTAAGTGACCACCAGACACAATAACTTAGTAAAGAAATTAGGGAACCATTCCCTTTAGTTACCACTGAGAGAGTCAAAACTTGGAAAAACAGAGGGAATTAGCAGCTTATTACTCATTTTTCTTCCTGCTTTTGAGGTCTACGAGAGATTTTATCGAATTTGATTTGCAAACAAAATCACCCACCCTTCCCAAATATCCTAAATCAGGATTTTAACCCTGGCTTGGCTCTCCAGGGTGCCTGGCACTGCTCCCTTTGACTCCTTGGTGGCCAAAATCCACTTGTGCTCCGGCTTGGAGCGGGACCGGGGCCAGAAATGTTTAAAATGCGGGATAAGCGTGAGAAATGTTGGGCTGGAAAGCCGAGCTGCCTCTTTATTTCCCCAGAATTCCACATGATTTGTACCCTCAGCATCACCCAGCCTCCAGGCTCACTCACCCTTTGGCTTGGTGGGATTTTGTTTTCCTTGGATAAAATCCTTCCCCAGTTCCCAAGCAGCGAACAAACAGATTTAGACAGAAAACCCGCAATTGTTTGTTCTTTTCAGGCTCAAATCTCATTTCCAGCCGCAGGAAAAACAGTAAAATGGATGTTTGCTTTCTTTTTTTGCCCCTCTGGTGATAAATATGATGTCTTCCGAATTTTCTTGGGGTATCTCAGCTATCCCAGTGGAAGTTTTGAAAGGAGGACGTTGCTTTCCCTGCAAAATTGGCTGCTGCTCAAGTGGTTTAAGTTTGTGCAGGAATAGAGATTTTAAATTTTAAATTTATTATTTCTCTTCGTAATTTCCATGTAGAACTAAGTGTAATTCCTCAAATTTTTAATTATTTGAATTCTTTGAATTGTTTCTCACTCCAGAACTTCCCCACACACACTTTTTTTAAGCTTTAAAGACTCCGTCAAACCAAAAATAAATTGGAATTCTCCCTCCTGCAGAATTGTCTTAAACTAATATTTCCTCCACATCACATCCGTGGATTTTCTCAGCTGTTTATCAGGATAGAAATCCCATCCCCTGGATATAAATCCAGCCCCCCGTGGCCTGGATTTATCTTCACATGGAATAAGAGGTTTTTATCCCGGGTTTTGTGTAACTGCAGGAACAGCAGCGCTTGGCAGTGCAGTCTCCACTATTTTATTTTTCCTGGAGCACTCGATATTCCACTGGAATTTTTAGCCTGAAGATTGCCTTGGATATATCCAGGGGGGCTTCAGACTTTTCATTTTCTCCCTTAATCCCTTTTGTGGAGTTTCTGTCCCTGCTCGCATCCTCGCTCTTGGATTCCTTACGGATATTTAAAGACGTGCGGGATCCGCTCTTCCCACGTGTTGTGTGGAAACATTTCCAGGTTCGTCCCTGTGCCATTATTAGAATTATTAGGGATTTATCCACGTTAAGTATTTCCACGTGCACCTTTCTCCCCTTCAGTGCTGAGCCCTTCGGGCTTTTTTTTTGCACCGTCCAAATAATTCCGAACTTCCCTCGTTGGTAAAGAACATCCAGAAATTCCAGACAAACATCAAACTAGAGTTTTATGATTTAATCCTTGCACTTATTGGTCTGAAGAAGGAATGTTTATCAGTGATAATGTCATTAAGCTCGTTAATTTCTAGTTTTGCTAATTATTGAGGAATACAACAGGGTGCAAATTCCTCAGGTGGAATTTACTCCAGATTTATTCCTTCCCAACACAGGGTCAGGTACAGAAGGAGCAAAGGGACCCCTCTGTTTCTCTCTCCTGATTTCTTATTCATTAAAATTCCCATAAAATTAATACAATAACATCTGATTGTACAATACGTATGGTATATGAAATGATACAATTTCTTATATAATAGAAAATCATTAAAATCCTCCTATATACAGTATTGTTATCTATTATTTCTAGATAAAATAAATGTTATTTTGTCATCTAGAATTATATGATAATATTGTATATTATACAATGAATTATAATTTTATATATTGTACATAGTAAATATTAATATTATTACATATATAACATATAAAATCAGTTATAAAATTAAATTATATATCATACATAGCAATAGAATAACAATGTTATTGTATTATATAATAATAGATAGTTTTTATTATACAATAACCATTTCCCCATGCCCCAGCACTTTAGAAATCCCTTCAGGAATGTCAGCAGCTTTTTCATGGAATGGGATCTGGAATATTTTAAGCTGTGCATCCATCCTGAGAGAGCCTGGAGCTCTCAAAGGGGCTCTTTGTAACTAAAGCTGGGAATGGCTGGAGGAACTCTGGGAATGTCCCCCCGAGGTTCGGGAAGGGCAGCACATTTTCCCAGACTGGAAAGGCTGCCTGGAGTGGGGAAATGCCAGGAGCTGGCAGGGATTCCCAGTGTTCCCACTGGAACCAGCACTGAGCTCACCCCAAAGGAGCTGGGTTTCCCCTGGAATTCCCCCCTGACATTTGGGATGTGTTCAGTGGAATCTCGGGGGTGGCCCTGCGGGTCATGGCCCCGACAATGCTGGGATTTGCTGCTGCCAGCAGGAATTCCAGCAGGGAAAGCAGGGAGGAGCTGCAGCTCAGCTGCAGCACAAGGGGGAAAGCGGGAATGGGATTGTTCCAGAGGGGCAAACCCGCCTCCACTCCCGGGATTTGGGTCGGTCCCCAGCAGGGCAGGGAAGGAAACGTTGGGTCAGCGATCCCTGGAAATACAAACTTGGGAATTGCAGGTGGAGCAGGAGCAGCCCTGGCCAGTGCAGGGCTTTGTCCCTATAAAATCAGCAGGAACATGGATTTGGGGGGATCTGCACGAGCTCCAGGAGGGTGGGACAGGATTCCAGAGTCGGCTCCAGCTCCTGCTCTGTTTCTCTGGACACTCCAGCACTGGAATTAACCCCTGAGCAGTCACATCCAGGGTGAAAATGGGCAGAAATTTTCATTTCCATGGATTTGGAACATGAAGTTTCTCAGTTGGAGACTCCCAAGCCTTTCAAAAGTTCCCCTGTTCACTCTTTGCCTGCTCC
Organism: Notiomystis cincta; assembly: GCA_013398075.1. Lineage (NCBI taxonomy): Eukaryota > Metazoa > Chordata > Aves > Passeriformes > Notiomystidae > Notiomystis > Notiomystis cincta. The sequence goes on along the minus strand of VZRX01015581.1, from coordinate 9,175 downwards.
ATTCTGGGGGCCACCATTTAAACTTTGAAATCTAATTTAAAATCTAATTATTAACTCTTATTACTCTTCTTATAATGCTGCCCAACCATACTCTGGGGTTCAGTGCTTTATTGTGGATCTCCAGTTTTAGGATGGATAATTCCTAAAGATTTTTTTAATCTGACTGCACATAAAAAGGAGAAAAAACAACATTTAAATTGATCTTTTTCAGTGCCGTTTCATGACTTATCTCCTCTGTGGCTTATTGACTGTACAGTGGCTTTCTTTGTGCTTTGTGTGATCCAATTCCTAAGCGATATATTCAGGAAAAAGCTCCAAGTAGGTAAATAAAAGGATCAGAGGGAATTCTTGGTCAGCTGAAAATCTCCTTGGAGAGTCTTTTATCCTTCCTTTCCTGTGCTTTTATCCCCTTGTTATGACAAAAGCTTAAATAGCATTATTCCCTCCTTCTCCTGAAATCCCATTTCTCCTTTCTCCTCAAAAAGTGTGAAACTCAGATTTAGTGGGAGTTGGGAAGTGATTTCCGAGGGGTAAAGTTTGGAGTTGTTGTGCTCAGAATGTTCCATCCCGGCAGGATCCAGCCCTGGATTGCTCCAGAGGAAAACGTTGGTACCAGGAGGAGAACAGGCTGCAAAGAACACCTCATGTTCAGTGGGAAACTGGGAATTAAGGGGAAGTATTCCCAAAATTTTCTCTGGACGAGGGGTAAAGTTTGGAGTTTATTCTTCTGAGCTGGGAATTCAGGGGAGAAGTATTCCCAGTAGTTCCGTCTGAACTGGGAATTCAGCAGGGAAATATTCCCAGAATTTCCTTCTGAACTGGGAATTCAGCGGGGAAATATTCCCAGAACTTCCTTCTGACCTAGGAATTCAGGGGGGAATTCAGTGTGAGAGGGCTCAGTGGCACCAGGGTCACTCCGGGCGTCTCTCCACCAGCTGCTTTTGCTGAACTTCCGTACTTTTTAAAGGCTTTTTAAGGAAAAAAAGAAAGAAACCCCAGCATGTTCAACGTTAGATATGAAAAACTGCTTTTTCTGATTCCATGGAATCTTTACATTGAGGGGATCTTGGCGCTGGGCGCTCCCCAGGCAGCGGCTGCATCCACAGGAGGGCTGGGAATGCTGTCAGTTCCATCAGACCAGACTCCAGCAGGGCCAAACGTGGGTGGCTTTGGAGTTTTCCTCACGCTGAACCCATTTTCCTTTCTCCATAAGCAGCCAGCCGGAGTCAGGCTCAGACTGGAGGATGTGTGAAGGAAAATCTGCTTATCTAAATGAAAATAATTCATCCCTTAATGGGCTGGGAGGAGGAATAAGTTTCCCTGACACTCCGGAAACTCCTTCTCTGTCCCACAAATCCCTGTCAGCCGGAGCTCGCCGTGGTCCTTCCCTGTGCGCAGCTTTTGGGATAATGTTAGCAGGTTATCACTTTTTGTGCTGCCCAGCTCCTGGTGGATGTTTGGGCCACTAAAGCTGCCAAGAAATGAGGGTTTATATGGAATTATTATATGGAATCGTTCTGTAGATTCAGCTCTCTTTGTCCAGCACTTCCAGCTGTACTCCAATAGCTGGAGTGTCCTAAGAATTAAAAAAATTTCTTACCAGACTTCCCAGGGATTAGACAGGAGAAAGTTTGGAGTTGAGCAGGGAGGAGATTCCCAGCAGCCCAGGGAACATTCCGTGTTTGCTGCTGGGGTAATTCCATCTTGAAACTGGGAGAAAAAAACACATTTTTGCTTTTGAAACAGAGGGGCTGATTGTAAAAATAAGGCACTTTTACCTTCTAAAAGAGGATTTTTTACAGCTCTGGTGAGCTTTAGTTCCACTTACCACTCGTGTGGCCACAAACACGCACAGGGCCTGCTTTGGGGTGGGGTTTTCCCCCCTTTTCCCTGAGACAAAATTTCACTGAGACAAAATTTCGGTGGGTAGAACATGAGTGAAGCTGGACTCGCTGCACACAACCATTCCTGAACACACAGATCTGTGCTCCCAGCCTTGATTCGAGGTTCTATCCTCGTTTTACAGGATCCCAGCTGGGTATTAAAGTGAGCTCCAGAACTGGCAATGGCTTGGGGAAAAGCAGATGTGGACTCGGAGCAAACAATAGTTTTGGGTCCAGAGCTCTCCTTGATGTCTGCTTCGAACTCACACTCTGGGAAAAAAAATAAAATAAAATCGACAGGGCTTCCAAAATGTCTTTTCCAACATGCAAATGATGCTGGGAAAGTTTAACATGTATGCAAATGTAATCTGGAGAGGGGAATTAAAGACCTTTGGCTGGCCCGGAGGCTCAGCTGGTAGCAAAATAGAAATTTATTGCTGGATGGGAGAGTGAGGTTCAAGCACAGGCCAGGGATGGCTGGGAGCTCCACGTAGGTGAAACTTGGAGCTCTACAGCAAAGCCAGGGATTTGGAGATGGGCTGGTTCCTGTAATTCCATCCCCTGGATCTGGCTGGGGTGGGAAATGAACACAAAGGGTAAACAAAGGGGCGAGGGAGAGCACAGAGCCTCGGAGAGCCCCGGGAAGGGTAAAACTGCCCTGACAACTCACATATGGTTGGAGTTTAATCCACAGGGGAGAACAGGCACTCCACGCCCGTGCCAATTGTTTTCCACCCCCAAAGCAAAGAGATTTTAATGATTTATAGCAGAACAGGGTGGATGTGTTACCTAATGGCTTTAGAATGACTCGATGCAGTTTTCGAAGCGATGCAGGAAGTGGAGTGGATAAACAAATCCCTTCTTATTCCTCTTTGTTCCCATTTGAAACAGAGCTTTGCTTCTCTGCTAAAATCCTAATTTCTCTGGGAATGCTTTCCCCTGCAAGCCAAAAAAATGTGAAATTTTAAAAATCCCTCCCAGAAAAATGATTTTATTTGTGGGCTCAATGTGGAATGTAATTGGCAAATCCCATTTTTAAAGGATTTGTACAATTGTTATATGTCAGGCTACTGGCTTCAACTTGAGACAAGTCCATAAAGGAGGAAATTAATTCAAGGAACCAGGAATTCATTTGTGAAATTGGGAAAGCATCATGTGCAGCCCCAGAAGTTGTAGTACATTACTTAGTCAAACAAACTGACACTCTCTGAGGATTCATTTCCATTTTATGGCTGGAAATTAGGAAAAGAACATTTGCATCATTGCAGAGGCTTGGTGTGAAAGAAGCACCAATTCCCAAGCTCTTCTCCAGAGGACTGGAAACATTTGTTCACTTGGTGCCTTGGCTAAAGGGAAGCCCATGTGGAATTCCAGCAGAATGTGGCCCCAGGCAGAGAAACCTGAGATAATTCCTGGTTTACCTGTGAGCCCTGCTGGGAATCAGAGGGTGCTGATTTGTGCAGCTCCAAAGTTATTAAATCTATCAAAACCCAATATTTGAAAAACAACAGTGGTTGTGTGGAAGAACATCCACCTCCATGAAGGAAATCCATCAGCTTCCCTAATTGCTTTTCTTTAGAAAAAGGGTTTGGACATCAGAGCTGATTTTCTGGGGTGGGAGATGATGGATCACTTTGGATGTCCAGCCCATCTGCTCCTAGTTCTGGTCACACTGCAGCCACACGCACCTTGCCCAGTGCCAGTAATTGACATAAAACAGATAAAACTTCTGTTGCTTTGATTCCTTGGACAGGAACTTTCTTAGGAGATAAAAAGCAGGATTAGAGCTGGAGTTGGGTGTTTAATTCCTTTCCTACCAGTATCCTGTAGCCTATGTAGGAGTATTTGGAGAAATGCAGGTGTTCTCTCATATGGTTTTCATTCTAAACCCCAGCCTCTCCATATGTTTATTTTTAGCCTAAATTCTGGGACTCATATTCCCCTTAAACATGGAAATACCTCCTATGACATGGAGAACTCCTCATGTTCAGTAGAGCTCTGTCATTCCTGTCAGGAGATTTGGGTGGAAAAGGAAAACTAAAGACAACAGACAGCTCCAGGTCCTGGATTCCTTCCCTGTCCCTGAAATCAGGGAGCATCTTCCCAAAGGTGTGGAGCTGTTAAAGAGAACAAACCACAAGGGACTGACTCTGCTCTTTAACTTGGGTCAAGTTTCTACTTTTCCTTGTCCTTGGAAATTTTTTTCCATGAATTATGTCCAGAGCAGGTTTGTTTGGGTTTTTTTGGTGTAAGTTTCTGTTAGAAACTCATTAATGTGATTCAGGTAATTCTCCAGAGCAATGTTTACTCCTTTAAGTGCTCTTTAATTGACAAGGACTGGCTTAGAACTTTCTCCAGCTCCTGATTTATAGCTCAGCCTCCTCACTCTGGGTTTTCCTGCCGTCCTCCTCCTGCTTTTCCTTTGAAGCCACCATGAACTTCTGATCCCAACGGATGGAACTCGAGCTGGTGACATCATTCCAGAATTAAAGTGGAGGAGGGAGAAGATTCATTTCCTTAGGCCTTTTCCTGAGCTTTGCAATCCTAGAACTTCTCTGTTGCTCCGTGCTTGTTTTCCCCATCCATATTTCTCCCGGTTAATGGGATCGTGCCGGGGACGGTAGGAGCAGTGTTTTGTTACTCCGGCAACAAGAGCCAAACTTTCAGATGTTATTTTGCTTCTATTAAAAAAAAAAAAACAAAACCCCCACTGCCAGTTATGATGTAAACATTTGCAGCTCCCCCTAAATCTCTTTTCTATCTGGAATTGAAGCGAAATGACCCTTCCGAGGGCAAAGTGAGGGATTGGAGCAGACATTTTCCAGCTGTGTGGGATTTGGGGAGATCCTCGGTGATCTGCTCCGACTCTTTTTAAGTGGCATATTTACTGCCAGCCTCATTGGAGGGGATGGAGCTTCTCAGCAGCACTGAGAGGCCAAATCCTCCGCCGAATTTATTTAGGAAAAGATTGGATGCTCTTCCCGCTGCAACTGCCTGAAGTCTTCAGCAGAAATCCGTAGGAAGTGCTGACAGTACTCCAGCATTTCTCCCGACCTTTTGTCTTCAGCAGAACTAATCCCACCAGGAATTCCAGACCAGGGTGCCATTTCAAGCCACATTGGTGTTTTTCAGGTGAGCAGGGATTTGGCCCATTTGGATGGAAGGGGAGCCATCCCTTCAGGAATGAGGGATCCTCTCTGTCCTGGCTGGGCTGTGGTGCTCCAGTGAATTTCCCACCAGGCAGATGCTGTGTGAGCCACCCTCAGTTATTCCCTGGAATGGCCTTTCCCAGTGCTGGTCACTCACAGGAGTCTGGGTCACCCGTCTTTGACTCGTTCCTTGAGCTCCAGTTAAGGAAGATTTCCCTGATGCTGGAGTATTTTCCTCTGGATTATCCAGCCATTCTTTAGCTGTGCCTTGAATAAAACCCAACAATAACATTCTGCTGGAAAAAAAACACAACAAACATTTAAGCCAAAGGCTTCTTTAGTATTGCTCAAAACAGTGAATTATCGTAGAGATCTGGAATTGCTCATTCCTGGAAACTCTTCCTTTGGGAAGCAGCTCCATGGATTTTGCCATTCTTGCTGCTGGCACTGCACCATTTCTTCACCATCTCTTGCAGTTGTGTAGGTTTGGGGAATCCTGAAGGACCTTAAAGCTCATCCAGTGCCACCCCTGCCATGGGACACCTTCCTCTATCCCAGGGTGCTCCAAGCCCCATCCAGGGGTCACTTCCAGAGATGGGGCAGCCAGAAATTCTCTGGGAATTCCATTCCAGCACCTCCCCACCCTCACAGGGAACAATTCCTTCCCAATATCCCATCTAACCTTGCCCTCTGGCAGTGGGAAGCCATTCCCTTTGTCCTGCCACTCCATTCCTTGTCCAAAGTCTCTCCCCACCTGTTTTTTTGGATCCTTCAGGCACTGCAAGGCCACGGCTTGGTCACCCTGAAGCTTCTCCAAGTTGAACGATCCCAGTTCTCCCAGCCTTTCCCTGCAGGAAAGGTGTTCCATCCCTCTGAAGTGCAGGTTGCTTTCGGGGAGTGCCCAGGAAGAGCCATTGGGTAACTCCAGAGCTGTCCTGAGAAGGTCCCCTTGGAGGATAATTCCCTGGGAGAATCTTGGAGCAGGAGAGGAGCCAGAGGAACCATCCAGATCTCCTTTCTTCCCAATATCCCCTTGAATTTGATATGCAGAGTTGAGATGAGGTAACTCCAGTTTCCATAACCAGTGATTTCCACTGAAATTCCATCTGCCTTCACACTGCCAATTAATTATAATTAACCTTTGCACGTGTGCTGGTTTCAAGTGGATTTTCAGTGGGGATCTGTGTTTGATTTGATGCATTTGACATCATTTGTCAGGGCCTGAACCCAGCCCTGCTGAAAATCAAAGCAAAACCACACTTTGCCATCATTCCTCTCACTCCACACCCCCTCAGCAGGCAGGAAAAGGAACATTTTGGGGAAATGTGGGTGACACAACGGCTGCAGCTTGTGTTCCCACTTTTCTCCAGGATGGGAAGGGAATCTCGGAGCCAGGATCATCAGGAAGGCAGCTGGGATGGCTTATTCTTCTTCTACAATTAAATAAGGCCCCTGCTAAAAACACCCTCTGGAATTCTCTGTTTGGTTTCTCCTCACTCCGTGGAGCTGAAATCAATTTCTCTTTCCATGCCTGTAATTTTGGGGGATTTCCAGGAGGTGCTCCCTGTTCTGTGGCCCTGCAGGGGCTCCCTAATGAAGCTCTGACAGATTTAAGGTCACTTTTTGCACGGTTCCACTCAGCACTCCCAGAAATGCACAGCAGGGACAGTTCCTCTGCTCTGAGCTGCCTTTAGGAGGGGCTTTGATTTATGCTGAATTTTCATATCGGCACATTTCGTGTCAGAAAGAAATAACAAATTTAGGTACAAGTTGTTGTTGGGGAAGGGAAGGTCTCCAAGGAAGCAGCTCATTAAATTCCCAGTGAAACCCTCAGCTTTAACAGCAGCAGATGCTTTTTATTTAATTTTCAGTTACCTTAACCCAACCCACTTTCCTTTTCAGAGCAATTAATTGGGACATTAATGAGAATAAAGCACCTTACAGCTCTTGCAGTGGGATTTTCTGCAAAGCCCTTATCCCACAACACTGCATTTCCTTTCTACTGGAATATTTGAGGATGTGAGCCAGTAAATGAATGTTTTGTTGGCACTAAATGCAGGAGATGGTTTTAGTTTAAGGCTCCAAAAGTTTCAGACTGAAAAGAATCAGGGACAGGGAATTATCTTTTTGAAGAGAACTCTTATCAGCAGAGCTTCTTATCATTTGAAGGAGCTGTGTTTGTCATTTGAATGTGTTTGGCCATCAGTGTCCTGGGATTTTCAGCTTCCAGAAACATCCACTCGTTCTGTGATTCCAAACCTCACTTTGCTTTAAAGAAACACCATCTTTTACTGCATTGCTGCTGTAGAAATGGGGAAAAAAGCAGGGGGAAATGGCACCAAAATCCCAATATCTCTTATTTTTGAGCTTTTTATAGGTAGACAAACACAGGGGAGAGGAGAGGAGAGGA
>VZRX01015580.1:422457-477777 GCA_013398075.1 Notiomystis cincta | reverse complement strand
TCTCATGGATAACAAAATGGTTATAATTCAGCTTTGTTTGCTACCTTGAAACTTTTCCTGCTCTGAATATGAATTTTGTTCCAAAATGTGAATCAACAGCCTTCCACACAATATATTTTTGCCTTTTGATCTTTCTTTCATACCTTCATGAAAGGAGTGTGATTTTGCAGAGCCTTTCAGGGAGCAGCAGCACATACAGGGCTATAAGCAATGGGTTTGTATCACATAAACTGCCTGGCTCTGAGCTCAAGCATGAGTTAGAGGTGAGGGCACTCACTTGAAAGGCAGGAGGCAAGGCTCTGCCTCCAGCTCTTCCACTGACTCGTCTAACTGCTGCCAAGTCCTTCCATCTCTGGGTCTTTGTTTCTCCTCTCTCTGTTTTGTATTTTTGGTTAGATTTCAAATTATTTTCAGATGGGGGATTATCTCTCACTGTGTTTGTGGAATGTCTAGCACAACAGAGCTTCAATGCTGACTGCAAGTCTCCAGGCACACCTTAACATAAATATGGGGGAGTGAGAGAGTTTCATTCTTTCCAAGGTACTCCTTTTGCTGTAGGCAGAGCAAACAGAATGCAAAATCACAGCCTTTGATTGCTAATGACCCATGTCTTCCTCGATTCACCCAGTTACTACCATGACAGGATTTTTCTGTGAGCAGGTTTTTTGATTCTGTCAGTTGTCCAGATCCTACTGAGAAGAGTGGAGTAAGGTGGTCAGGTATTTAAGGCAAAGGTCTGGTGTGAGTAGGTGTGCAGTGTAGGGCATGTTGAGCCTGTGCCATGCAGTGTGGTGTTGAGATCCATATGGCAAAGTCCCGAGCCATGAGGGGATGGTGGAGTAATAACCTCCAGAGCCTGTAATTCATCACTAACCCTGCAGTCTTTGCAGGCTGTACACACACCTTTACCCTTCCTGGAATGATGTTTCTACTCCAGGGATGCTAAAATCCCTGTGCTTTCATGGTGGAGAACCTGTACCATTTACTTTATTTTGCCCAGACCTGCTTTATGCCAGGTCACTGCTTTTCAGACTCTGCAGTGTCTACTTTGTTTTGCAAAGTCTTTGAGATTTTGCTCTCTGTTCTCAGCTAAAATAATAGAAAATCTCTGGGTTTTTCTGTTGATTGTCAGTTGCACTGATACAAATGAAATTTTGGTTGGCTATTTTATTTTTTCTCAACTGGAGATTTAGGCCTCCTGCTGCATTAGAAATGAGATTTTGTGAAAAAGGCATGGGTAGTATATACTAATTTATAGCTTTAAATGTCATTAAGTTACACTGGAAAACTCTCCTCCATACATAAGGACTAGGTTTTCCTGGCCGACCCTGCAAGGTGCAGAGTTGCTTGGAGTAGGCAAAGCAGTTGATATTGCTGTCCTGTGGTCCCTTCTCCACTGCCATCACTGTGAGTCCCAGAGTTTCACTGCCTTCTGTTTTACTAGTGCTGTGGGACTGACTTTGAGATAATTTTTTTCATGGCCTTTCACTGGGCACAACGGGTTTGGGGTGTTTACCTTTTCTAGATAAATTATATTTACCCTAAAGCTCTTCTGTTTCTCAGAGCCAATATCCTTCTGCAGAGACCAACCAAATAAACAGACTCTGTCAAAAGGACAAAATCCTGAAGGGTCCTGGAGGAAGCAGATCCTGTAACACAACTCAGTAACAAAACCCAGGGAACAGTCATCCTTTGCCTTTCTTTAGTTTATTTATCCTTTATTTAGTTACCAGAGTTTAACAAGGGAGTGATTTTGGCTGGAATATGAAAGCAGCTGGGCTCCTCTGTACTAATTGTTCTGGCTTTGAGGCTGGAGGAAGATTTGGTCCACCCTAAATAGCAGTTTTCCCCAATTTGTACTGTCCTGCTTACTCCACAGGAACAACTGGAGAGTCGTGCTCTGTTTATCCTGAGCTCTTTGAAATGTGAATCACTCCAGGACAGCCTCTCCCAGGCTAGACTAGGAAAGCTTATTATCACTGATTTACAAGCCTTTAGAGATCAAAATGGGCCAAACCAACATTTCCTCCCTTCTCCTTTAAAACCACAACAGAGCATCTGTCTAGTTTTGAAAGTAAAAATTCTTTCCATAGTGATTTTATTATTTTTCACTTCTACTGACAAATAATTTACTAATTTCTCCCTATTGTTTCAAAACAACTGGCAATTAATGGATTTTTTTTAAAACATTAATTTCACTCTATCTTTAGAATATGCTCTTTTATCATTTTAGGTGTTCATCTACAGAAGGTAATCTGCTGTTTCATGGTTCAGTTTATTAATAGAAGTTTTGGGAATGTGCACATAAGCAGGTTGCTGAGCTGATAGTATTGCTGGGTTGTAGTCCTTGTGGAATAGATTCCATCTCTCAATTGCTAATGGAAATATGCTTTGCTGCAGCACTAGCATCAAACACAAGGATTTTTAGGGACATGCAGTGTGACAGATGCCAGCACTGGCCAATGGCACAGCAGGTGTGGGACCTGGTATTTGCTACTTGATCAGTGCGGCGCAGAACTGCAGATCCCTACACCTCTGGACCCTGGATGCATCAGCAGCTCTTGCTTTTTGTGAGACTTCCTGGCCTAAAAATCCTGCACTACTGATGACACAATCCTAGTGTAAAAAAGGTAACTCAGCCAAATATTGACTCTCTAACCTCTAGGGGTCACAGTAAAAATATTCTGTAGAAGCATAGGAATCAAGAAGACAAAATGAGCAAGCTCCTTTTTGGATTAGGGAAGAAATCCTTCTCTGTTTTGGTGGCAACCCACATACAAATTTTTGTCTGCTGTTTCTTTAGCTTATTTGGATTTTCAAACAACTGCCAGATGAGGTATTGCACTTTCTTAGGCAGCAGTGGCACTCCTTCACTACATGAAGGAATCAAGCTGGGATTCATGTTACCATTATATGACCAGGGACAGGACTTGAGAGAATGGCCCCTCTATCAGTGGATGTTTAGGCTGATATTAGAAAAATATTCTTCACCCACAGGGGGTTGGGCACTGGAACAGGCTCCCCAGGGAAGTGGTCTGACAGAAGTCAAGAAGTGTTTGACAACACTCTCAGGCACATGGTGTGATTCTTGTGGATGGTTCTGTGCAGGGCCAGGAGCTGGACTCGATAATCCCTGAGGGTCCTTTCCAACTCAACTTATTCTGTGATTCTGTGATTAGCCTGTTAGGGCAGACAATAATTTCACACAGTCAGAGCTTCTCCTGGGAGCCAGTTCAGGGAACAGCCTTGGTTATTAACTGAGCTAAACTACACACTTACTCTCACTTCTGTATGCAAGGGTTGCAGACAGTATAAGACACAGATATTTAATAGACCTTTTGTATTTGTAAATACAAACAAGACCTCAGGGCTGTCAGAAATCCTATTACTATCTGATCAAATGAGAGAGGCCATTCTTTGTAGCCTTGTGTAATGCAACCATAAAGAGAGGCACACAGGTATCCCAAGTGTATCCCAAGGGGGAGGTGAAGCATAGAGCCACTGTCAGTGGTGTTGCTTGGTAAGCTGTTAATGATGAGGAGAAGGACCTGCAGATTACAGGGACCAGTATCTATTTCAGAAGGCTAGAGTTTGGGCTTCAGGCTGGGGAGGGTGGTTGAACTGAAGTATTTAGTTTAAAATGTGACCTGGATCAGGAGGCACATCCGTGGTTCGGTATTAACCTGTGTATGAGTGCACTGCTCTAAGCCACATATCCACAGTGTGTGTATGGACAAACTACCTTCTGGCTTGTTGTCCAGTTTTTCTGCAGAATCAAAGAGTTCCTTCTGGCACCCTCAGCCAAATTTTCTCCCTCCTAACCACATCAAGAACATTCCTAGCATTTTCCCTAGGAGGTTACAATCGTTTTAATCATAACTCGAGTAAAAGAATGTTGGCATTTGTCAACACATTTATAAAATCTTCACCTGGAATCTCTTTTTTCTTGCTAATGAAAAACACCTGACTGTGAAAAAGCATTAATTGATGTAAAAGTGCTGGCAATGCAGCATGCAAACAGCAGATTTCATCTTGAGAACTGTGCCCATACCATGGTTTCACTACTTTGGCTTTTGTTCATTAAACAGCCAAAAACAGTTGTCTACATGAGGTTGCCCCTTCTGCTGGAGAGCTGCAAGGAGACAAGGTGTGAAGGTGGGCTGCCAACATCCTCCCTCCCTGCATGGAAATAAAGGAGAAGGGGCAATGAATGAAAATGGAAATGAAAGGAAAAAGAGAAGATGAAGATGTGTGGAAGTTGCCCCAATACAAAGTAGAAGATAATGGTATTGGTTTGGAGAGTACCACTCCATAGCTACAAAGAACAGCAAGCTTCTACAACATTTGTTCCCTTCCAGGAAATACAAACACATTGAATCAGACACTAATAATGGTGATGTCAGTGTATACAATTCTCTTACCCAATTCTATGATCCTAAGAACAACAGCTGAAAGTTGTCACAGTGGTTTTTGGAAACAGAACCACCTTTGGAGAGACATTTATACATTTCCCATGCCAAATGTCATAGGTATATTGCCCTTCTTCATGTAAATGCACAGGTCACACCTCAGAGAAATCTGAATTAAGCCTTTTTGCTGATTGTTAGTTGCTAATACATGGGCTGTGACACCTTCATTTCTGAAGAAACAGAAAGGGAATCTTTGGGCTGTGGGCTTTTTATTGCTGTAAGGTTTTGAGGAGATGCTAATGGAGCAGACCAGAGATGTTTTCTTAACTCAGAGTAACAGCTGCAGCAGAAAGGTTTCATTAATTTTCTTCCACTGCACAAACATTTCAGGTTGAGACTGCTAAAGCCAGTAATGAGATTTAGCCCTATCACCTACACTAACAGCTGGAAACCCTCAGATACAGTCACTTTCTAATGCATTGGTGAGATAGAATAAGGCAGGAGGGAACTCAGGAGGCATTATCTGCTGTTATTTAAACTAAAACTACAGGAAAAATCCAGGCAGCAGATGTAATTTGGGACAATAGCTGTTTCCTGAGCTGTGTGCTGTGGGGAGCCCCTGCCGTGGTGACCTGCCCTGCTCTTCCTGAACTGCTAAGTGCTTGAGAAGGGCTGCAGAAGTGAGGTCGTATTTCAAAAGGATTTGTGGTAGCAAGCAAAAGTTCATCTGCCCACCTAATCCCACCCAAAGGGAACAGCAATTCAGGGGTAACCTCCAAGCTGTGGAAAGTGTCGGACTATCCAGTACTCAGGGTTGCAGAGGGAAATGTGAAAGGGGCTCTGAATACAGCACTGGGTCTGTTAGGAAGGTTTGCAATGCCAATGGACCATGAGCTTTGCAGTGCAGAACATGCCTAGCCCAGTCATTTTCCCTCACCTTCCTTCCTTTATGGCCCCTTTCCCAAGAAAACCCAACCACAACATCAATCAGTCCACCTGTAGCTGGCAACACATAACCCAAACACCTGCATGCCAGGCACAGCTGGATGTTTACTACAACTGACCCAGCACAGTGCAGGCTGCGTAGGGATTGTTTGATCAAGGTGGTTTGGGAGAAGGGAGTGTTGGAGAATAATTTGCAGCAAAATTAAGAAGCTGTGTTTTCCCTGGCTGCCTTCGTTTCCCTCCTCTCTTTAAAATTCTTCTTACTTTTTAACAATACTCGCTTTGGGCATGTGTTTGTGTTGAACCTGAGGAATTTTGTTAAAAGAAGGGCATGTGTGCCTGCCAGCCAGATTTTCCTCTGCTAGCATAAAATCAGATGCATAATGCAGTCTCTCCTGGACAAAGAAGAGTCTTTGCAGGTGTAGTGTGATTAAGAGTGACAGGAATATATTCCCCCACAGCTAAACAAGTCACACATGCTGACATCTGAGGGAACTGGAGAAAAGCAACAGAACAATGAAGGTGTGCAAAGGAGATAGAACCTTCAATGGAGCCTTGGAGATGAGAGTGTAGATGAAAGAGTAGCTGGAACACAGGAAAAAGCAGAAAGGCAGTGAAATGGAATGTGACTCTCAATGCAGTAAAGATATCGATGAAAAGAGTGACAGACCATATTTGTGAGGCTTCTAGAAGAATGAAAATGTCAGTCACAGAGAGAGAGACTAGTAGGTGGAGATGTGCAAAGTAAAAGCTGTAATGACATGGCATGAAAAGGTTATGCTGAAGAAGTGGTTGGACTAAACAACCTTCTGCAGCCCCTTTCGATCTAAATGGTTCTGTGAAAGCAAGTCTACAAGCAATTAACACATCAGTGGATCATTATCACCACGTTTGTGTTTTCATAACACTTGCAAGTGAACACCATCACTGCAGATGCAGCATAGGCAGATAGGATGATGTCCTATGCAGAATATTCACCCATGTAACTCCTCTTACCTCTTGTTTTATACTTCCACTTTGTCTTACTAAATCTGAAGGACTTTATTATCTTTCCCTGTTTGTAATACTGTCCTTGAGTAAACAGAAAATGATAAAAACAGTAGCAGGTGTTTTCCTAAGACAGTAAACAATGCACTTTCTTACTTGAGTAAGAAACTCAGTGCAGTTTTTCCAAAGTGTAAGGGACAAAAGTGTCCCTGTCAGGAAAAAAAGTCAAAGCTTAGCAAAGTGTCACCCAAGTAAAGCAGCCAGATATTTAAATGTGCAGCTATCTGGAAATTGTATTTAGCTGATTAAATGAGAAAGCCTATTTTTAAAAGTCTGTCTCCTTGCTTTTCCTGAGTATTGGCTTATCTGAAAATATAGTCCCTTGAAAGAAAAAAAAAAGAATAATCAGATCTGGAGAGTACCAAAACCCACACAAACTCCCCAACAAAACGACATTGCTGGGGTTGTATTTCTTCTGCAGGAGAAAAAGGTGCAGTAAACTCTTAATTCCCCCAGTCTTGTTGAGAGAATGCATCTGCTGGACAGGATGAAACGATTGGCATTTATTTTGTAGTATCAGACCTGCACACATATTTCTGGCATATGGAAATGTGGCATGCAGACCTTTTGCTGGTGCAAAACCCAGGCTTTGGTCCTGTTTTTCAGCCTCCTCTCTATACAGAGTTTCCCTAAACTGTGGTGGGGTGGTTCCTGAAACAGAGTGAACAGTCAGCTCTGGTCAGGGCCTTGAACATAAACTGCTGCTGGCTCCTTCCTGTGCATGGATGCTCTTCCTCACAGCTAATCATCAGCAATTAGCTGGACCTCAGCTACAGATTCAGGAGTGACAAATCCCCTCTCCCCAGGTAATTCAGCTCACTGTGGAACTGCACTGTAGTGTTATGTCTGCTTTTCTAGCCTGTTTTGAGTGGTGCCTATAACTACTCTTTCCTAGAAACAAAAGCCACTGAGCTCCTATGGGGAAATGCTCAGACTTCTTGAAATGCATTTGGGAGCTTTGACATGCTTGAGACTTCAGCATTCCCAAAGATTAACGGCTATTTCTGTGGTTTTCAGCATACTTCCAAAGGAACAGGAATTGAATCATCTAGAAAGTGACCAGCCAAAAAATCTAGAGTATAGTGGAAAGGTCCCTAAAATATCTGCTGTTGAGAACAGTTTGGCTTTTCTGGAAATACTTAAATAAGGTGGTTCTCATTATAGTTTCCTTCTGCTCTAGTACTAGGTAGCTGCTTTTCACAGGGACTCTTTGCAACTCATCTCATTCTGAATCCCAGGATACTTGATGATTTGTTTAGATCCCCCACTGCAATATTAGAGTATATGATAACCTTGAATTTCATGCAGCTTGTTTTAAAGATAGTTTCTAAATTCCATGTGTGTGAAAGAAAACTTCAAAATAAGGTGCAGGTATCCCTGAGAGACTCAGAAACCAAGGGGCAAAGGAAAAGAATCACAGGCTTTTGTCTGTAGTCACATAATTTCCAAGATAAATACACAAAGATCCCCTCTTTGTCTTTCCTCTTGCTCTTGCTTGCTCTCTGCAGAACACTTCAGGTTCAGCTGAGGTGTGGTGTTTATTTATTCACCTTTCCAGCACAAATCATTCACAAGTGGCCTGCAGGTTCCCGTTAGAGAAATGAGACTCCCAAACATGTTATTGCTCTTGCTTATCACCTGACAAGGACAACCAAAAATTGTTCTGTGGTCATTTTGACATTATGCAATGGGGGCTGAATGTGTCTTTGTTCCAGTCACCAAAAGCACTAAAATACTACTTTCTGAGAGCTGGACAAAATACTGCCCTTGGAAACACATGACTGTCTCAATCTTGAAGTCTTTCTCATTCCATCTAGTTCTGGAGGAATATTTTTAGGTATTGAATTTAGCCCTTCAGAACATCTTGTGGTTTCTTCCAGGATGGAGCTCAATAAATTACTCTCTTCACAAACAACCAAAGTGCGGTTCGGTGGTTCGGGTCTCCCGCAGGGTTCAGAAGTTCAGAGCACAAAAGCCCATCTCAGTGTCCACCTTCCCATGCAGAACCAGCACAGGTTTGCAGGGATGGGGTCTACACCATGACTGCTTCTAAGTGTCCATGCCAGCACTGCTCTTTGCATCAGCTTTAGAGCAGAGGAGCTGATCTTTACGTCCCTCCTGCCTGTGACACCTCCATCAGGATTTGGTCACAGACCACTTCCAAGAGAAGCACATGCACCCCACCTGCCCCCCCATGCACACACACCATGGGCATCCAAGTTTGTGAATGTTTTACTCTGCTGCCTTAATTAAATCAATATTTTTTATTACGTGGGTCTGTGTTCTTTCTTTCAACACCTCTGTTTTTAGGTTATAATTCCTTTATATCTTCATTGTTTTTAGTAATTGGACAAAGTGTTTCCCAGCTTAACTTTTTAGCGAATGGCAGGAATCCCAGCAGCCGTGTCATGAGGCCAGAGTTTCAGTATTTCCAGAGACACACATTTGTCTAGGATATTTATGTCATATTTAGCTTGGTTACTAAAAGCAGAATTCTAAGACTGGAAAAAAACCCTACTTTTTTTTTTTTTCACAGTGTAGATTTACTTCTTATAAATGTGAGATTAGTACCTCAGGAGCTATGGGCTTGACTGCACAGCATAGGCCAAGGCTCTGGCAGCTGAACTTCAGCTACAGCCAGTGGGTCTGGGTGGGGGGTTTCATATAGGGTGGCAGCAGTGCAGTGTGAAATCCCTCTCCTTGAAATCCCTGGTGTAGGACTGAGGTCTCACCAAAACATGAAAGAGCTGGAAGAAGCCACCCAGCCCTTTCCTCACACCCTCCCAGGCTGAGCTGAGGTCTATAATCAGAATCTATGCTTCAGCCACCTCTACAGTGTCTGGATACAAAAAAGAGGTTTACATGGGCACTCCTTTATTTTTTCACCCAAGGAACAAACAAGTCAAACTCATGTTTTATAATAATAATAATATCCAGCTGAATCCCTACAAATTTGTAGGGCCTGATGGGGAGGGGTCCCAGCTGACTGGAAGCTGGCAAACATTGTGCTAGTTTTCAAGAAGGGCAAAAAGGAGAACCCCAGAAAGTACAGGCTACCAGTCTCACTTCAATGCTCAGTAAAATTATGGAAAAAATTATTCTGAGAAGTATCAAAAAACAGAAGTAAGAAAAACCAGGAGGACAATGCAGTCGTTGGTCACAGCCAGCATGGCTTCATGAGGGAGAAGTCCCACTTGTGAAAACTGAACTCCTTCTGTGACAGGGTAACCCACTTATCCTTGACCTAGGAAAGCCAATTGACACAATCTCTTCAGATTTCAGTAGAGCTTTTGACACTCTGTCTCACAGGATCCCTCTGGACAAAATCTCCTGCACACAGCTGGATAAGCACATCACGTGATGGGTGAGCAGGTGGCTCATGGGTGGGGCACAAAGAGTTACAGTGAATGGGGAGACATCAGACTGGGGACCTGTCACTGGTGGGGTTGTGCAGGGCTCTGTTCTTGGCTCAGTTCTCTTCAACAACTTCATTAATGATTTTGATGAAGGACTGGAAGGGATAGTGAGCAAGTTTGCCAACAACACTGTATTGAGAGGAGATGTTGACTCCCTTGAGGGCAAAGAGACGCTGCAGAGAGACCTCAATGAATTAATTAGAGTGATGGGCAATCACCAACTGTATGAAATTTAACAGGGGCAAGTGCTGGATTCTGCCCCTGGGATGTGGCAAGCCTGATCCTGGGGAAAAAGAGGCTGCAGAGCAGTGCTGTGAAAGGGGACCTGGCAGTCCTGGTTGATGACAAGTTGAATATGGGTCAGCAGTGCCTGGGGGGCATCAGGCACAGCATTGACAGCCGGGCAAGGGAGGGGGTTGTCCCACTCTACTCTGCACTGGGATGACCTCACCTTGCAAATGGTGTGTATTTTCAGATACATGGAGGCTAACACGGGAGTCCTGCAAGTTTCTGACAACCTTTGCTGCTCACTAAAGCTACAGGACTTTTTATCTATCCAAAAAGTTTCCCATACAGTCATCTTTGCAGCCTCAATAAGGATATGTGCAGTGCAGTATGCACCCAAATCCTTGCTGCCTCTTTGCTGGCTTTTGTCAAAATGAACCCGTTGTACAAAACCAGTTGTGTTGTGCTGATGTTTCTTTCAAACCTCTATAATCCCTGTACACTTGGATGATTCTCAGTGGAACTGTGACTGCATGCTATTTTACCTGCACACAATTTTACATTATTGACTTTTATACCTCTTAGGATCACCTACCATGACAATTAAAAATGCTTCTGTCTTGCCAAGAGGGAGCTCTGGGTGCCTTGACAGTGTACATATTAAGCAGTCTGAATGAAATAGGACTTTTTTATGTGAAGTTCTTGCAGGATCAACCTTTAGGGGGATACCCAACTTTTCATGTACAGTATTCTCTACAGTAAATGTACTTGCAAAGTTCCTCATATCCTTTTTATCAAGAGTAAGCATTGTTTAAATGTATGTATTCCTGATATCAAAATAATGATTACTTGCAAGAAGATGAAGGTTTCACTCACAATATGAGATCACAAAGGAGAAATGGGTGTTCAAATTAAGACCAAGGCTTAATCTAGAGAACTGATGGGCTTGAGAGGGCTTTGATGCTTCCAGGCTGGGTATGTAGCTAGGTAGCACACTGGCTTTGTGGAGTTGGGGTAAGCTCTGGTCAGAGACCCAGGGTGCAAAATTTGGCACAAAGGACTATACACTATTTGTTGTTTGGAGGGAAAGTGTACAGAAAGGGCCAGAGTGCAGTCTCTGCTCAATCTAGTTTTGAAATATGAGACTTGAGAGCATCTGGGTGACTAAACCCTCCTGACACTTAAATATGGCTCCATCTGACTTTTTGGATTTCCATTTCCCCTGGCAGCTTGAGGTGCTTCTCTGCCTAAGTTCACCACTCTTCCAGACTCAAGAGGATGGTGCAGCTTTGTACCATGCTTATGCCTACACATGAACAGGATCCTCAGAATAGACAGTTCAGCTCTCTGGGAAGATTAGGTTGCTCACAAAATGCTAATGGAAGCTACCACTTTTAATGGAGCAACAGGGAAACTGTCCTCCCATGCTTTCATGTTTGCTTTCTTCTTTTGTTTTTTCCATGATGCAATAAGGGTAAAATTCATACAAAAACTTCAGTTTTAGTTCGTTCAGTCTCCCCCAGGACACTCCTTATGAGGGTATCTTACTGAACAGGCCAAAAGGACACAATTCCTTCATCTTGTCCTGAAGCTGTGTAAATATGACAAACTTTAACCAGATCAGTGTGACAGCATGGCTCTGTCACTTAAGGTGATCAGAAAGGAGGGTGGAGCTGTGGATTTTTGTCAAACAAGTACTTTACCTCAAACAGGTATTAGATAAAAGGCTGAAATCATCCAGGGGGACTGATGACTCATTTTGGGTAGCTGTTAACTCAGTGTGTTGACATTGAACAGATCACTACCTGAAGCACTTTAGTTTCTGATTCCATTTTGCTCAGCTTTCTGAAAGCTGTTATGTATGGTCTATCACTTGGGAATTTTGTTAGGGAGGCCATAAACCCTTGCATCTTCTAGGTTTAAAATACCTATTTTATGAACTATGTTCCTTTATCCCTTCTGCCTAGCTCTGACAAAATCTGTATCTTTGTGTTATCTTTATACATATATCATGTATTACTACTTTACATAAAGTAGTAATATTCTAAAAATGCAAAGTCTTAGCTGTTGTAAACTTACAAAATAGCACTGGCATTAGGACTGTACCATGGGGATAAAGGGGAAAAATAAGGAGCGTAGGAAAGAGGCTTATATCTTAGTCCTGCTTCTGATTTTCCTCCTGTGCTGCCTAATGTCCTTGAGGAAGGCCATTTCCTTCTGGACTTTTCTTTATTCACTCATTAAAGATGACAAGACTTACTCTACAGGGGCATTGTGAGGTTTAATGAGCATTCACTAGAAGCTCTCCAGTCCAAAAATGTTGAAAGGGGGCATGAGCTGTGTGCCATAGAGTTTAAGGCAAAACTGTCCTGCTTCTTTTATGTCTCTCTCCACTTCATGTACCTGCTCATCTTTGACTCTGGTTCAGGCTCCATTGGAAGCCAAATGAACTTGTTAAGAGAGAAGAAAGCTAATATTGTAAATAAAGCAAGTAGCATCTGCTGGATTTCTACTGTGCAGTTAAAGTAAGGCAGCAAAGGCTACAAGTGGGACTCCACAGCTAGGAGTAAGAGAAGGGAGAGGAATGAGTCGGGAAAGAAAAGGGAAGGAGACAAGGTGGAGCTGGGCCTATCCTATGTTATCTAACCTCATCCTGGCTATAAAACATGAGACCCCATCCAAATATAACAAATAGATAATTCCAGAGTTGACTCCTGTGTGTTTCTTCCATCTTTGTCTGCAGTGTGTTGCTATTTAGCCATGGTCAGAGGGAAACATTACGTTAGACAAATCAAGGGTCATACTGGAAAGTATGAACAGATGTATAGACTACCAGACAAGTGAAATAATCTTTTCTCACTACTCAATACTGGTAGCTCAATGCCACACTTCAGGACAGACTAACCAGATAAACTGGAAAGAAAGGCAAGTGGAATACTAGAGGTCTATGAACTATGAATTGAGAGGAATATTTGGAAGAATGGTGTTGGATAGCCTCCTTTCAGCACATCTGCTTCCCAGACAGTCCCCAGCTTGTAACATTTCAAGGGGTTTCTCCTTCTGTGGTGTGGGATTCTGCATATGTCCCCCTTGAATTTAATTAAGTTCCTGTTGGCCCATTTCTCCAGCCCATTTTTGTCCTTTAAAATGGCAGCCTTGCCCTGAAGCCTGTCAACTGTTCCTCCTAATTTTGTGTCAACTGCAGGCTTGATGAAGGTGCACTCCATCACTCATGCCGGGTCTTTGGCAAAGATGTTAAACAGAATACAGCTTCCAAACAATATATTTCTTCCAGTTTCCTGTAATTAGGACCACCTTGTAGTCAGTACATTTATTTCCAGCAAGAATAGGTGCCAGTTAAAAAGTGTCTATTGTACTCCAGGCAGGTGGCAGCTGTGGAGAAACAAGAATCTTTTACTACTTAACCAGTTATATTAAAATCTATGGAAAAATGGCTGACCAAAGTAATCAACATCCGTGGTGGCCTGGTAAACAGAACACATACACTCTGAATTGCATCTACACTATAAATTATACATTCTTATCATATTACTTACTTACCATTGCCAATTAGGAGGTAGTTTTCTTATATTACATCACTAAAGAGTGCACTGCTTGGTCAATTATCCCTGGGTGAACTGAAACACAATAGCTGATAGCCCACATTTTTATGTTGTGACATTTATTTAATTTTGTGTGTATGTGTCTGTAGGCACATTGTGGTGGAAAGCCTCTAATGAGAACAGTTTGTTGATCCTCTGAATTCTGCATGTACTTGCTTGTTCTTATTAAGCAGGGGCTCTGGTCTATGGAAACAATCGAAACCACCTGCATTTCCTTTGAACCAGAGCCTTGCTTTCAACTGAGCATCCTCGTGTTGTAATACCTCATCATACGCACAGTAGGAAAAAGCACTTACACATTTCGCTCCCTCTGTGTGTATCCAGTGAAAATCTGCCAGGCACGTAATCATGCATGTGTCATTACAAGCTAGCAAAACCCATTTAGGCAGCCTTTATTTATTTTCAAATGAGGTGCTCTGAAGGCGAGGCAGGGCCTGGGCGAGGAGCGACGAGCGGTGCGGACACGGGAGTGACCATGGAGCTCTGTGTGGCTGGTAAAGACAGTTCCTCTTGGCACAGGCCAGCCCTGGTCAGAAATATGTGAAGCTCTGGAAGCCAGACAGCCACACTGAGCCAGTGCAGGACTCTTGCTGATAAAGGTCTTATCCCATCACCTGATAAAGGTCTAATTCCAGCACCATGTCCCTCTCGGCAGCAAAAATGCGCCCTGAAAAGTCTGAGTTTCTGCTGACTGGTGTGAAGCCTCAAGGGGTTTCCAGGATCCTTGGACACTCATTGGGAAACAGGGAATTGCCAACTGTCACATGGGAGCTTTAAGGTTCCAGGAAAGCAAGGCATAGCACTTTAGCCATGGGCTCTGCCAGCTGAGTGGATCCTATGGGTTTGGTGTCTTCCTCCTCCCTGCCCTAAAAGAAGCGTATTGAAAAGCATGTTTTCAATCTCATTTCAAGGGCACAAAGCAAGCACTTTAATTCTTGTCAGAATGTGTAATGTACTGGGACTAGAGACAATAAATATTTGTATCCTTAGGAGTTATGAGCCGTACTTAGTGGCAGTGATGAGTTTTACAAGGCAATCTAAGTAAGTAATGACTAAAACACAAGTGGATCAATTCAGAGATTGCATAAAATTTTGGGCCTGATTCTGATCTCACTACCAGTTTACTCTAGCTTATCATGAGAGCCTAAAGTAAAAACCCCAATGTTTTATGGTGTTATGGGGTGCCCTTGTCCTTATTACTCATACAATCAGTTGTGGAAGTGCAAGGCAGTTTAAATACCATTTTTATTCTTATGCATATTCAGTGCTCAGTTTTTTCAAAATCAATTTTAAACCTTTAATTCTCAGGCACTAGCAGAGTTCTGTGTTGTGCTGTTTTTCTTTAACAAGGAAATGACTTAGTTTCATGGAAAGAGCACTCTGTGGAGTTGATCAGCTAAAATTTTAAAAAATAATTAGGTTCTTAAATACAATTGAAAACCAGCTCTGAACTATTAGTGCTTTTTTCTATCTCAACTATTTAAATAATGTATTTACATACAGTTTTTGGCAAAAATGATACTGGACAGCAGATTTGGAGTGTCTGGTAGGTCTCACCTGCTTGATGCTGATAGGTTTGAGTGCATGTAAGAACAGCTCCACCACTGTGCTGTACCTGTAGCATAAAGGACTAGATGTGCTACAAGTTTTCACCTGCTCAAGCTGTTGGAGATTTCTGATACAGCTATGAATTGTTGTCCCTTTCAGCAAGTGTGGCTACATAGTCCAGAGACAACATTCCCAGAATCAGGAATTTTGGTTTGGTCCAGTTCACTGGCCTAGTTGAGGGTAACAAGTAATGAGCTTCATGTACTTTTAATTTGGGTAATGTGGAGTTTTTCTGTTTTTCATTACTCAGCCTCACTGCAGAGGGAATTTATCCATTTCTTTATTTATGGCTAGAATGACCTCTGCCTAATCTTTGACCCATGATCCCTAAAGTCTCTAATCTTTTTTGTTCTCAGTGCTTAGCTCTGTTGTCATGAGGTCTTTGAAACCTTGCCTCTGAATTCATCTGGGCTGCACTTGCAGCTCTGGGTGATGATGGTGGTAGTGGTGTCATTGATTAGCTGCAGGCTTCTCTATCTGAACTCAGCTAATAAGAATTTCTCAATTTCAGCAGATGTCTCTGCTCCACTGCCAAATGGGGAGTTTTTGGACTAGTGATGTGAAAGTCTAGAAACTTGCCACTTAGTTCACCACCTGGGGAGCTTCTCTGATGGTGTAAGAGCAGTTCAACAGAATGCAATTTTATGAGATGCTGTATGTTCTCTTTTTGTCCTATCAGTCTGAAAAACATTTTAAAAGCCCAAATTAAAAAAACCCAAACAAACAACACATGGATAAGCATAAAAACACAGGCATTAAAAAATCTCTTTATGTTTGCTTAAGTGCACCCCCAGTAATATAGAAGCAATCCCATTACTAGAGTGTCTAGATGAAGTACTGAGCCCTGTGCAGTCCAGATCCCAGATTCCCAGGTGCAGAGTCTGGCACTTTCCCTTCTTGAATTTCATATGGTTGGTGATTGCCCAGCCCTCTAATTTGTTGAAGTCTCTCTGCAAGGCCTTCTTATCTGCAAGGAAGTCAACAGCTCCTCCCAGTTTTGTATCACCTGGGAACTTGCTTAATCTCCCTTCCAGTCCTGTATCCAAGTCATTTATGGAGATGTTGAAGAGAACTGGATGAGGATGGAGGCCAGTGGCACCTCACTAGTGACAGGTCCCCAGTCTGGTGTCACCCCATTCACTGTAACCCTTTGCATTTGACCCATGAGCCAGCTGTTCACCCATCACATGATGCCTTTATCCAGATGGAGATTTTGTCCAGAAGGATCCTGTGAGAGAGAGTATCAAAAGTGTTACTGAAATTCAAAAGGATTGCATCAACTGGCTTCCCTTGATCAGCTTGGGTGGGTTACATTGTCATAAAAGGAAATCAAGTTTTATCAGCAGGACTTTCCTCTCATGAAACCATGTTGGCTGTGACCAGTGGCTGTGTTGTCCCTGAGGTGTTTTTCAATAGCCCCCCGAATAATCTTCTCCATAACTTTACCAGGAAATGAAGTGAGACTAATAAGCCTGTCATTTCTGAGGTCCTCCTTTTGTCCTTCTTGAAAACTGGGGCAATCCCAGCTTCCAAACAGCTGGGACTTCTCTGGGATCCCAAGATCACTCAGCAGTGTGAAAGCCAGATAATAAAAGAGATGTTACCATTGCCCTGAGGCAAATAAAGCTGCAGGAGAGTGCCACAAATACAGAGATCAGACACAGAGGGGAGGTCTGGATTTAGGTATTGCTGAGCACTTTCTGTGGTTGAGATGGCTTAACCTTTTTGCTGCCAGGTCTCCAGCTGAATTATTTGAGGCCTGTCTTGTCTCCTTTTTGGGAAAGCAAAATCCAGCCTAGATGTGTCCTATGTGCTGTATCAAATTTAGTTCAAAGGATGAGACAAAATGGGTGCAAAACTTTGAGGGCCATATGGCAAAACCAAAATATGCACCATGTAGACATCTTAAGTCAAGGGAGATTGATCCTGCCTTGGGATTCAGGATATGATGTTGCTTTCTGAAATGTTTTTAAGATTGGGCATAGAGGTTCTTAGATCAACAGAATCAAATAGAAAAAGACCATATGGTACAAACATCGAGGTGCAAACATCGAGGTGCATTTATTTCAGTTTTAAATACTCTTCTAGGCAGTAACAGGCAATGTGCTGAAAATATGGCCTGACATAAGGATCCTATCCTTTTATAAGCCCACTTAAAGTTTCCATCTTTATAGTGTACTTTAAAAGAAGCAGTAATCTTAATCCCTACAATCTTGACCTCAAATTACATTTTAGTGTTTCCTCCACAGCGAAAGAGATGTAATGCAGATGGCATTACCTCATGTAAATCCTTATGGCAAATTATGTTCCATTGCTACATGCACACTACCTCTGGAAAATGCACAATACCTCTTTTAGTGAAAGTCTCTTTTCGTGAAAAGAATTTTGAAATCTGAGATTGGAAACCAGATAGGCCAAGAACCCCTATATTTTATGGAAATCTCACAGTGAGTGTGTATTGGGCCAGATCTTTAGACAATGTAAGACTAGTGAAAGAGAGATACAGCCTTCTTTTCTTTTGTGGTTAGCAGTGCTGGATTACTCCTCAGGAAATGTGGGTTCAGCTGTGAGTTCTGCAGCAAGCATGATGCAGCTGTGGGCAATTCAGAGCTGCCTTTGCTTCTGTGTGCAAAATGTAGCCAGTTTACTTCCCTGGCTTACCTGGGCACACCTGAGGGTGCTGCTGAGGCAGTAGGGTTGGTATGGCATCCATAAAGATCACACACATCTGGGTAAGGGTTGGTGGTTTTTTTTCCTGACATATTTGAGACCTGCTTTGTAGGTTTCACTTTGGTCTAGGAGTGCCTCAGTACAAAATCCTAGGAACTCCTGGTTATCTGGATCAAAACAAACCTGTTGAAAATTAACCTCTTTTTTTTTTTTTTGAGGTAAAGAGTTCTAATGATGGAAAACACCAAACCTTGGTCAAATAAGAAAAATAACCTCTTTGAGGCAAGCCTCTTTCCCATAAATTGAAACCTCTGAATGAAGTGCCTGCCAAAGAATGCTCTCTTCCTGGAACACAGGGAGCAGAAAGCCAGCAACTTGCTTTGAATGTGTTGAACCAAATTTTAACAGCTATATCTACTTCTAGACTGACCCCGAGCCTGGCGTTTTTCTTTTCCTCACAAATACTACTACTTCTTCTTCCAATTCATTGGTATATTCCTTAAGGATTGCACTTAAACTTGGAGATTTCTGGAAGAAAATATCTTGAATATGAAGCTGATCATAAAGCTACCAAACCCCTAATAATACTCCCTGCCCATTCTTGTGGTATAAAAATAAAACTAATGTTAGTCCAGTGAACAGCAAGTGAGACTCTGGAGGGCTCTCTGGAAGTCTGTTTTGGCTATAGTATTACTTTTCCCTGTTTAACTTTGTAAACCTGTAATTGGCAATAAAGGAGACCGCACTTTTGCTTTTTTAACTAATATTTATTTAAACCTTACCATAAGGTGCACATAGTGGTTTCTTTTGTTTCCAGCAGCATAAAATTCATAAGCAGAGACCAATTTATCATTCAAAAAATTATTTTGTATTTTTAACCTAAAATGTCCAGCTTCACAATGTGTTTTTAAGAGACCTAGCCAGCTTCACAACGTGTTTTTAAGAGACCTCGCCAGCGTTTTCTTCACAGCCTTTCAGTGCTCTCTTGTATATGGGGGCTACTGTGTGGGATCTCATACTGGAAATAGAGACCCCTTTGGATAAAGACAGAGACTTGCTCTCAAGACTTGTGTCTGTGTTGGAGTCAGCCAGGCAAAGCTGCCTGATCTTGATCATGAATCTGAAGTTACTTGATATGATTATTTCAAATGTGCAGCTACTTCCATGCAAATAAAGACTGAGCAGAGCATAGCATTTGGAGCAACGTGTCTGTGTATCCTGATCACGTTGTGTTTTCAGAGTGGCTGTTTTCTCTTTGTGGCTAGCAGGGGTTTTGCCTTTTATTTTTAGAGAAGTGGCAAGAGGATAGCTCTTCTAAGGTAAATTTAATAGGAAAAGAGAAACAGAACTGAAAAGACCAAGGGCAAACATTTTTGTAGGGATATACACAACATTGGTAGTGAAAGAGTAATATTTACAGTGAAAGTGAAAACTTTTAACATTTCAAATAATCTGCTTTTTGTTGGAGAACGATCTTATCTTCTGGTTCCAGTTTTAATTTTAAAAAATAATATCTTTTGGTAAAATGTTCATATACATGGAATTTAAGTTTGTAAGTGTTTCAATGTTTACTGTAAGTAATTTTCACTTAATCCACCCATCCAAGATGCATATTCTTTTAATTATACTGAATTTTGCCTAATGTACAGTGCTAATGCTATGAGAAAAGAACAATCATTTTAAGTAGAAATCATACCAGAATCCAGGAGGATAAGCTAGGCAAATAACCCTGGTGTACTTGCCATGTTTTATACACTTTCTGAAACACCCTCAACTGTTCTCTATCAAAGCTGGGACATTAGACTAGATGCATCTTTAGCTTGACCCCGTTACAAGAGTTCTTATGTTTCATGTTACGAAGAGAAGAACATCTGGGAATAAAAGCTTTGTCTGAGGCTGGGCTGAGATTCTTGGTTGCCTTTTAAGAAAAATATCATGTTGATTGCTTTCATCATATAAATATGAACAACAGGAAAAATCTGTCAGCATTTGGTGAGATGTTATGTCATAGCAGATAAAGTTTTTCTCAGCTCCGATTTCAGACTTTAATAGTGAAACCATCTGTCGAGGAGATCATTTGTTTTGTTTTATTTATCACAGCGGATTATCTCTTCAGATAATACATCACAAGATCCAAGGGAAAAGCAGTGATAGATTTGGCTGCCTAATTCATCAGCTAAAACTAAGAACATGCTCCTTTGCTGTCTTACAAGTGTCATTGAGATGACTTGGACCATCAGTGTAGCAGAATCCCAGGGGAGCACAATGACTGCCTCCTTAGCTGGCACTGGTGCTCTGGGACATGGCTAAAGACTTCCAGAGGCAAAATACGAGGTTAGGGTGTGATAAAGGCCAAGGCAGCCTGGCTGAGCTGGCTCCCACGAGCTGTGGGTAGCACACCATGGAAGCCATTGCATTACATAATGGGAAGTGCTCTGGTTTACGCACAGAATATTGCTGTGCTCTGTAATCATCCCCTTCTCGTCTGAGTTCAGTGGCAGCTTTGAACTTACTGATTGCTTTGGCAGGAGTAAATAGGAGAGAAAAGAAGGGATTACAGAGCAGCTCCACCATTATGGTGGTAAGCAGCTTTCCCAGTTGTGGGAGGCTGACATTCCCCTAACATCTGGAGATCGTCCCTCACATCTGGTGGCTGCTGACTCTTCTCCACTCTAGCAGCATTTCCTCAGCTCCTTGGCACAGCAGGTGCTCCCAGCAGGAGTCTGCCTCTCTTCTTGCTGTGTCCCACTGGCTCTCTGGCTGCTGCCCCTAGTGCAGCACAGGAGGCACAGGGCAGACAGGAGGGGTCTGCTGACATAAATTCTGTGGCTATGAGCCCTGGGGCAGCGACCATGCAAGGGCTGATGGTGCTCAGTCACTGCTAGCTCAGAGGTCTGTCCTCCAAGATACTGCCAGTGCATCCTCCCTGCCATCAGGGGACAGCATGGGAGTGATCCCTTGGCTCTGTGGACTGTACTCAGGAAGCAATTTTCTGTCACTCTTGAAGTGAGTACATGCACAATGTAGATAAATTTATTTAGGGTCTATTTGGTAGCTCATGATACAAGTAAAGTGATGCAAGCAGGCTGGAGTTGTGTAAGAAACTCTTCTCTTAATCCATTATGGGTGTCACCAACAAAATATTTGCATGAATTAGAGCAACAAGGCAAGGACCTACAAGCCTGGAAGTGCTGAGATGGGCAGGATCCCCCAGGGATGACAGGCAAGGGTGTCCCACTGCTCTGCTGGAGAAGGAGCAGAGCCAAGTCCCAAAGTAACCCAGAAAGAGAACACCTCCCACTATCTTAGCCACTGCAGTCCTTGCTCCTGCCCATGTGAATGAAGTCTTAGCAGGGAACAGCACCAGGCTGGCAAATTCTTGTGTCAGGAAAGGTAAAGAGAGGTGGGAGAATCCAGAGAGGCACAGCCTTTTGCCTCCTGGGAGCAGGTGTATTCAGAGGAATTCCTGCTCTGAGGGGCTCTTTCTGTTGAAACTTTCACCCATTTAATGAAGTGCAAGACCACATTTCTGAGAGGCAGCTGCCTACTGAAGCACATTTTTGTGTCCCTCAGCATTTTCGTGTCTCTGCTATGATTCTGCTAATCTTCTGATTTAAATGTTCAGGTGCAGCTTCTCTTTCTCTTGGTCTTGCCCATCATGAAGTTTTTAATTGACATCTGCCTCTTGACAATCGTAGTCCTTGTTCCAATTGTTTAAATGGTATCTTAGGGAATTTCAATGTTTCAGACAAAAATGTTTTCATACTGTTTATCTGTCTTTTCTATTTTCTCGCTTGCGTGCCGTTCTCTTCTATTTCTTTTAGCTATCATCAGGCACCACAATTTTGGTATAAACGATATTCAGTAGTTTTCTGATCCAAGGCTTTAAGTCATATATTACTCCATGGGATTAGCCCTGCATGAAACCGCATAGTCCTGGATTAGACATTAAGAATATGTATCATGTTTTAAAAATTCATTTATGCAACTATTGGGTAAAATTAGACTCAGACAAGCTGTTCTTGTCACAAACCCATGAAAGTTCTCAAGACCTTCCCCCCTTAACCAAAGTTATTTGCCTGCAGGCATGAAGTTTCCACAATAGTGCAATGGGAAAAACTCTTTTGCGGTCAGTCAGTAACGTGTAGTTTTGCAAGCGGATTACGAGGTTGGTTATCACCACATTATATTATTAGCAGAGCTGCAGAAACACCCCAGTAAGCTGAAGTAACTTTTATTGGTGTCGTACTTCTGCATTGACAATAAACTTCTGGCCTCAAGTGTCAGATATCTTCTGTCCCCAGAGAGTGAGTCCCAGACATCTGGACAGCATCCTCACGGAGGAGATGGCCGTGTAATGGAGCCTGTGTAGGGCATGAAAGTGGTTCCAGATTAAAGGATGAGAAATGCATGTTCCTGGGAAATGATACCGCAGGGCTCAAGTGCAGAGACAGCAGTTAGAAAGGGACCATAATTTTACAGTCTGTGCTGTCAATTATAATTCACAGCATGTTCCACAATGTCACACACATAAACAGACTCAGAGGCTCCTGAGAGATTTCAGCTTCTTGCCACTCAAAAGAATGTTTTCCTTCTCCTTACTCCTGGAATTATTTGCCTTTGGAAAGTCCATAAACATGCTATTATTTCCAAGTTTAAAAAAATGAAAGGTTTTCTACCTGAATGTCTAGAATTTCTTGTTGTATTGTAATATATCTTGGAATTTAGGTCCAGATGCATGGATATATTTAAATCTCTAAACAGACACAACTCCTTCTGCAGGTCCATTGTGGAAATAGCTACTGTGATGAGAGTTTCCTCAGACAAATGAACCTACAAGCAGCAGGGAGGTGTTGAAAGAGATTCAACTACAAGAGAAATTGTGCAGTCAAGTGGCCTAAGCTCAGACACGTGTCCAAAGTCCCTCTCCTAATGGCTTCTTCAGTCACAACTTAGTGTGCACCGGGATCCTTGGCCCTGTCAGCTGCACAGACTCTGCAGTTGCCTCTTTCTGAATGGGCTGTGCTAGAATGGGCCTATTCAAGGTTTTTAAAAAAATAAATTAAATTAAATATGCATGCTGAATCCAGTGGCTGTAAAACGTGTCTGAATCACAGTCCTGGAGACCAAAGTCCTCTGCCTTTCCACAGGAGTGCTCCAGTTCTCCCACACTGCCCTACAGAGGTGTGGCAGTCCAAACCTGAAAGGAAAAACACAGGAGGAGTTGAAGGGTGCAGTGTGTACGTCTATTTAATCACCATTTGCATCCCTAGTGAGACTGTCAGCAAAGCAGCACATAAATACCACAGTTGGTATCTTTGCTTATTCAGTTTAGGTAGTTATTCACTGCACAGCAAACAAGGCCACTGAACTTATAGTTCAGTCATCAAAGAGCATTCAGTGATAGCCATTATCAGGACCATTTCAACATCTTTCAAAGCTAATCTTGCAGTATGACAAGAAGCAGTGATGGAGGGAAACACTGACTTTGGTTCCACTCAAGTGCAATCTGTTCTCATGGCTGCTGCTTGAACAGGCTGCTTCCTAAGAGTCTCCCCCTTTTCAACTGGTAGAGAGAACAAACTTCAAATGGTTTTAGTTTTCAAGGCATTATTTAGGGGAAAAGGTCAAGGACACGTGGGTCTGATTTTCCTCTTTGCACTGTGAAAATCAGTCTCAAACTCACTCCCACCTTTTCTGCTCAGCTTTTGATGTTCTGTATCTGTACCCATAGAGAACTGCTGTGAAAAAAGACTGCTTCTGTTGAAGGAAAAGGAATGTACAGCTGCAAAACACTGCTGTCCCTATCCTATTCTGCATCTTACATTTTCTCATGATGGTGAATCACAATCCTTTACTCATAATGACAGTAATTTGTTGTTTTGGAAAGTAAAAGAATGGCTTCAATTCAACATGCTGTCTTAATTTTAAAGGAAATACAAGCTGCAAATACAAAGAAATAAGTAATACTTGTTAATAGGATAATTGGAAAATCCTGTAAGAAGAGCAGCGAGGAACATCTGAAAAACTAGTGGAATTTAGCATTCATTTGGCAAAGTTTATTTCATATAAAATTCTCTGATTAAGAGCTTCAGCTTCAAAACAGAGATGTAGGAAATTTTTCTGTGACACTATTGTGTTATAAAATAAATTACATGTTTAACTGTTTACAGTTTCATAGGAGGTGTTGAAATACTAATTAATATTTTATTATTGTTTGACCATTAGCTATACATAACAACATTTTCTGGAGTATGGTCTTGTAAGTAAATATTAAAATCTATAGATTTTCCTCTTTTCTTATTTGTATCACTATAAGTAGTTTTTTTCTGATTTGTGTCACTGTGAGAGAAATGTAAAGCTAGTATGAAACAAGCCAATCTCCATGGGAATCAAAGGGAATCTTCCCAGGGATTTCAATGGAAAATGGACTGGTCTTACAATGACAAGGGGTAGATACATTTCGTTGTGTTAAAAAGATCCCTTAATGACATTTTGCTGGCTGAAGAATCTTGGGATCATAGCATAGTTTGGGTTGGAAGGGACCCTTTAAAGGCCTCTCATGGGATCAGCTGCATCAAAGACAGGTATTCAGTGGGAGACCTTTAATGAAGAAAGGGTAAAAGCTTAGATAGTATTTGTTGGATTTTATTGTACAAAGCCACTTGGAAGTCTCTTTAAACTCAATACAGATAAACAGTGCTAAAATCCATATATTTTACTAAGATTTCTGTGGACTTGTTTGATTTGGTACATATGTGCATTAGAAATTTATTTTCCTTAATGTAGTTTAAAAACATACAGTGGAATTAAACTTGGTATCAGTGTCTGTTCCTGCTCTATCTGTACATAGGGATAGGAAATGACTGTTCATGTCTATACCAATGAATTACAAGTGAGGTTTGTGACTTCTCTTTTTTTTTCTCCCAGAATTTCTTTCCCAAATCTTTTTATCATAGGCCACTGTCAGACTCCACAAATTTCAACCTGTTTTTTTCTTTACTGAATTATTTTAGGTTGAAATAAAACCCTTAAATTTTCAACTTTTCCAGATGTTTCACTACCCCAGTCAGGGCAGGTGCTCTGTCCTCTGTGCAGGACCACAATCCTCTCTTCTACCAAGTTCAGGTCTTTGAATCACCACCATTCACACATTGCCATAGAGATGCTGCACATACCAGGGTGATTGGACAATCTCTGACAGCTGAAATTATTTGAAATAGCCAAAATATCTCCTCAGTGAACTCTTTTTAATTTGAATTCACTCAGACTTATAAAAGCCTAAATTACACTCAGAAAAAATGAGACCAAAAAAAGATATTACTTGTTCATGTAAAACTTTACATTTACGGTTATTTGGTATTTTTTGTTGGCTGTTTTCCCCCCACACTTTTGGTTGGTACAAGTTACCTTTAAAGCAGCACATGAGTAAGTTAGAACACTTGGAGATGCTGATTTCTGAAAGGCATCAGAAGCTATAGCCAAGTATGGTTCCTCTTTGTCCATGTCAAAAGACCAAAAGTCTGACCACGCTTGGGACTATGTACAAAGCCCATGGAGGTTCCAGAAGAATACAGGAATTGAGAGCTTGCCAGAGAAGGGAACAGGTTTGGGGGTTTGTTTGCTTTTTTATTTAGTAACTATCATAATTTGGTACAAAAAAAAAAAAAAAAGGCAGCAATTTAAGGGGAATTTGAAGCTCCTCAATAGCTCCCTGCTTTCCCCAGCAAACAGGCCAATCCACCCCTTCAGTATTTTAGTTCCTCAGTGCAGCTCATAAACAACTAATGCTTCTGTGCATATATAATAATGAGTGAGAAATTCAATGAGCTGGCCCATTTCTCAACTTTTTTCATCCTGGAGTGGGGAGTTTCTCCCTTTCCTGGCTCCTGGGATGGATTTGCCATTACACACCTGAAAGTGTGTTTGTAATTTTGCAGCATGGACATCACTGTCCCCTCGTTCCCCTTCACTGCTGAGTAAAGGATTTTTGTGATACTCTCGTTGGAGTAGGAACAGTGTTTGCACTTCAGAACAAATGTTACCAGTGATACAGACACTGCCATTCTTGTGCCAAAGTGTATGTTTAAGATTAAGCTTCTTTTTAATTACACCGGTGAATTGCTTTTGAGTTATGAGTCAGAGCTGCAGGAAGCAGTTTTATAAACCTGATTGTATTTTCCTACTTCAAAATTATGTAATAGATGAGGTACAAAGTGTCTGCAGAAGCTTTGTATAGATATTTTGTACCACAGGAATACCACTTACTGTCTACTGCAACAAAACATTTATAGATTGTGATATGATAGATATGGGTGTATGTGAACTGAATCCCAGGAATTCCATGGCAGAGCATCTGGAGATTGCTACCTTAAACTTCGTGTTGCCTGCTTGGAGACCTCTCTGCTGGCACAGAGAGTGTTTTAGGAGCTGTCTTGCCTGCCTGTGGCTGCTTTATCCATTACTGCATCCTAATACCCCAGGAGAGGCAGAGCTAGGAGGGAACAGTTTCCTCCAGGCATTTTGCTGTGTGATCTGTGAGGTGAGAAGGGAGCCAGGCAGGTTCGTCCTCCTCGCCTCGCCTCGTTAGCAGAGGCAGCTCCTCGTGGCCTGGGTGAAGGCGTTGGGTGCCCTGTGCCCCTGCCACAGTGCAGATTTCTGCAGCTCCCTGACAGCATCTAGCAGCAGGGGGAGGTCTAAGCCAAGCAGCCCTGGCTGGGAGGCTGGCAAGGAAGCCGAGACAAGCGGCCACACAATGCGAGAGAGACGTGGCCGGAAAAGCTTAAGTGAGTTTCTTGAAAACAAACAAAAAAAAACAACAACAAAAAAAAAGAGAGTAGATGCAAGGAGAGAGGCTGGGTAGCCAAAAACCAAAAGCAGCCAGAAAGCTAAATACATGCAGCTGAAGAACTTAAAAAATTCAGGAGGAAGACATGAGAGGTGGCCAGAACAGCATTAACAAAACAGACTCTCCCTTTCCCTTCCCTGATCATCTTTCATTCCACTACATCCTTCTCCTCAGCTCTTGGCTCCTCATCCTTTCCTCCTCTCCTCCTAAACATTGTGGAGAATGGCAGCTTCAAGTAACTGTCAGCTCAGCTTTGCACAGCAATAAGAGAATGATACAACGGCCAGACTGATGAGTGAATTTAGGAAAAGAGTTAATACAATAAACCAAGAATTAAGATACTTCTAAAAACATGGATAGAGGGATTTTGCCATTCACTACATAAATATTTTTCTCTTAAGGAAAGAGCAGTTATAAGGAGTTGTAACAGAGTGTTGTGATTGTCTTGGCTTGTGGATGAGTTGTTTTGTGTCCTGCTCTTGAGCAGCCACTTTATGTACCTAGAACAACCTTCCTGAACAAAGTCAGTTGAAATGTGATGCCTCCTAATCAGGCGATGAGGAATGTGCCCTGATAGTCTCTGGTTGTGTGATGGCAACAAAAAGCAAGGAAAGCATTTTTGTTCATCTACAATGTTTGGAATTCTGTTTGTTTGTTCTTTTTGCTTGTTCTCACACATCCAGCTCAAAAGAGCAAGAGTTCTGATGTTGTAGCAAATAGGTGAATAGCAAAATGACATTTTCACAGCCAATTCCGTTCTAAAGAAACCCTTTCCAAATTCAGTAGACCAGATTCTGGCAGGTAAGAGGAATTTCTTGCAGTGGATAGATGTTTCTGGAGGCATTGCTAGTGAAGACATTGGTTTGAGTTGAAAATGCATCATCTTAGTCATTTCAGTTCTTTTATTGTTTCCGTCACTGAAGTGTCGAACAGGTTCTGTTGTGCCCTGCACTTTACAGGCTCAGAGGATGCTTATTCTGTCCCTAGAGATCACAATCCAGGTGGTGGGCTTGTATAAAAAGCAGGGAAAGTACTACAAGGTAAAGGCAGAAGTTTTACTCCTTGACTCCAGAATGAATGCGACACTGGCTTGCCCAAACACACTGAATGTTAGTGATAGCACTGAGAAAAGAGTGCAGACCTCCAATACCAGGAGCCAGGTTTGTCCTATTAACCAAAAAGTTTCATTCCTGTTGGGTTTTTCTTACGTAGTGGAAACTGAAATTGGCCAAGAGCTTTCTAGGAATGTAATAAAGAGGGACTAAACTCAGATATTGCATTTTATTTTATTCCTAAGGCCATCAGTAAGCTGAGAAAATCCCCGTGCTGGTGAGCAGGTGAGTGTGTCACACTTGGCAGCATCAGGGCTTTGAATGTTTTGTGACTGTGCAGGTCTAATATCTGCATTTTGGGTATGTGCAAGTCTGGCTTGTGTCCTTTTTTTCTGGGGTGATTAGGATTCCAAGTTATATCTATATTTTAGAGTCAATGCAAGTGTTGGTCTGGACTGCCCAACTTCCAGGGGAACTTTGCTCACCACAGCCCAGCTGTGCTGGCATGGGTTCATCAGAGGTAATTTGGGGATCCTAATGAATGAGGCTGCAGGTTCACCTCTTCTGAACAAGCTCTTCCCAGCATTCCTAGATATTTCCTATGCTTTGTGTCACCTGGGAAGTCTTCCAGGCTTTCTTCTTTCTTTTAATTTGGAAATAACATATCTTGCATGTATCAAACTCAGCTGCAGTAGCTTCGCAGATAATTGTTACACACAGTTTCATGTATATCCCCTCAAGAATTTGCCATTCTGAGAAAATAATGATATTGTCTTGTCTTCCTTTCGTAGATGTTCCTTATTTCCAGATGTAGAGCAGGATACTGATTAATTCACCTTCATTTCTACTTCATGGTTCCACTAAGCTTTTTTTTCTGACTCAACCCTGTGCGATGAGGACTTTTGCCACCCACGTAAAAGCTGATGTCAGACCTTCTCTCCTGTCCCATTCCCTACAAAACTCTCCTACAGTAGCCCACTTGTGGCCTTGTGCCTGGTTGGACCTTGTGAAGATATCAGGGGTGACAAGAGAGGTGACTGGTGGGTAGACTGGAGATCAGCAAGGCAACAACACAGCCTTGGAGTTGGAAGAAAGAGTCAGAACAGGAAATTGTATTACTGAAGTTCTTGTGGCAGAGCAGTGCTGTGCAAGGTGAATGCCTCTGCTGGGATGCAGATGTTACTGTCCCCTGAATGAGATGTAAAACCAGATACACACCATTTGTGGTTGTAGAGGTCACATGGGACCTTTTGCAAGAGCAAGGATTAAGATCTCAGAATGCCAGCCAAGTCCAACTCTGGTAGTTGAATTTTGCCTATCTAAATTTTACAACAGTTTAATTTGGAAGACTTTGCTTCCCCTTCTGCAAACACAGCTGTGTAGAGTTGCTGGTGCAGAATGTCTGCTGCTTTCCACCTGAGAGAGTGTTCCAGCACTGGCTGTGCTGACCCATGAACATACAGCCCATGAAGCACTCAGAGTGTACTGATGATGACTCTTGCTATAAACGCTTTTTGGGCATTGTGTTTGCATACATACACGTAAGTATGTGCTCAGACATACTCTTCTACATATACTTCTGTTAGCTCATCTATGCAGATTTTTCATGTGTGGGTACATGGAAGATATCCTCATTTGGCCAAAATATGCTTTTAGGCAGAAAGTGTTTTTTTAAAATATAAAATATATAAGAGTATTTACCATCAGAATTCATTGCATAGTAACACAAAAACTAGTAGTGAGTGCCACAGCTATGTTTTTAATCCTTTCTCACTTTCAGCTAATAGCTGGTATTGCCAGGAATAGCAGGGTATTAGTCAGTGTTAAATCATGATAATAGGCAATATCACCACAGGTCTTGAGCATTAAATGCATGAGGTACTAACCAGTCCCCAAGCACTGTAGAGTGAGCTGAGAACAGGATAATAAATTGTAAGTCAATTGGTTAGTCTTTAGCAGCTCTGACTGTGGTCTGGACAGAACCCTCTGGAAGTGGCTCACATACGTGTTAATGATAATTATGATTAACTTCAGTGCAGCAGTTTTCATCGCAAAGGCCCCTGCAGTGCTTTCCTTCTCACACTACAGCAATGCTGACACACATCCATCCCTGCAGCAGATGACAGAAAATGAACAGCATAAAACCCAGAAGGGGATGAATAGGAAACTTTGGCCCATCACACTGGAGCAGTCTCAGGGACTCATGGAAAGCAGCGAGGAAGTTTTAATTTTCGCATGAGTTCTGGGTTCTTAGGGCAGAGTTTAAAGCCCCCCATTCAATAAACTGCCTACTAGTAAAACAGAGCTAGCACAGAAGGGTGAAGAACTTGCTCTGCTCTGCCAACATTCAAGCCTTGTGGTTCCAGGATATCTGATCAGACATCAGGTTTAGACCACTAAAATTATTCTCTCTGGCTCAACTGTGCTGAACTGTAACAGGCAGCTCAAGGGCTGAATAAAACAGTGGCATCACGACCTTACTTTGTGTCATCCTAGAAAAATCTCAGCTCAAGTACAACTTGGTTATTGCAGCAAGCATTTTTGTTCCAGTAGCTCACCACCCTACAGGCAATTGGTATACAGGAGAGACAACACTACAAAATCAGAGCTCAAAGAACTTTTGGGAATGAATTAACCTTCATTTTGCAAGTGTACCCCTATGGTGAAATTAGTTCATTCCTATATTCATCAAAAAAAGTATTTCAAGATGGCTCCTTAAGATAATATTGATTTTTTTTTTAAATACTGTATAAGACAAGCCTACATGTTTTTATGCAATTATATATAAAACCAAGCAAAAGTTCTTTGAACTCCAGTTACTATTTAACGTGTGTTAATTTCTTGCAGGTAATACTCTTTGTTATGCTTTTCTATCCTGTGCCTTTCTCTTTTTCTTCAGTCATTCAATGTCCCACGATAATATATTTTTCAGATGCCCTTAAACTCCACCGTTCAACTTTCTATCTGCTGATATTACACTTTATTACACATTCTTTTAGAATGCATTTTAAAGAAGATATTTTAAGTTTTGCTGATGGTAGCGACTTTCCCTCATTCAAGTGCCTTCAAAATTACATGTTTGAGGAAAAGATTCTTAATCAATGTTCAGTGGTTGTGATGAAAAATGCCTGAAAAGACTCCTTTTGACTTTATTATAAAAAGCTGTGCAGTTTTTTATCTGCATTTATGGTATCAAGTAAAATACATTTGTAAGGACAATCAGCAAAACTAACAATAACACATGGCAACCTGATAATATATGAGAATCAAGAGCTTAGGGAGGAATAAGTCACATCTTAAAAGCTATTTAATAGCAGGTGAATTTCCTACTTTCTGTCTCAGATATTACACTGAAGTCTATGACAGAAAAATTTACGTTACAGAAATATATCTATTCTGTGATTATTATAGTGAAGAATTTACCATATTTTTATTTGTATGACAATATTCCATAAGGTATGCTTAAAATAAGTTGTTCTTTCTTGTTTCCATTTGGAAGTGAATACCTGCAACTGCTACTAACATCATGGAACTTCTAAAAAGGAACACAGAATAAATACAGTGAGTGAAAGTCTCCCTGAATTAAGTTTCTTCCCATACTCTTCCTGGGAATTGACTTCCTATTTCTTA
Source organism: Notiomystis cincta (assembly GCA_013398075.1). NCBI lineage: Eukaryota > Metazoa > Chordata > Aves > Passeriformes > Notiomystidae > Notiomystis > Notiomystis cincta. The sequence goes on along the minus strand of VZRX01015580.1, from coordinate 446,304 downwards.
GGAATTTTTCCATATACTATTAGCAGATTGCCTGAAACAATGTGGGACTCCCCTCTATGGGGCAGAGTGACTTACTTCTTATAGTTTAAACAGATGCTTTAGCAACTATGATGGCATCACTTTCTACTACTATAGAAATTAATCATTTTCAGATGCACTTCTAAGTTTCTAAGTTCTTAACTGGACTGCATAACATTTTTAGGCCATTATAAATTTTTGGTTTTGATGTCTTGAAACTGCTTGAAGAAATTGGTCAATGCATAAATTATTCTTATTTGATTAGCTTCTTGGTGTCTGATAATGATGTGAAGGTCCACAATATTTGTTTTCTGCTAATACTCCAAAGCTCACTATGTATTCATGAAAACCTTTATTTGGAATTTTGGAGCATTTTGGAATGTTCATTAATTTTGAACAATGAAGTCTGTGATGTGCCATTGCTGTACCACAATGTAAAAAGTCATCCAGTCAATCATACCTCAGGACATTTGACATAGCACACATCCCAAATACAGCTCAGAAGCTGCTTCAAAATGGGTTTGAATAATTGTAAACCATAAATCCACTTGCAAAAAACTGGGACAGATTACTCCCAACCCTTCCCAGAATGGCCAAAATAAATAGTGCTTTCAGTTTCACAAAGACAATTTGAACGTTTGTACTGGTTGTGACAATAAATGTACAGTTAGTTACCTGTGCTGATCATGGTGAATTCTGAATGTTAGGCTTTCTTGCAGTGCTTTATTCTCTAATAGATACTAATGAAGTAAAGATTCGTGCTTGGCATGAACAAAAGGAAATCTGTGTGTGTTTAATTGTCAGAACTGGCTGAGAAAATAGCTGGTGATGACATTGGCTCAGAAGACAAATCCACACAGCCTGAGCTCTCCAGCCGAATGAGTGGGGACTTTTTTGTTGTTGCAAATGCTGGTGAGATCAGCAGAGGAGCATGGCTGTGACCAAAAGCACAATATCCATACCACTCTCTTTCCAAGCACCCAGGCATCACCCTTAAGTTCCCACACAATCTTTACATATTAAAAATGGCTTTGCCCTGGCACTTGATGGTTCTTAATGAGTGAGTGTTGTTCACACCTGGCACCTGCTAAGTGCAAATGCATGCCATGTAAAATTGTCTAGACTTCCTGCCCCATGCTCTGCTGCCTTTCATCTCTTTGAAGTTATTCTGTTCTGATTTTATGTTCCTTGCCCAGGACTTTGCCTATCTTTGCCTCCAAGTCTACGTTCTAAACACACTGATGACTTCATCTCTCCTCGCATCCACTTTTCCTCATTTACAGTCTTTTTTGCAATCTACATCTTTTAATAGCCAATCCCATTTATCCCATTGCAACTCTCTCTGGGATTGAATCTGTGCAGTGGCTTTTTATTGTTCTCTGTCCTCAGAACCATAGAAATCTGAGACGGAAAAGGCTGATGAGGTCATCTTGTCCATTCCTCTTGCCAATGCTGAATTGTTTCCTACGGTCTAATTTTAAAATTACTCATTCAGCTGGGCTTCCACCTCTTCTCTTAGAAGATTATTCCACAGTATTAGGCTGTGTATCACACCATTAGGAAGTTTTTCCTGACTGTTATCTTGAATTTTCCTTCCTGTGCTTTTGTTCCATAGTCCATAGCTGTGTCCCATTGGGCCACTCCAAACAATACCTTTCACTCTTTCAGAACAGGCAGCCTTCAAAACTCACCTATCACTCCATTTAAAAAGATTCTATTAAATATGACCAGATACTATCTATTACTACTTCCCCACCCATAATACTGTACAGAGACATATCTGATTGTCTCTTTTTGCTTTTGCTCTGAAAGGAAAGGAACAGAAGGACCAGAAATCTGGAGCTGTGTTCCAGCTCATATGATGAGAGGTGCCACGTGAGGACGAGAAGTCCATATGTGAACAAGACCTTCTGTTCTAACTCTCCTTCACTGAAATTCATGCTGCCTTTAAAATTTTGACAATGTCAATTAATTCTACCTGTACCTTTCACACATCCAGGTGAAATGCTGATGTCCTCCACCAAAAATGAACTTCAGAGAAAATCGTGAATACAGACATACATACATCTTTGAATCAGAGAGACTTTGAATTATGTTGGTGACCACCTCTGAACATGTTGTGTTTGAAAGAGCTGAACCTCTTTCACCTCTTCATACCCAATTCTCAAGTGTTTGAAACCAGCACATTTTAGCTGTGCTTTTTCAGAAGAACCTTGAAGGTCTTTGGATATTTAAATGAGTGGCCATGCAGTCAAATTACCTCATCTACTTGGGTTAATTCTGCCTAAAAGCAGCCCATTATTTAGAGACATAGGAAACATTTAGAATATCTGGTTTCCGCAGTGGAAATGGAGTTCTTGGAAATTTGTCCATGGGCAGCTTTGACTATTTGTTCCCCTACTTTTTGTGCTGAATACTTCTGGACATGAATGAACCTGTACATGGCTTTTAAGACATCTTGAGTTCACCTTCATGTCTGCTTGTCAGCCTGATGTGGACTGACAAAGAGAGGCCAGCATGCCTGGTGCCTACAGCTATGTCAAAAGCTGTCATAAGAATCCAGGGTGCATGTTGGCAAAAGCAATCACCTGCTGTTCACAGGAATTTGAGAATCTCTGGGATTCTTTTAACCAAATAAATATTCTTGGGAAGAGCTTTTCGTAACCAGTTCTAAATCTGACAATTATCTTGGTAGGGTTGGCTCCACAAAGTCCTGTGGAGCATCAACGATCTGGTCAGAATAGAAATAGACTGGCCATGAATAGTTTCTGTAGGAGGTAAATGAGAGGGGTGATTTAGATGAGCTCACCACTTAAGAAGCATATGGGCAGGCTGGGAAGTACATATGCAGCATGGTAAGGCTCAGTGGGATGCAATTACGGCAGGATATAAGATGTGGCAAGTGGAAGTGTAGTTATACCAGAGCTAAGAGGTGGTGGGGTCTCTCCCCCTTGACAGAAAGCTCTGCAGTTTGAAGTCAACACTCACTGCTCTGTTGGGGACTCATACACAGGGCTGCATGTTAGAGCCCTGACTCTGTTTTCTCAATCACTTCTTCTGCAGCTTTGGGAGGGTTGTTTTTGGCAGTCCCTCTCTTGCCCCTTTCCCTGCACTCTTGCTCTCACTGCAGCTGTAATTGTTCCTGCTCTCTCAAAGTACCTGGGGAGAGTGTGGAGGAGCCAGACCTCTGAACTGTGCACCCAGGTTGCTTGCAATTGCTCTCTTTTCAAATGCAATTATCCAGGTCCCATGTTTCCCCCCTGCTCTACTTTCTGGGTGGTCAGGAATCATGTCTTTATCCCCTTGGGAGCAGGGTGTCCCTCTGAGGCTCAGATGGAAGGCTGTTTTCCTCCTTCCACCTCTAGCTGCAGAAGTTGCTGTTGTCTGTCTTCATGCTGTCTCTCTCTAATTTATACCAAGCTGCTGTACTGGGAAAACTCATCCTTTAAAAGGGCTGTTGTACTATACATTGTTCACTGCTATCTGCCCATGAATTTCATTATTAGAGAACAATGAAACACTCTGCTGGTGTAGAGGGACCATTTTTAGCTAGAATGCTACTTATGGAAAAATGAGTTATGTTTCAGATCCAAGTGTCTTCAACTAACCTATACAATAAAAAATGAACCAAGGATCATCTCTTAGAAACATAAAATTTTTGTATTTCCCTAAAGAAAGGAAATAACTTTCTAGCAAGGCTGATGACAATATTCCTTCTGAAAAAGAATTCAAGCATTTTTCTTCGTTCCTCCACAAGATTTCCGGACACTTGCCTTAGATGGCTTAATGTGGAGTGATAAACATTGTAGGAGATCCCACAAATATTTCCAAAATTCAGTCATGCTGTTGGTTGATGTCACTTATTTTGTTTCACATACTGTCTCAGCTTGCTGTTTTTAGCTAAACTGCCTTTCCTGCTATTTCTAGCATCTCCTCTGTACATAAAGTGATTATATTTAGTTAGTATTTCTTAACTCTGTAATTTCTCTTTATTTTATTTATTCTTAATTTTTGCCTTGACCACCCCTCAGAAGAAAACTATTCTACCTTTTCTTTCTCCCATCCCATTTCAGAAGGACTGGCCCACACTATTAAGAATGTGCTCCTGATAGAAGTGGAGAAATGCATTTAAAAATGTTCTCTCTCTTATATTTTCTATGCACACGTTTTTTCCCTAGCTTGACTGAAGCAAGTTTTGACTTATGAAAAGGTATCTTAGAAAGTGGAGTAAAGCAGATTAATGGAAAGAAGGTAAGGAGTGAGGACACACTTCAGATGTTAAGGCTGATCCTGCTCAGGATCCTGGTCCTGGGAAGGACCTTTCTTCCCATCCAGAGTATTTCACAAATGACAGATGCCTGCCAGTCTCTGTGCTTTTTGGATGACTGAGGAGAAGCACCTGAAAAGGGCTGGCTTTTTGGAAAGGGCTGAACAGCTGTACTCAGGCTCAACCAGTACCAAGTCTGTGAAGGGGGAATGCATAAAATCATTTCAGTTCCTGAGGAAAACCCATCCTGATGGGGTTGGGTTGAAGCTGCCTGGCTGCATGTATTCCAGCAGCCAAACCAAGGGCAGTGTATCCCACCCAGCTTGGGCATCCCACCAGCATCTCCTGAATGTCCCTGCCCCAGAACAGGACACAGAAACTCATCAGCTGGTCCATATCTTGGTGCTCCCAAGAATCTCACCGTACCCTTCAGGCACAGAGCGCAGGGGCTCTTCGTCTCCAGGTTATTGTTTCTGCAGACACAAGCACTTTTCTGCTTGGAATATTTATTGATTTATTGCCTGATGCCCACCTACTTAATTGCCAGGCTTTGGTTTCCAGGTTTCCTCCCTCTGTCAGGGAACCCAGTAGTAATTTCCACAGCAGGTCCAGGGCCTGGATCACAAGCTGGGCTGTCTGTGCCAATGCAGTTACAACATTTTCTCAGAGTTAAACATTTAACAAGTCCGAATGTAGATGTGAACCCTTACAGAGTGCTACTCTGGAATGCATTTCCCATATTTTCATTCCCATTAGTAGATTCTCATGTTTCTTTTGCATGTCTAACATTATAGGGTGACACTGAGATTAATGGAAGATACTGGAGTGAAGATTAAACACCAGTTTAAAGACACGTGAGCAATCTGGCTTGAGGCCAGTCACAAGGATAATGAAGTTGTTACAACTTCTGACAAAGCCAGAGGTTTAGGAAGGAACTGGGGACACGACAGCACATGTGTAGAGTGTGAATTTTAGGAACATGGTGGGGAACTGTAGGGAGTGTGGGAATTTGAGTTGTTGTTTTGGGGACCTGCAAGGGCAGCCATAGAGGATATGAGAATGGAGCTAAGGTTATCACAGCAGGGGATACAGGACAAAAACCCACAGGAAACAAGGTTTCATTAGTTCTGCTGCTTGCAGAGCAACTTGTTTTAATTAAGCTTCCCTTCCATTTCTAAAGGGAAAATGCAGGAAGAATAAAAAAAGGAAAGGGAAAAACCTGAAAAAATAAAATAAAAACCATGAAACAACATTTTAAAATATTTTGAGTTCTTTTCTTATTCTTTTTGTGGTTGAGGTTTTTTTTGGTCAACTACTGTACCACTCCCTTTCACCCTAAGAACGTCATAAATCACATATATATATTCTTTTTCTACTAAAGCACTTTCAAAAAGTCATCTCTGTGACCTGCTTGTTGCTCCTTCTTGCCATAGCTAGGCATTTTTTGTATGAAGGTGTTTGCAGCAGAAACTCATGTTCATGTCTGATAAGGAAGAAGTGTAGAAGAAAAACCTTTTGCCTTTTGAACTGTGAGCATTTTCCTATCTACCTCTGGGGCCAGGATTTCAGTCTACAACTGTAATAAAGTAGTTCTTTTGTGGTATCCTTTTTAAAGAACTTGTAGCATTACTTGCTGATGTATGATGACTAATGCTCTGCATTATTATTTTGTCCTTGGATGTGGAAGGTTGTGCTCCTGAGAGGTGGACAAGTTCTTGGTCGTGTCTGTGTCAGTGACATGTGTGAGGATCTGCTCTGCAGGGAAACCCTGTGTGTCAACAATCTGTGGTGCCCACCAAGGCCAGGGGGGTCCTCTGAACGTGGCAGTGACAGCACCTGGCCAGTCTACACCAAATCTGGCCAGGCCTCTTGAAGGTGACAACCACGAGCCCAGGGACCTTTGAGCTGCTGAACTTTTGCCCTGCCTTGCAGGCTTTGATTGCATTGCAATAATACTGACATGCAAAGAAAAGGATTTTTTTTTTTGGCTTGCAGGACTTCAGCTGCTGTGCTGGTACTTGCCTTGTGCCAGGGCATCATGAAATGTTCTCTTGGCCCTACAGGTAGGCTGAGATGGATGAAACTTCAGCACTGCAGCAGCTTTAGGAAAGGCAGTGATTTCCCTGGTTTTTAAAGACCAGGTTAACATAAGCGTACCTATACCTAAGAGAAAAATGAACAACAGAAAATTATGAAGCCTCTTCTTGTTTATCAAGCAACATTTGCCTGGTTCAAGAGAAGCAGAGGTAAAATCAAGAAAGAAAACAAGAAGACAAAAGGAAGTAAGAAAATTCAGGGAAAGAACAAAAGAAGAGTAAGCAAGCAAGCAAGCAAGCAAGCAAGAAGGCAAAAGAAAGAAGGAAAAAAAGAAAAAAAAAGGCTTTGTATAATAAGAAGCAACAAAATCATAAAATATATAATAAATCCACATGGAAAAAGAATATAGTTGATTTCCTGCATCTCTTTGAATTATGTTTCAGTAAATGTATAGCACACATACCGTGTTTAAAGCAGATTTGACAACATATAAAACATTAAAAATATTATGACATTGGCTAATATTTATGATGTATATTTCCACACATAAAATATATTGTGTCATGTCATGGATTTTAAAAAACATGGAAGTTGGCCATGTCATAATATTTTAGAGCTTTTTAATACATTGTCAGAGCTATTTTAAATATACGTGCTCAGCATTTTATGAAACTTCCAACACATGGACATAAGGAAAATATCTACTGAGTTCACAGGAGACCAGCATTTCATATGTAAAATTTAGCTAATACATGCTTTCTAGCACAAAAAACCCTTTCCTTTTTTGTATATTTCTTGAAATTTAACGTATTCACCTTGTTGCACTTTGTATGGATTTATACCAGTGGTGCTCAACATTTAGCAAATGAGAATTGCATTTGACCTGATGATTTGGGTTTAATGTGTATGAAATTCCCACTGAAGTCTTGCAAAATGGGACCATCTGGCAACTCACAGCTACAGAAAGTCTCACAAAAATATCAGTGTTCTGCTGACAAAACCCCTCCAGTTTTACTAATTATTTATACTTCCATCTAGAATATTTCAGTGCTAGCCCTCAAAGAACACAACCAGCATGGCTCAAGGACATTCACAAATCCCTCCTGGAAGAGACTGAGAACAGGCAGGGCTAAAATGTGTTAAGTATTTTATCTGTGTGAAAGCTGGAAGGTTAAGGGAGCTGGAAGGTTAAAGTGCTTTCTGAGGGTCACAGGGAAGTTTTGGCATTTTCTGGAAACAGGGGCTTGTTTCCCAGTCCTGTGATTTAGCAGCAAGACCACCCTTGGCTTTCTAAATGTCTTGGAACGTTTCTAAATGATGGCAACTGTTCTGACAGCAGATATTAGGAAGGAATTCTTCCCTGTGAGGGTGGAGAGGCCCTGGCACAGGTTGCCCAGAGAAGATGTGAATGCCCCATTCCTGTAAGTGTTCAAGGAATGGTCTGGGCAACTTAGTCTAGTGGAAAATGTCCCTGCCCATGCCAGGGGCCTGGAAAAGGATGATCTTGAAAGTTCCTTCCAACCCAGACCATTCTATGAGTTTCTGATTTATTCTAAGATGTGTTGTTAAAGTCTATATTTTTAAATACTACTGGATATGAACAGAACTATTTAAAAAAAAAATCTTTTACATTGTTCCTTTTATTTTCCCCCAAACTGCAAACTCTCCTGCTGTAGCCTTTGCATGATAAGCCATACAACTTCCACATGCCATCATGGAGTGTTACCAAAGAGCATGTTTGGTTTTCTTGCACTTGCCAGCATCTGTGTTGGGTCACCGCACACATGGTACTGTGGATATATATTTTTTAAAATTTCCTGCTTTATATATCACCAGAAAGTGACTGGGGACAAGTAATTGCTCCCAAGGACACTACATAACTCAGCTCAAGGTCTTTAGAGGAAACTGAGAGGCAGCAGATATGCCACTTGAAGGGCTAATGTTTATGGCACCACCAAACACTAAAGGATAATTATAATTATAGGTGTCACTGTGAATAAGGAGGGGTGGAGCTGGGGCAGAAGCCTGTGTTTGCTTCAGCAGCAATCCAGACCTACCTATGCTGCTGTGGGACTATGCAACACTGCTCTAATTAGCTGCTTAAATGTTCTCTGTTCCTGAGTATTGGTATGGCAATTCCTCCAGCTAAATGTGTGCCAAATTGAAAGACAGCAGCGCATTAAAAACAAACATTAGTTTGGAGACCATTTAAAACAAAACCATCTATGTTTCATAAATGAGGTTGCCACACTGCCCCAGTTAGATTTGATGGGTTTTTGTTGGTTTTTATCTTTTGCTGGCTGGTAGAAAATGCTATTTCAGCACTTCCAGGAACACTGGGCTTTTCTAGGCATCGTCTAACTGGTTTAATTTAGATTTACATTATTTGTTTGACTGATTTATCTGATTTAAAGGGTAGCATAAAGACATTGATTCTCCAGAGCAAGTTATTGCTTTCACATATGCTTCGTGTTGAACTCTGGGGTTTAGTGGGGGATTTGCTGTTGAGGGGGCTGGGGAAGGTGAGGGGAAGTTTGAGCAGCATATGAGTCATGGTCTTTTCTTCTTGCTTGAGTTAGTTTGTCATTCACTCAGTTGTCTTTTCCAAGGCATAACCCTTGAAATTATCATTATACAGGAAAAGAGCAGCTTCTGCAAAGTCCTAGGTATTCAAGATAAACACAGGAGCAAAAAACATCTTCAGTTTTCTTAGGAAATAAGAGGGCCATATTTGTCCACTGCTAAGAAAAGTAGAAGCAAGAAAATGACCTAAACATTGAAACTTATTGCCAAGTAAGGAAAACAATTTGAAAGCGTGGTATGCAATAGCAATTAAAAACAAAGATTCCAATTCTTTCCCTCTGTGGACAAATCTTGGTTAGAGACAGAAATGCAGACCAAGTATTTTCCTTATTTCTTTGGAAAACAGGCCCAACATAATGGCAAATGAAAAGTGAAAATTTTACATGTCTGGATGTCAGAAGATGTCAGTCTCATGCCCCATTTGTTATAGCAGTAACATTAAGGGTAAATTTGAAAGTTAAGCCACTACAGTCAAAGTTAAAGCAACAAAGAAAAAAGTTGAATTATCAGGAAACATGAAGCATTTTGTAGGGAGAGAGGTTATTAAGTGAACTGTGTCCAGCTGTTAAGGGGAAGCAACAAGACCATCACAGCATATTTTGAAATGTGTGTAGCAGAAACATGTTTGCTGTGGGTTCAGGAATCGTCCTGTTCAACTCTTCTATAGGAGAGAGCTGCATTTACCTTTATCCTGCAGACTGACTGTGAGGTGTTTTCCCCACATTGAACAGAACCCAAGAGAGATTATGGTAAGGGAACAACAGAGGCCTGAGGAGCTCAAACACAAAATGATATTTAAGAGGTACTCTGGCTGCAGTCAGGTGGTCAGTCAGCAGGTCAACGCCCAGTTTATTGCTTTACAGGGGATGTTTTTTCTTTAGACCTTCGAAGACTGTGCTGAGCCTAAGATGTGAATCCCTCCATAGAAACATTGGTAGTGCTCCTCACTGTCTACATGACCTCCTGTAAGAAAGAAAAAGGCTGCTGGTGGTGTGTGTGTTGTACAGCAGGATCTGATCTTCCAGTCTTCCTCATCCAGGATTTTAGCTCTTCAGCAGTGAGCAGAGGGGAGAGCCCGCTCTGCACAGACCCTGTGTCACAGCATTTCTGCTCAGCCCACATCCATGACACCTTCTTGAATGTTATTTCTTACCTGGAAGAGTCAGCAGGTTTAGGTCTGAGAGGATCCGGCCATTAGCAGGAATGTTCAGCAGCACCGTGGAAAGGACATGAAACACCTGGCATGGTCCCAGATACACACAGCCTGGAACGTTTAATGGCACTCAAGGGATAAAATGACCAAGCTGTAAACCTCTCTTCCCCCACCCTCCTTCCTTTTTTATTTTTCATAAATGCACTTTTGAACATGCAGTGCATAGATGCTTTCTTCCTACCTTCCTTTGTCTCTCTGTTTCTTACTTGTGACTCCTCGGGGACCAATTGGAAAAGAAAGTGTTCTGCACCATTTACTAAGGTTTTTGGCAGGATTTTTCCAGGAAAGAGTGAGGAATGCACTGTTTCTACATCAACTAGCCCACAGGTCACTCCCTGTGCACTGCACACACTTCAGGGATTAAAAATGCCAGGATTCCCAGTTTGTTTGCTGTGAAAAGACTACATGTACACTTTCTTCTCTGTCTCACACATATTTATACACACACATTCCCATGCACACACACACACAAACTCCTTAGTCAGAATGCCTGGTGTCATCCTATAATGACAATGCACTATCAGTGACATCATGCAAAGTTTAGATTCCTGATGTCAAAGGCAAAGAGGGATTTTGCTATTTCCCTAAGAAAGAGGGAGAAATCTAGCTGGTAAAATAACCTGGAAGAAATTTCAGAGTATGAATGTTACTGACTGAATAATTGCATATTTTATATATATATATATATATATGTATGTATGTATGTATGTATATATGTATATATAACCAGTTTCTTGTCTTCATGCCTGTCTGAGCCTGGTGAACATTATGAAATATGTAAGTTGTTAGCAAGGTGATGAAGAAGAATACCAAAACATGAAGGCTGTTGGTGCTTATTGTAAATATGTCAGGACTCAGCTGTATTTCTGTCTGATGGTGCTAAGGAATTGTTTCTGATGGAGCAGAATGTATGGAACTAACGTGATTTAGTTAATCTAACAATTTATGTGCTTGCAGTTTTTTGGGTTAACTTTAAAATCTGCCATAAAATGAATACTTTACAGTGGTAGTCCCAGAAACCCTTCTGTATATTGTCCTTTGCATTTTTGTTGGCTTGCTGACATCAGCGCTTTAATACTTAATATCCTGTGAACATTTCTGTGCTTTATAGTTCTGCATGTACTGGAATAGAGAGGGAGGAGAGGACAGAGTCTCTCTAATAAGGAAACACACATTATTCTTTACTGATATGTTTTTGTTCTCCGCTAATCATTTCTTTCCTTTTCACATAACCCTGAGGAAGAACTGCTGTCAGAACAGAGAAGGGCAGATGGTAATGTGTATGTGAAGTGTGGTTGTAATTATGTTATTACCTAGGCTCTGCATAAGGCTTGTTTATGTGAAAGGAGGAGATTAATTCCTTTGGGTTGCTAGTGAATAGTCCCAGGCCTGTAACTGATTTCTCTGGAGAGCTACTGAATTCTTCAGCTCTATCCCTTTGCCAGGCTGTGCCTTGTATAAGACACCTCTGGATAAAATCAAATGAAAAAGTCCTGTAAAGAAGTTCTACATCAAAGATGAGGACTCATCTTGCTGTTAGATCCTGGCAGAGGTAGAGGGAACCTGTGGGCAGGAGGTCTAAAACCCAGAAGCTCTTAGGGTCAGCCTGGCAGAGCTGCTCTGCTCTCCAACACACCCCACTGTGGCTGAGCAGGTCCTTCCCTGCACCTTGTGCTCTTTGTGTGCAGTTACTCACTCTGGGAATGTGGTTAATCTGTTTTGGAGGTGGTGGGGGCAGTAAGAGAAGGACAGGCATATCTGCCTCTGAGAACTCTGGCTACCATCAGCCCAACTTAAAAAGCAAAAAAGGAAACCTGAGAAACAGGGAATAGCTGTAATTTATTCGTAACACGGCATTAAAGCTTTGTCTTTGAAGCATTCAAAATTTAAATTATAGAGTTATAAGGATGAGATGGGAAGTGAACTTCTTGAAAGATTCAGTGAGTTTTGCAAGCCAGCAGTTCTCGTGTTTTAATTTCAGCTGTAACAGAGTATGTTATAAAGCTGGGATCTTTCAAAGTTACAGATTCAGAGCAATACCCTCCATGCTTTTCTTCAGGTTGAGATGGTTTGGGGAAGAAAAGGAGGAAGCCACTGACAGATGTGTTTTAAACCATGTTTGTGACTCAGGCTGGCCGGCAACTGTGATACTGTGAAAATGGGATTGCAGTCAATCCCAGGGGATGGACCTAATCCTTCCCAACCCACTGCCTGCTGGAGCACCTACCCTGCTTGATGGCTTGTACCCTGTTCAGATGGCTTGATCAGAGCTTACTGTCATTGCTGGGAAAGCTACTGAAAGGCTTCAGTGGGCTCTGGATCTCTTTCATGGGAGGCATCACAAGGCAATGGAGATATGTCCACCCACGTGGCTTTCTGTGCCAGGGTTCTCCCAGCCCACACAAAGCTGAAGCAGTGCTGAGCCTTCACCCTGATGATTGAATAGGAAATCCAGGAAAGAAATCCCCTTTAAGAGCAAAACCAAACACAAACTTGCTGTTTATAATGTGAACAATTTGGAAAGAGCTTGTTCCATATTTACAGCGTTTTTAAAAATAGATCATATGGCTTAAATATGATACTGTTCCCCACTTCAGGGAAAGCAAAATCTTTCCTCTGGGGTATAAAATATTTCCAAAATGGATGACTGTTAAAATTCAGAAAAAAACCCCCAAACAGTTTATAAAAAGCATGCTGACATTGTAAAAAATTAATAGTATGCTTGGAACCCTTTGAGTTTCCAAAATGGTCAGTTCAATAGAAAAAAAAAGGCACTTTCTTATTATAAATTTGAGTTGCCTGTCTTGGGTTTTTCTAATGAAAGAATTTTTGGAGCGAATAAAGCTCACATTGAGTGTTCACAGCCCATCTCCCCCTCAGTGTGTAATTTAACCACCCAACCCTGTGGCCTGGAACACTTTCGATTACAACTTTAATAGTTATTTTGGAAAAAGTTGGTAGCCAAATATTCAACCTTTAGAAGATTATGTATGAGAGTTTTCTTCTGTTACATGTCATAGGAAATTATGATGACCATGTGTGTGTGAGTGTGTGTGTGTGTGTGTGTCTAGAGCAAAATAAATGTACTATTTCATGCTACTGGATTCCATTACTCGAAACTTTAACAACTGTAGCTCTGGGAGGGGCGAGGAAGTTGGGCCAAATTCTCAGTCACTCTAAAATGGGTCATATTAATGCTGCTTCAAAGATCATCTCTATGAATAGCCCAGAAGACCAGGTGTTGGGTAACACTGGACTTACCCTGGCCTGGCTTCCATTACTCCAAGTAAAGGAGACATATTTATGTAGTGGGGTTGCCCTTAAGGATCTGTTAAAAAGAACCCCAAAAACCAGCTGGTGGTATTATACAGAAGTCATTTAAATCTCTTATGTTCACCCTTGGGCTGAGCAGAAATCACTGGTAAAATAAGAGCTGTATATTATTAGTTTTTGAGAGCTGAGCTTGCTTACCACTCTTTAACGTTTCATTATTTTCTTGAATCAGGAGCAAATATTTCAGCAGTAGAACACATGGCATTCATGATTAATTGGGTCCTCAAATGGAGTTCATGGTGATCAGATGAAAATGAGATGGGTTTGAAAAAAGTTTGGTACATATTTCCTCTTTCTTTAAAGAAAAAGTTGGGACCTTTCAGTGGTGGCTTTTTATTTCTGCAGCTTATATATCTATCCTTGCAGAACTTAAATGGCTTATGTGCCTATCTTAGCTCAAATCCTAGGTAAAAAGGAATTCCTGTTTTAATGTTTTAAGTGCATTTTGATGGCTGTAAAAGGAATCAGATGCTAGTCATTAGAGACCTGAATGTCTTCTGTAAGCAATTGAATTGGACTTGGGTAAGCATCTTGCTGGATTTAACTGCTGATAAATGGAAAATAAAAGGATGTTTTGTGATAATGTAGGCATTTTATGTTGCTGTCTTAGGCTGGATTATGTTCCACAGATCTTGTTATTTAGAGTACTGTAGGAGTACTAAAGCATTAATTAATGACAGTTGTACTAGGCTGTGAAATGTCATAGATTGAGAATGAAATCCCTGAAGAATAGACTTAAAAATATATTGAAATTGGAAAAGAGGAAATGTCTTGAGAACTCTTCCTAATTTCACAAGTTTGAGTCCAAACTGCCAAAAAAAGAAAAATCATCTTATAAAATTCTCTATCTCCTCTCTTTCTTTTAATTACCTGTGCAGTTCAGAGCAATGAGAATATCCAAGCTCTACAGACAAGTCTGTGTTGATGGATACTGTATAAAATGGTGCAAAAATAAAGGCAAGCAATCAAAGTTGTCCAATTATCTTTCCTTGGAAGTTCTTCAGCTTCTTCTGCTCCCATTTCCCTTTTTATAATGTGAAGTTCCTGAAAAGAACTCTCTGCCCTGCAGATGAACTGCAGAATGTAAATGCTGGGTATAGTTACTGTTACTACTGAACTTCCATGTTTTGGACTACCAATATGTTACCAAAGATCGATATTTATAATTATGGGTTACAAAGTCATAGCCAAACATTTGCAGCTATAAAATGTCCTTGAAAGGTCCAGCTAGAATAAGCAATTTAACCAGTTTCTCTCATCCTCATTTCTGAAAAGAAAGCCTCAGTGTGTTGGAGGATAATAAATTCCATTAGGTCCCCACAGAAGGAATAAGATGTATTAAAGAATAGGCTTTTGAAAGCAATTCCTCTTCATTTTTTGAACTAGTCAGTGCACTATCTTTCTTACAAGAGCATGGGCTACATTGCTTCTTGCTTCTAAAAAATCAATCTTTCTTTTTAGCTTTTATAAAGACCTGAATTTTAAAAGAAGAAGAAGAAGAAGAAAATAAAAGAAGTTACATCTGGCTCTAGAAGCCTAACCAAAGTCCCCAGCCTTTTTCCCAATGCCTAGTTATTTTAGCCTATCCTTTATTTGTATGGAAAACCAACTGGTGTTTGCCTGACCCTATGTTATGGATGCATTTAAATTAAATAGAAGGAAGATGAGTAGAGGAGTTTAATGTAGCCCTGTATGCATATACAGAGACTGTCCCAAATAGCTTATTTTCTGTTTTCATTTCTGGACCTGATCTTTTTATAGCACTTTAAGTGAAAATTTTTTACAAGGTAGTAAATGGCCTCCTGTATTCAGTAGGTTTAATCAAATAGTTTGTTAAGACTTGTTTGTTTTCTGTGTCAGTCTGACTTTCCAGAAGAGTGGGTTAAAACCATCTCTAGGCAGAAGGACAACTTGTCTAACCTCTTCCAGGTGATCCTACACAGCTTCTTTTGCTAGCTGGGCAAACCTTATAATACCGGAATGATAGCAGAATATCATGTTTCCTCATTTTTATCATGATGGCTACCAGGGTCTGTTTCCAAGACTTTAATAGAATTATGAGTTATTTGCTATGATTAGTGAGGTGTTGCCTATAAACTTTAAATTTTTGTCATTCTTTTTGTTTGCCTCTGATGTTGCTTCTATAAAGAGGTGATATTATACTGTTTTGTCCCAGGGTCACTGTTTAGCAAATGACTGATGTGGTTATAGAATATGCAGAAGAATGTTCATGTAACCTCTACTTCCACCTTTTCCAGGGTCTTTGTGAAACAATGTTTGCAGCACATGAGTCTCATTTCATGGGAAAATAATCTTTGATATTTAGAAGCAGAGATTTATTTTAAGAAGAGATATTAAATCTTGGAAATCTTCTTTTTTTAATTTTTTTTTTTACCAGGAAACCAATGTTAGAACACACTCAATTGGGATGAAGAGGCCCCTTTTACAAACCTCTAAAGTTTTTTGAGTTTTACTGATCATTACTATTTATATACCCATATTATTATCAAGTACAAATAGTAAGTTTTTAGATCACTTTATATGAGAGAAAATGTAGTTAATATCACTTTATATGAGTCTATACTATTATTCAAGAAAAATGAGTTTTCCACAGTATTTATGAACTTTTCTGTACTGCAGTAGATCTGAAATTTGATATTTAGTAACTTTCTGCTGAAGAATATGATTATCACTATTTAGAGTTTTAGTAAGAGAATAAAAAAGGATTGGAAACACAATACAGGCTTACATGAGAAAAGATTCCTCACAGGCTGCTAATAATTGTTAACAGCATTGATTAATTAAAATATGTAGAGGATTCAAAAGAAATACTTTGAAAGATTTATTATATTTGTAAGAATTTTCAGTAATTCTTGAAACACATTGTATCTTCCTCTACTTTTTGACTGAAAAGTTTAAAACCTCTATTTTTAATATCTCTGACCCTGATAAAGGAATAGCAGAACTAGTGATGTGAATAACTTGGGAATGTATAGAGGTCTTTCAGGAAAGGAGGAGATTTGAAAACAGGAGTTATGATCAACACTGCTGGACTTTCACCATCCAGACTACTAAAGGAAAGTGACCGGCCTGTATCAATAAATCAATAGCAGAGCTCTTGGGCCAATGGCACCCTCAGGGAATAAAAGAAACTCACCCAAAAGCCTGTCAGGATGCAGAACTGGAGATGATTAGCAAATGGCAGAGACATTTTTTTTTTGGAGGTCTAATTTGGTGGAAAACACACTGGCTGTCTTGACAAAGTCGGATCAGCTCTGTTCAGAAGTGAAAGTAGCGACTATCAGCCCTCAAAGCCAATGTGCTGTCATCCTACATTTTATGGACATGACTAAGAGAAGAATTAAATGTGCAGACTCAGATGTAGAAAAGGCTAAAACCCAAACCTGTCATCTAACTTATTTTACAATGAGAGATAAGAAAATCAAGGGTATAATGAGTCCATGACTTATTTTCTTAGATAAGGTCTCCCTAGCTTTATTCCCATTTTTAAAGTACATTCAACTCAACACAAATGTTTTTGACTTCTCTTTATGAAAGTTTAATGCCACAATGCCCAAGTTTAGTGACTTTCAGAGAAGAACACAAATATTGCTGAGACAAAAATGCTGACAGCTAGACTTCAAAAATAGTTTTGGATGAACTCAGATTACGAATAGTTCATATGCACTTTCCAAAAATGGACATAACAGCTGGAGAATTTTTTCCCCCCATCCAAGAGGTTACTGTGGTCTGTGGGTTTCTTTGTGTGGGAGCTTGCATCTTCATACAGAGAAATATAAGAAAACAGCCTGCAATAAGACACAAAAATAAACCAAAATGTAATATAAAAGTCTCTGAGGTCTTGGGAATTTTAGGCAAATTTAGTCAATAACATTATGGGAAACAAAGCTATGAAGTATTCCTGAGGAGATTTTAGACTCCAGAGAAGCAATCAATTTGAAGATGAGACATGCCAAAAGGACCAGAAACAGACCTTTAGAGTGAACTTAGTTAAAGTGAACTGTTCTTTGAGGAGTGAGGCTGAAATGCAAACCAGAGGTTTTAAAGAAATCCTGCAGTTTACAATGTACAGTGTGGCAGATTAGATGAGCACAATTAACAGGTTTCGTTGTAAATTATGAGCCCATGGACCTTTATTTCTTTTCTGGCATCTCTTCAGCAATCAGAGGAGATGCACGTTTGCTTATTTGATGTAAACTGCCAGGAGAGGCTCCAGCAGTGTCGCGACAACAGGAGGATTTCCATTGCCTTTGGGGCACGTTAGTTCAGGTTCTGGCTCTTAGCAAAAGCCACCAGCACAGGCATGTGCAGCTGCCATGGAAAATAGTGCTTCTAGGGACATAATGTGTGTCCCAGCTGGGTCTGACACAGCACGAGATAGCCTATCACAGTTTCACCTCCCACACCTCCCGATGGCGCGTGCTGCGTCCCCAAAGGCTGCAGCAGTTCTAGCTGCCACTTATTCTACTCCTCTGCCACTCCAGGGGTCCATTTTCAGCCAGTTTTGCTACTGGTTGCAGCAGACCTGATCCCCAGCTCTCACTTCATGCACAGCAATATGCAAATCATCCCACCAGGATGTAGTTTGCCTTTCAGATAACTGAACGTGCCAGCACTGCAGTCAGTTTTTCGGTGGCGCATGTGGTCACCTGAGAAAACCAGAGGTGAAATTTAAGCTTGATTCTACACATTCTCTCTGTGCAAGACATGGAAGACCAAGATGAGCCCCTTCCAAGCCCATCTTGAACTGATTAAGAAAGGGGATCACTGTGTGCCAACTTACACTTTTAGTCTCAAAACTGCAGTAGAAATTTATCATCCTGTCAACTCTGGTTCACTGAAGTACTTTTCAGATAGAAATTCAAAGGGGGCCAAAATATTTTTTCCATTGGCATCTACTCCTCAGCATATTAACATTTTCCTATAAGGTAGCATTTTCATCCAGTGCAACACAACACCTCCCTGAAAATCAAGGGAAATGATGGAACAGCAGGAATCTTCCCTCTGCAGGTATCAAAGCACAAATATGCCTTTCTCAATTCTTTTTTTTACCTTTCTTTCTCCCCCAGTATTTTCTGCTATCAGGATTTTCTTATAAAAAGAAAACCAAAAGCCATGATATTGACCATTCATTTTACAGGCAGCAAGACAAATGAGGGACCCATATGGCCTGCTTTAGGGCTTTACCTTTTATTCTTGCCCACTCTGAGAAGAGAGGAAGCATGTGGAGCTGCTGCTGTTGGATTTTGACTTGGCATAGGAGCAGGAGATCTGGTAGAAATCCCAGAGCTGCCCCAGAGCTGCAGGATGCTGCTGGATCTCTGATTGGTGAGAAGTGTTTGGCCCCAGCACTTCTGGCTCTGGTTGTTCAGTCCCTTGTCCAGCATGGTCCATATTATCTTTCCCCACAATTACTTTGAGAAGTTTCTGTGAGACAGCTCATGTGCTGACAGACAAGCAAGAGCTCTGCAGTTTCAACATATAAATCCAAAAATATGAGGTGCAAGCAGAATCTCCCTGTTCTGGAGAGGAGCAGCCTGCAGGCACACATGGCTCTGCCAGCACGAGCTAACAGGAGATGATGTTTCCTCTTCATAAAGCACATCTATGGGATGCTTGCTCAAAAGACTCTAGAGGGGCCTGTGGAAAAATATAGCAGATTCTTTAGGTATCTTCACCAAAGTGACTGATGAAAGTATGCCAAAATTGAAAATACTATTTAGTTCTTCCTTAGCAAAGAGAATAAGTACATTGCTTAATACATCCAGACTGTATTCACACACTCTCATGACTGGTCTGGTGAAGCAGATTATTTTTAACTCACCTTGATTTAATGATATCTACCCTTTCCAGACATCTCAAAAATCTAACTGGCGTTTACATGTAGGTAGACATTAAAGGGGTAGCCTGTTTTTGAAGATACCTTTTCTAGAGGATCCTTCTGTATGTTCAGTTTTATCTTTCACTGAATTACTTGATCTGCTGACCAACAGCAGGCAGGATGTACCAGACACATAAGAGGAATATAACTTGTTTTTTCCCATTTTCAGCACTACCATCCCTTCCTTTTTTTTTTTATCCTCTCTTTCTGCTGGGAAAACAGAAACCCTCCCCTTCTTTGAGTTTGCCTTCTTTTTGCCATCAAGAAATATACCAGAAAAACAGGATTTGTGTTTTCCAACTTGACTGTTACCCATGTCAACTCTCATGCACTTCTCACATGTTGTGGAAATTAATCCCATTGTGGTCAGCAGTGGGAGGAGGTCAAATGGGAGCATGGCCAGCTACTCCTTGAGCTGGACTCAGAAATCTGGCCTCGTAGCAGGGTTCCCAATGACCAACAAACTGAGTTGAAAGGTGTCTAAAACCATTCCCAACAGGGCAGAATGCAAAGGGATGGCACTTGCACCCTAACCCTAACCTTCTGACCTATTCCCCTACCTCTGGATGCAGGTAGCATCTTCCATCATTTAGTATTTATAACCTTGATTCTTCTCTGGAATTAGGTGACCAAGTAATTTGAATTCTCTAAACTGATTGTGATTTCTTTTTTGGTTTTTTTTTTTTTTTTGAAAAGCAGTTTGTTCCAATTTTTCCCTCTTCTTTACACCCATAAAGCATCCAGTGGGATTTGACAGAAATGGACTCATCCCTTCAACTTGATGTGCATCAGTCTTCTCAAGATGGGAAGAAGAAATGTCAAGAGAGCCACTTCAGTTTCTGGAACAACAGAGATACTGATGACAGCTCACAGCAGCTTCAGCAGAGTGAGCATCTTCTTGCTCAGGCTGTGCAATCAAAGGAAGTTTCAGAGCAATCCTCAGGGACTTCCCTCAAAAGCAAATGTCCTTCTAATCACTTCAGAAGGGATGCCCAACACAAAGGAATGATTTTCTTGCTTCTCTTAAATGGTAGGGAATAAAATTTGCTCCAGGAAAAATCTGATTGCTCTTCATCCAGTACAGAAACAAGGGTGTGGGGTGAAAGAAAGAAAGAACATGATGTTTCTCTGCTGTCCTCTTGTCATCAGAACAATGTGATGAGAATATTCTAAACCTCAGGCCTTTCTGTGCCCCTTTCTCTCCTCCTTGCTCACAGTGATTATTTCAGAGGCACCAAGGTATTTCTTCTCCTGTGGAGTATCAGAGCAAGGCGCTGTTCAGTCTCACACCATGAGGCAACTGCAGATGCATGCCTGGGCTGCACATATGTCAGGAGCACTGAAAGAGCATTACAGCATTAGGAAGAGAGAAAAGTCTGGTTTTGATTACTGATAATTATAGATAAGCTGTAGCTGACAGTCATTTTCTGACCGCAAACTCAAATCAATCAATTAAAGCCTGCGTGCAGCAGCACCCCTGTTTAATCATTTCCAGGCTCCTTAAAATGATCCATTACTCTGATAGCATGTCAGAGCTGCTGTGTACTGTTTGTTGTTGCTGCTGTGGGTCAGATACACAGCTGCTTTCAGGCTGATTTCAAGAACCCAGGCCACTATTAAAAAAAAGAGAAATATATCTATTTATAGATTAGCCATAACTATCAAATCACCCTCTTGGTTTAATTAAATAAACATTATAGCTGATGATTTAAATATCTTTTTGATATCCTGGCACATGGATAAGTGCATTTTTTAATAGAATGTATCAGTGTTTCATCATGGGGGAAAGGATGATAAAATCATTCAAGTTCGACTCTATTCCTCCCTATTTCCTATTTTCAAAGGTTTTTCACATGTAATTTCAAATACAGGAGAGAATTTTGTAATACTACATGGACAAAGAGTTGCTGCCAGACTCTAAGACTCTTCACTGGAACCACTTTGATGAAATGGGTTGTCTTTTGTTGAAATTTGTTTTGTTCCCAAGCTTTGAAAAGATGTTCTGATGATTTAGTAATTATCAGCTAACATTTTCAGAATGTTATGTTTCCCTTTTTTTGCTTTGATATAATTTTTAAATTCAATGTTTTAAAATACTGAGATGTTTCATGTCATGTACACAAAAAGCTAAGTGAATCAAGTTATTATGATTTTATCAAAATTAAATATTATTAATAAGATTCTTTTTCATAGGAATTTCCTTCAGGGAGAAATGTTTCCATTTTTTTTAATTATCTGTTTAAAACTTTCAGTAAAAATTCTGTTTTAAATAAATTAATATTTGTAGTGAAAATAATTCCATCAACAATTTTTCAGTCAAATTCCAAATAAAGGTGGAAAATAGCTTATGCTTTCCAGGTGGTGTAAGCCAGCATAGCACCAATTAGTGCCTTAACTAGATTTATCAGAAAGGCTCAGACTCATCCATGGAGCAATAATAGTGACTGTCATTAAAGTACATGGCCCAGTTACACACAGACATTAAAATAAATTAAATCTCAGAGAAAATATCTCAGCATGATACTGAGATGAAGGACTTTGGGTTTCTATCATCAGCTTTTTCATTCTGTGTTTCCTAAACTATATTCAGTCCACATATTTTTAATGTTTGCTAGAATCTGAGCTGTTTCATTTCAGTTAAAAAATTTAATTTTTAAGATAAATTGAATGAAACCACATAAACCTACTTCTTTGTAAGAAAGGGTAATTTTGCTAAGCAAGGGCATCTGTACCAGAATTCAACACATTTTAATAAATACATTTTAAAATAAATATGGACTGATGTTCCTGATTGTCTATCTATTCCAGCATTTCCAGACTGAAAAAGGATCTCTGTGCCACTGTCTACATTACTCAGAAAAACCACATGAGCAGAAAAAACTGAGCATGTCCAACATTTTAAAGTCAAAGCAGGTTCCTGTCGAGCGCTGCAGGTGGGTCTCAGCTTGGTTTCCTTTTGATGTCTCCAGCGCAGTGCCCTTACACAAACCCCACACAAGGCCCTGGAGAGAAGTAGGGCTTTACAGGACTCAGCTAAGCTCATCCCCAAGCATGAAGCCCTCCAAGGGCCAACACCTCACCACAGCCACCAAGAGGAGACCAAGGTGGCCAGCTTGGCTGTGGACATGTGCTTGTGGCCATGTAAAGCTCCCGCACGGAATCACGTCTCCCCGAAGAACTGCGATATCTGACTTGTTTTCCTCTCTCTCCAGCGGGCTCTAGGTAGGCTGGAGTTAGGAATTCGCTGCCATCATAGCAAGCAAATCCCACCCCATGCTAGCTCTGAACAATTTGGGGCAGAGGTTTTTGTGGGTAACCCTCCACCTGTCCCAGGAACAGAAAATGCCTTCTGTGCATGAGCTGCTCAGTGGCTGGAGCAGCTCATCCTGCTGGCATGTACAGGCATCTGTAGGCACACTTACCAGAGTCCCTCCCACCCCACAGAGCAAAGAAAGGGCTTTTAATTCAGTAGAGATGCTTTTAAAACACTCTTTACTGCTGTTTATTTATGTGAACTTCCTGTTGATCTCCTCGAGGATTTTGCCTGTCTAAGGAGTTTCTGCAGGACCCAGTGCCAGGGTGCACAGCAGAAACTCTTTGTCCCTTCACTGGAATATTATCAGCTGATCTGAATACCCTCTTTTGAAATTGTTTATTTACAATATTCATCTTGGAGCATTTACACTCCGCTGATGACTTGAAATTTAAGCAGTTATTTATAATCATGTTAAATAAGACCACATTTTTATTCCGCTCACAAGTAAAGTTGGTTATCAGATTACATGTCTGTTTCATTCCTTTTATCTCTGATACAATGCCCTGCTCTCAACAACGGCATCAAATGAACTTACATGTCCGACTATAAATCATACACATGTCGAAAAAATAATGCTGAAAGGATTATCATCACCCTCTGTAATTACGATAATGGAAAACAGATACTGAAAGGACATTTTTCTAATCCTTGAAAAATCCCTGAGGAGGTCAATTTACTTTTCTTTGGGGAATATTTAATGCAAGTAAAGTTATTGGTTTATATATCTGTTGAAAGAACTGAGCTTTAATAAGCACAATGTCACAACATAAATTTAAAGTATATTTTATTGCACCATTATGGTGGGGGTCTCCAGATGGTCCTGATATACATAGTTTTATAAGGAAGTGCTTTTTTGACTGGGAACACCGATCACTGTCTGATGAAATCCTGTGTCATAGCTGAGGTGCACTACTGTTTGTGGGAACCTGCTGCAAGTGGCAGGAGAAAATATCATCCCCCAAGACATAACAGGCAGTTTTGTTGGGAGCTGGGTTGTCATGGAGCTGGGTGTGGTTTGCCAGAGATTTTGGAAGAGAAGACTTTGTTGCATCTCTTTGACCAAGTCTATTTAAGAATGGATCTATGTGGTATAATAAAAGGAAATAAACACCAAGAAAAAGAAACCGCTACATACCATCTTTTTTTTTTTTTTTTTGTGGGAGGAGGCACACAAACCT
>VZRX01015580.1:138807-422424 GCA_013398075.1 Notiomystis cincta | reverse complement strand
TTGTAGGAAGAGTGCATCCAACTCTTAAGTCCTGAATTTTCAACTCTGAAGTCTAAACTGAGTCATATATTTTAGGATTTGAGTAAGTCTTGGTGGATGCATAGACTTTTCTTGTCTTCATGGTGGCTAATTCTGCACCACAGAATTAGATTTCTTAATCCAATTTTTGAAGGCAAAAATTGACTCCTGTACCAGATAAATTCCACATCTTTTGGTGTTTGCCTACACTGTTGTTTCTCTGCCATCCAGCAAGCCATTTTTAAGCTAATGCTATTCTGACTGTGGAGCAATAACCTTCAACCTGGGTACTTATAGTGATCAGACAGGAGCTCAGATTTAAATGATCAGTCTTTGCCCACCCAGCACATTTAGACTTTTACTTTTAGGCAATTACTTAAAGTCACTGTACAATGGAGAGTTAGAGTAAAACATTCTGACTTTTACAGGATAAGGTGTACTCATACCTGCAGGTTGTCATCTGAGAGGGCAGCAACCTCCATCAGGCAGAAGCAGCAACCTCTTCCACTGGCAAGGTAAGAGCTAGAACTCCACAGCTTAAGCCATGAGGTTTTGGTTTCAGGAGCAGCTCACCTGCTGCTTAAAAAGGCAGCCACAACAGAACCACACCAAAATGTTCAAATGAGAGTTATTATCCACCTGCGTGGCTGTTTGCAACTCAATCTTCTTCTCTGGTCACTCTTGCCTCCAGGATTCTCAGTGTGTTCTGGCAGCTTTGTCCACCAGAATCTGCTGTGGGGAGGGCACAGTTCTGGCCTCTGAATTTCCAGGTGTACACTGAGATGAAACAGCAATTAAAAGGAATACGTGGAATAAAAGAATGAAGAAGCTTACTGGGCCATGTTGGGTCTAATCCCATAGGACATGGTTTGTGTTTATGCCCTTGGAATAACAGCTCACAGGAATGGCTGAGATATTGAATATGCCCCAAAATAATGCTTTATTGTAGAATTGTTCATCAGAGCTGCTTGGTAAAAAATTCCACCTGGATTTCTCCCTCAGCAAGCCCATGTCACCCTCCAGCATGCCCCTGCCACGTGTCTGGGGAGGCAGCACTCCCGCCTGCCTGTGGCTGGGAAAGGGCTCTCTCTGTTGGAAGAGGGCTTCCTTTCTCTCCTGGCTACTTGTTTGTCTCCTGGTAGTGCCTGTGGAAGCTCTTGCGAAATGTGTGGGCTGCCAGAAGAAAACATTGCTCTGCCTTGTTTACAGAACCCAAGCTCCCCTGAAACAACCCATAATGGTTAAAGTGAGTACCTTGTGTCCTTCTTCAAAGGGTGGCCAGCACACAGATGGCCTACCCAGAGCACAGGCTGAACGCAGCTTTTGAGAAACATAATTTGGTCTTTTCTTCTCCTTTGGTTATGGGAAGAGTAAATTGCCTTTTTTCCTAAATGGGATCACCCCTTTTCAGATGTCTTGGAGGAGTTAATCCTGCAAAGCCAAAGTACTGCACAGGAATGGTCCATGAACAGTTGTAAGTATGAAAAGGAAATATGGGCTCAGTGAAGCTACTTCTACAAAGTTAGGCCAAATCTGGAGTAAATCTGGTAGTAAAGTGTCTTGAATATGAGCTGGGAAGCTAACACTTGTAATCCATCCTGAACACAGGTCCTGACTCCTTTCTCTTGTCTTCTGATGATCTGATAGGTCTTCTGGGGCTATCTATTTTCAAAATTTGAATGTATGGTCAGAGGCTGGGCTTCATCTTCTCTAGTTTTAGGGATATACAAAATAAAGATATTTATCTGAGCTTGTCACTGAGACTGCTTTCACAGTCAATAGAGGTCTCTTCAGCATAGACAATGGAGTCTGGGGTCAGGTGAAACATGCCCCAGATTTCCATTGATAAACTAGCTGGGTCTCAAAGAACTCTGAGGTGTGATTACCCCACTATCTCCAATTTAGACAGCTACAGTGTACCCCCTAAAATTAGGAAAGATAGATCCCAGTGAAGGAAATGGTGTGAGTCGATCTTGTAAAACTTTATTCACTCTATAGATACTGAGAACCAGATTTTTAAATTCTTCCTTTCTTTACCGGGCTATTGCAAAGAATTTCATCCTAGATAAAATTTTCTCTGATGTAACACTTTGCAGGGGTCGCTCTCTCTTGTCAGTGTCAAAGTTCCTGTTGGAGATCCAGAAGCACTCTTTTGAGGGTTGGCAAGTAGGGACTGAGAGAGCTGCCCATTGTGCCCTCACCACCAGGAGAGAGTCAGTATATAATTAATCCCAGAGCTAGGACAATCATAAATTACCTTGGCAGCCACTTCTCTGAGTGTGAATGTGGATCACCTGGAAAAGGTTGTGCAGGAGATTTTCACAAGGACTGGAAACTTGCCCTCCAAGTCAATAATATTCTGTTTAAATCCTGTCAAGGCCTGTATAGACACAACATCCTTGGGCACTTACCCCGTGCTTGCTCGTGCCCCCACGAATGCAAACAGGGCCTTAGCAAAGAGCTTCTTGCCAGCTCCCAGACCTTCCAGTCACCTCCCAGACCTCCACCCACTCATTTCCTGAATGGCACTTTTCAGAGTTCTTACCACACCACCGAAGGAGCAGGTGCTAATTCTAACTCTAAATAAATATTTCCTGTGTCCTTTACGGTCAAATCTGAACCACAGTAGCCTTCTTCAAATTTCCTGCCAGCCCATCCCAGGGAAAGAGTGAGAGTTCATGTTGTCTTTGTACATTGTCACCACTAGATAAGATCACTGTTGCTACAAGCTGCACCTATGACTAGGAGCTGAGCTGGTATTTGTGTTCAGGGTGCAGTGTCAGGAACTCAGGCTCCAGTTCTAAAAAAAAAATTATAATAATACTACAATATATATAATCCCCTCAAATCTTGCATTTGAAATAGACTTTAAATCTGCTGTTGAGACAAGACTGAATTTTGGCTGCCCTTCATCTCAGAACTTTATTACATTAGATGCAGTAGTCATCTTGCAGCCATTCAAATGCATATAAATATAAAACCACATTTACTTTCTGCTGCATCAGACTTAAAAGAGAAAGCCAATGTCCAGCATTTTTGATCCCTCCTCCATTGCTCCAGCAATACTCAGATGGGATACAGGGAGAGGAACATCATGCAAAACATGCTGATATAACACCCTGACCCTAAGCCCTAAACCATCAGACAATATTACTCAGTCAAATTATATTCAGCTCTGCACAAACATCTAAAATAGATGAGCCTGAAAGAAGAAATGCTGCCCTCAGACATTTCAAAGGCATTCACAAATAGATACCACTCAGGATTTTAGAGTTCTTGTTTTCATTACTCTGCGCTTAAGTATTGGCCAAGTATCAAAGCTCCTGAAAGCAACGAGACAACTGGGACATGCAAAAAAAGGGAAAAGAGCCCTCAAACTGTCCCTTGAAAGAAAGACTTTTTTTCTCTGAAGTTTTAGTCTCTCCTCAAGGTTTCATTTTTACTATATTTTTAAATCAATCTACAGTGATCCTTTAATTACGCTGCTATCAATGCGGCAACAGTATATCCTTAAAGCATTATACATTCATACTGAAATTAATCTGCCTAGACCCCGGGGTTCAGACTACCATCTCCAGTCTCAACATACAATGTTCTTTTGTTTTGCCCTTCTAATTTAGCCTTTGGAAAGTCCTCTGTGACAGCCAAATCAAGTGGTTTCAGAGAGTGGCAATTCTTGCAGCTACTTTTCATCAATCATTTCCACTTTGTTTCCTTTAAAAAAAAAAGTGCATTCAATTTCCACTTTAATTAAAAAGCTGAAAACACAAGGTGAGACATAAATAACAGAAAGACTGTAGAAAATACATGTCACCAGCAGAGCTGGCTATCTCCAGAAGTGAAATGGACTTTTCCAGGTGATTGAAACACTGCTTTTAATAGCATCAAATGTTAACTACTGTATATCTCAGTGATCCAAATTGAGTCATATAAAACTTTGTCCTTATCATTAGGAAAATAAATAAACACAATAGAAATGTGACATCCTCCTGTAAAGCTGTACCAGTCTGATACTTACAGCTGTAGGACACTGTAATTCTTTTATCCTCTTGTATGAATCCCTCAAAAAAAAGGAAAAAGTAGGATTTTACCAGAGGAGAAATTTTGTGAGATGCTAAGGGAATTTTTTTCGTAACTTCTATTAGGACTCCATCCTTTTGATTATTTTTCCCCCAGAATTTTGGAAGACAAGAAACATCCTTACTGAAATAATAAAAAAAAGACATCAAAGGATCATCAATGGTGACAATATCCCATATTTTTTACTTATAATTGGAATGAAATAGCATTATTTTATTTCAGTGGCCATGGCCCACAGAATGCCTGAGGTCTAGAAACTCCTTGTGAGCGCTGTTTCCACCAGCTGCCTTATTTCTCTTTTGCTGTATGTATGCCTTCTACAAAGAGTTCTGCTGAACAACATCTTTCCAATATTTGTATTTAGAGGTTAATGTATGGCATGGTTGCCTGTGTCAGCAAGGAGCTGATGGTTCAGGAAGTCTGGCCCTGTGTCTTTGGTTTCACAGATTTATGGTGCTGGCCGGGAGGAGGAACTCACCCCAGTCTCAGGTATGCTGGCAACAGCTCAGGAAATGGTAGGATCAAACCCAGCAGGAAATTTCTGCTCCCCATAGGTGGATTACTACTTACAGCAAAACCAATATTGCTTCTCTATCCACTCTCAGCCCCTAATTTTTTTTGCGATCAACATTTCCCCACAAGACTTCCTTGGCATTTATTATTTCAGTGTGATCTAAGCTCGGACAGTGTAACAGAAGACATGGTTTAGGGATGAGGGCAGAGGAAGAGACCCAGTCACTGGAGAAGAGGAGAAAATTTGAGTTACTTCACTTGAAGGAGGGAGCAGAAGGTGGCCAACCTGCTCTGCCAGGGAAGCACCAGCATGGACTGATGGTGGGGTCAGAGGATGCAAACTATTTCACCAGGGAGTCTAGGATGGCAATTACCCAGAGTCAGTGGACAATGGAGAGTTGGAGGTGGAGTAAAACCACAGATGACTTGGCTCTGAATGGCAGGTCTCCTCTATTGGCCTTGCTGTGCTAATTCCCCCACTTTTAACTCAGAAGCAATAATAAGAATTCTGATCTCCAGGGCTTTGTAGGCTTTTACCATGCAATTTATAAATGCTGTTTGTACAGCACTGACTTCAACTGTGCTACTTGATGTGAGCAGGCACTAAGGAAGGAGGCACACAGCAAGTGATGCCTGAACCTTAGCAGCACAAACAGCAGCTCTGCAAAGAAAAGTGCAATGATCACTTCAGGGTATTTTTCTTCATGCATGGACTGCAGATTTTCAGCCAGGGGTCCCAATGAGTGAAGATGGTGCTGTTGTGAGATCCATGCACTCCCTGCTCCATGCCAGGTTTCCTCCCTGGCAGAGCACCAGGGCCAGGTGGACTCCTTGGTCACAGAGACTCCTGACTGTGGATTTCCTGCTCAGGCTTGGTGGGATGAAAAACCCAAAGTGGCAAACAAACACATCTATAAATTAGAATTATTCTGGTTTTAATAACCAGAGTCAGGCAGAGAGAGGAGTGTGTATGTAAGCATATCTGTAGAGAGGAACTCCCTTTGCCTAGTGAAAGAAGCAAAAGCTATTCAGGTGGTTAGGCTAAGGAATGACAGTATATCATGGCAGTTGTAAGAGAATATCTACTTTAGAGGTGTGACCCTTTGATTAAGCAGCTAAAATTTTTCAGAATGTTATGTTTGAGAGAATGAAATTTTCTTTTATCTAGTACAATATGTTACAGAAATGAAATCAAAGAATCCTTCTGAAGTTGGTAGGTGAGGCCATCATGTTACTTTCATCACCCCAAGTACTGACAAAACCTCTGTTATTAAATGAAATAACCATACATCAGAGCAGAGAAGACCAAAGTTTTGTTCCCAGAACTGAAAGATAAAGTACAAGCACTGTAGTTTTTCAGAACTCTTTTCCCAGTTCTCTTGATATTTTCAAATGATGAGTGAAACAGGAGTCAAAATTAATCTGCCCTGAGACAAAATATACTTTAGTTCAGAAAGATATGGTCAAATTTTGTCAATCACATCACCATCACATTTTATTGTGCTTGTTAAGAGCTCAATTAAACCTGAGAAACCTTTACAAAGTGAAATTATTTTTATAGCTGTCTTGATTGCACCATGTTCCTGGGTCTGAACTGTGTGCCCTCCCTCACTGCAGTACATGCTATAAACAGCTGCCCTGAGGGGGGAGAATAGGAAGTGGAAGAATATTTCACCAGGTAATTAGCACTATTAAGACATATTTATCTATCTGTCCAAATAGATGAATAGATATATACATATATTCAAATGCTACAAAAGCTTGGCAGGATACAGCGTGGATCTGTCTGACACATAAACATGAAAGTCTGGCCTCATTCTTTATTGCAAAGTATTTATATTGGAAAAATTTGTTAAACATGTTCTGCATCCATGCAGACTGAGGATGTTTCACAGCACCACAAAGCCAAGTGATTCCACAAAACATGAGAGTTGTTCTTGCAAAAGTTTGGGTTTTAAGGTTATAATTATTCTAAGTTGGACTGAAATGTAGAAATATTTTATAAAGTTAAATTTTATTTATACAAATGACAAAACAAGCAGGGAAATCTACTATCAGATTGTGCTACCATAAAACATTTCAGAAACAAGAAGGACGATTTCTGAGAAACAAGAAATTGCAAAGACTTTCTGACTTCATTATGGAGTGTAAAGCTGTGGACATTCAGCACTTTAATTTCTACTCTGGTAAGTACTCACTCACTCACTCTTGTCATCTTCAAAAGTTTCATTTTCATGGTAGTTTTGGAGGGCAAATATGTATGGGCCTTCCAGGTACAGTTTGCTTGCTTTTTCTGACAAACTATTATTGCATTTCCCAACACACTCTTTTTTTTTTTTTTTTTTCCTGTTTACAGTCACAGGGATCAGGTTTTTATAATACTGTTACCTAAAGGGAGGGAAAAAGCCAAGCAACTCTTGGAGTCCTCCTGCAAAACCAAAACCCTTCCTGAAGTTTTTGCCAATGATCAGAAAAACTAAAAGCAAAATAATAAAAGCAAAGTGCTAAAACCTCTGCTCTATAGTATTTAACCATCAATATGGGTTGTCTTACTTAAAAAAAAAACCCAAACAACTCTAATTCCATTTGCCAGCTCACTTCAGAAAAGGTGTTTTTAGTGACTGATAAACACAGACCCTACAGATTAGGTAATCAGTGAGGGTGTTCTGCCAGGCACAAAGCAAACAGCAGATTTTAGGCAGAAGGACCTGGGCATTTTGGGGACCCAAGGCATGGAACTGTTTGGACATAGAGGCTCTTGAAAACATCTACAACTCCTTTGACTGTACATGTCAAGGATCCTTAGGGAGGGGCCAGATTTTCAGTACCAGAGGAGGCTGAAGCATATGCACAAAACCAGACTTAAAGGTATTCTCTGAGACAATGGCAAAAAAGGAATGAGCCCCCATCACTGTGCTCTTGCCCTGCTGTCTTCCCTGCACTTAGTGAAACTGATTAGGGCTGGACAGCTGATGGCTTGCAGAACAGCACAGAGCACTGTGGAGTTTCTCTTTCCCATGAAAAACATGAAGAGTTCTCTGCCAGTGTGTGCAAACATCCCCTCTCAAAGCTGTCTTAACTTCCAGAGGCGAAGATAGAACCCTCCTCATCTCCTGGCCCACCACAGGTTAATTGGCACACACACAAATGACCACAGCTGTTTGCAAGATGTTGTTGGGTCCCCTCTGAGACTATCATTACCTGCCCAGAGCCAGTGCAACACTGATATGTAATTTATTCCTTTGGAAGGCCTCCATCATCATATAACAAAATACCATAAATCTCCCCACAAATGTCATTGCCTTGGGATAAGCCAGCACTGAAAGGCTGGAGGGATTGCTTTACATCAGCTGAGTTTGCTGCTTGGTCTTGCTGTGAAATAATGATTCCTAAAGTGTTTTTCTGGCACCTTTGTCAGGACAGTGCCTCATACACAGTAGATGGGAAACCAAACCGGTGAGCACTAATAAAAGTTCACATGTGCAAGTGCTATCTAACTATGGAACAGAAGAGACATTTTTAAATTTTTTCCCCCTACTAGGTTAGGAGACAATGCTAGGTGCTGCTTGTGGTCTGGATGACTGCACGGTCTTTCCCTGGACCTGGACGTTGTAGGATCAAGCCAAGAGGTGGCAGTACTCCTCCACCATTCCCAGACCAGGAGGTGCCTCATCCCACTGCAAGGTTTATCTTTGCAGCATCGGTATCATCAGCTTCTCCTCTGATTTATTTGTATTTACAGCAGAGGGAAAATAAAAGTTCCATATTTCTCCTGTGCAGTGAGGGCTTGCCTTCAGCAGGGGGGCTACCTTGGGTTTTGGCATCTTGCAGCAATGGGGGGCACCTCTGCCACCTCCACAGTACAGGAGAGCCCACGGAGCTGCAACAGGTCCCCAACTGCAGACAAGGTTTTAATTTTGCTGAGGAGCATGGTTCTTAAAATGCCATAAACTGTGAACACACAGCTGGAGCAGTTTATGGACTGCAAAGAAACTCAGAGTACTTTATCCTGAGTATTAATTCAAAGGGCATGCTTTGTTATTTCCTGATTCATTGTTGTTTGTAAAATGGTTTAATGGGTAGTGAGCAGTAAATTGTTTAAAATCTGCTGTGCACATTGATGCGGTTTTATATTGCTAGAGAGGGAAGGATTTCACTGCTTGGGTGTGAGGGAGAGAGCAAGATTATCCTGATAATGAAAACCACAGCCAATGCATTTACTTTGGAACAATTGCTTCAATGACATTACTGTGTAGATATTTTAATCAGAAATAAAAGTGCTAATCCCCAAATACAGGCCTAACAACAATTGAAACAGCTGCATACTTTCAAAAAAATAAAAAAAAGGAAAAGAAAGAAAAAGGAAGCTTAGCTATTAGTAATGAAGTTTACATGCAGCCAAGGAGAGCATTTTCTGTCAAACAAAAATGACCCTATTTAAAATATAAAAGGCAATGTTTATTAAGAACTGGTAATGACCTAATGAGAGAATTGGTGTGGATCGCTACCTCACAGTATCTAGGGTGTTGTACCTGTGAAATTTTCTCATGGATAATAAAAACATCTACCACATAGCAGAGGCAGTGAGAACAAGAGCAAAGGGACTGGCTTGCATCCATATGGCTAAACTCTCTTTACCTCTCCTCAACATCATGGACTCATCTATCCTGACTTCTGGGAACAGTCCCTGCCTTATGCTCTCCCTTGAACAGTGCCCAGGAGTGCTGGCTAGCACAGGACACCCTAAGAATACAGATAGAGAAGGGTTTCCTGAGCAGTGCAGTGTGCCAGCAGTGACTCAGCAGAGAGGGCTGTGCAGCAGTACCTGTGCTGTGTGTTGGCAATTCCCTTTGCTGCTATGGGTGTAGCCAAAGAGGTTTTGTGTGAGCTGGAAGTCCCTGCCCACTGACCAGACTCCCCCAGGACAGCAGTGCCTTTGTGCCTGGCAGAGTTGCTGTGCCAGGCTAGGCTCTTGCAGCGTGTGTGCATGTGTAGCTGGTTCTGTGCACTCCTCACTGAGCTTCCTCTTCAAAGCTGAAACTCTTGAAAAAAAACCATTTTCACTCTGGATCTTTTTTCTCCACTACATGATCTGTGACTTCTCAGTATATCATGGCTGTGGTGAATCAAACTTTGAGCACTTTTCTGGTCCTTCTCCATGAAAGCACTGCCTCTCTTCCTTGTGGCTTTCCTGATTTACCTCGGTGTCAGACAGATCAGAATCAGTCCCTAAGCTTGGTTTCAAAATAAACAAAAGGCAATAAGGCTTTCAGTTCCTGCAGAAGGCCAAATACTGAAAGGGAAACTCACAAGAAGATATCCTCATGCAGCCTGAAAATCCTGTGATCTTTATGGAGGCAACATGAACAAATTGAGCAAGAGTTACAGGGCGTCCTCAAAGTGCCTGTGTACCTTACAAGAGAACCAGGTGTCTTGGCAAAAGGAACCCTTTGAGCTAAATAGAAAACCTCTGAAAAGAGTGATTCCCATGTTTTGGAAAGATATGGCAAGAAGGTGTTTCTTCAACTTCTAAAATATTCAGCCTTCAAGGATAGTGGCAAACTCTATTTACTATATTTTGGAAGAAAAATGAAAGAAAGGACTTTTACAGCAAGGCTAACTTCCACTATAAATGGGGTCATATAAAGAACTATAGTTATCCTTGTTCAATTTCTGTACATTTACTTTTACTGAAAAACTTGAGGCAAAAGAGAAAAAGTTTCTTCTCACAGTAGTTAGGAGCAGTGAGGTGACTTCCCTGGGCTGGCCACTGATAAGTCTCTGGACTAGACACATGAAGGGTTTTGGATTTTGATTCAGCATCAGCACTGGCCTGCCAAATTGCCATGAGGAACCCATCTTCTCTCTGGCTGTTGGTCTTGACTGCTTACAATGCAGTCTCTCAGAGCAGGAAATGTCATTCTTCCTTCCATCTCCTGCAGCGGCACCTTGGCTTCAGCTGAGGGGAACAACTGCTAAGGTAAAAAGCCTCTTTCATCTGTATTTTTTCCAAAGTTTTTAAGTGGAGCTTATGAGTGTACAGCTGTTATCCAAGAGGAGCATGCTTGGGGCAGGATTATCAAAGGCATTAAGTGATATTCTAGTTTTGCACACTTTGAAGGCGTTAGCAATTTTATGTCCATCTTGGCTGAGAACAGAATTAAGTCATTGTGGGAAAGCTTTTTTATAAATGCTACCTTTTCCTTTTTGAGAGTGAGCTCTCACCTTTTGTTAACAGAGTTTTAGAGAGGTTTTAAGAGTTTTCTTTAAAACTACTTTTTTTACATAGAGGCAACCCATCAATGTACCACTGCCTCCTTATGAGAGAAGTTTGGGATGGTCAAACTGGTTACACAGCTGGTCCCACCAGCTACCAAATGTGTATTACAGGAAAAATATTTCTCCTTTTTACAAAAACTTCAGCCAAAATTAAGTGTATGAATTCAGGAAAGTTTCTCAATATTTGTAACCCTTCTAAATAAGGTAAAAAGTTATCCACAGACTTGTTACAAAGGCTGGTAGCAAACCTCTCCAGGTTTACTCTCAGGCTTTCTAGTACTACTCACTGTTTCTCTCTGGGCCAAAAATTCTCTGAGGATGAACTCTTTTCCGGTGGCTTTTGCCACTTTTGCTCTCATCCAAGCCAGAAAAGCAGAAAGCTGTAGCAAATAATCAACTAATACAACCTTAAGCCATAATTAGAGTTGAGGCCAAAGCCACACCCTTGAACTTCACTGGTGTGTGGAGGCTACTCTAAGAAAGAGGCTTAGGAAGATTTTGCTTTGTAAAATAAGAGAAGGTCAGAGCTGTGTTTGTGGTGGGACAGTGCTGGGGAGATGCTAAATAAACACCTGAAAAAGAACCTTTCTCTGTTCCCTATGGACCTTTTCAGCTCAGTGCATTCCCACAGTTTAGAGGAAGCGGGGATTAACAAAGAATCAAACACTGGAGCCCAACTGCATTTGTGGGGAATGGCACCACAGCTCTCCTCATGGGATCAGTATCTCAGAGCCAGGTTGTCAAGAGCCTAAATCTACCAGTGTCCAGAGAGGATTCAGATGCTCTCTAATCCACACACAGTCTTTGTGTGAGGGTCATAGGGGACAATCTGACTACTGGAATATCCTTAGTGTAAATGCCACAATGCTAAAACAATCAGCTGGAGCAGCACAGCAGCTCGAAGTGGAAGAGGTGGGTGCCCAAGCTTCCTAAAGAGTCGGTATGGAGTCCTTGGTATCACTGAAGTGTGATTCCAGTGGCAAATAGTAAATGTTTCCCAGAAGAGGAAACTGCAAGGAAGGGTGTTTTTCCTCCCTGGGGCTCAGATTGCTGTCTGTGGGCTGCATTTTTCCAGCAGTTGAGGATTTGGTTAGGGGATAAATACCTGTTAATAGAGAGCTTGTTCTTCAGAATTACAGTGGTGATGGGACTCCTGAGGTCAGAATATCTTCAGCAGGAAGCAGTTCCTACTGACTCTGCCAGCCAAAGCCTTGTAACTCTCTCAGAAACACTGCCTAACCCATAAGAGTCCACAAAAGGTCAAAGCTTGCTCTGTGGTTCTTTAGTGGAGCCCAGAGAGACCTTGAAATTAAAATCAAATATTTTAAACTGTCTATGTACTTCTTTGCCAATCAAGGGACAATTCTTCCTTTTCATTCCCAAACCCTCATTATGTTTGCAATGAAGCATACATGTGAACAGGGCCTGTCCCCTAGCACTGGTCACTTCTAGTCACCATTGAATTTTGCAGTGGTGTGGACACATGAAATGGGTTTCCTGACAGTGGGGAAGAGCAACTCAGCTATGGCAGTAGTTTAATCCCTTTTCCGTCCATGGCTTGCATAAAGACATCGTAAATAGTGGTGTCAGTGCTTTTCACATTAAATCCCCACACCTGTGGGATGTCACAGAAGGGCTACAGTAGGGCTGTGTTGTCTTGACACCACAAGGCTCAGCAGAGATGCTGCCATACCAAGTACACTGGTGAGATGGGAGTGCTGGGCAGCATCCTCTCCTGGGTCCTTTTCCTTCATTCTTCCTGTGCCCAAGTGAAATTCTCTGTTCAAACTTGGGATGACATGGACTGACACCTCTCTTCTACCCCCATCCTGACCAAGACTGATTTCTCCTCAACTTGTTTAGAATAAGACTAGGGCCACCTGTGCATGAGCTGTCAGGAAACGTGGTGCTTTCCTTTAAACAGCAGGCAGCTATCAAAACATTAATAAGAGAGGCTATCAGGCTTAATAATGGCATGCATTAAAAGTAAAATAACTCTCTGAGGTCCAGTAATGTTGCTTTTACCATTTGTCAGGTGTATAATCACTCTGGAGAATAAGAATAGTGAGGTCTTTGTAAAATCATGAATCAACATTCCCAACAATTCAACTGCTGTGAGTGGGTCAGGTCAATACCCTCACGTCTCAAAAAACTACTTAAGCCCCCCTGTCTCCTGAGACCATTACATCAATAGATGCCTCCACTACCACAGAAAATGACAACTTGCAATGTAATACCAGGAGATCACCTTTAACAGCTCCTCTATATTAACAGCTGCTGGGCTCTGCTCTGGGTGTTTGTCCTTGTTTCCAAAACCAGGCCATATATATTCCTCTGGTCTTCTGAGAGAAAAGCTTTTATTGTTTTCAGGAGGATCTTTTTTTTTCTTTTAAAATATATGTAATGGAATGAAGCAGGTAATTCTTAAGACAATCAGAGTAGGAATCCTAAAATGGTTAAATAGATTGTTTCCAAGAACTTAAGATAGTTTGGTTAATATACAAAATTATGCACTTCTCGTTCTCCCAAATATGTTTTCAGCTTTTCTGTCTTTATATCAGATAAAATCCCAGATATACAGCAGTTCATGGCAAAATCTATGACTTCAGTAGACCCAGATTTTACCCACACAGTTTATACAATGATCTGTGTTCCCACACCTCGTGGTGCCACATTCTTTTGTTGCACTTGCCATTTCCCACCTCAGAAAAGACTCCTCTCTGCCTTAAACCTACCTCTATGTCTTTTACATATGTTGTTAAAATGCAACAACGAGTGTTGGCAGTGGCTGAAATGTTACTGCCTCGAATTATTTCCACAAGAGACAGTGGGGAAAGACAAATTGAATGGAAAGATCTTTTTGCAGTATTTTTTT
Source organism: Notiomystis cincta (assembly GCA_013398075.1). Classification (NCBI taxonomy): domain Eukaryota; kingdom Metazoa; phylum Chordata; class Aves; order Passeriformes; family Notiomystidae; genus Notiomystis; species Notiomystis cincta. The sequence continues at coordinate 408,659 of VZRX01015580.1, read as the reverse complement.
CTTTAAATAGTGTCACATTCCAGTAACTCAGGCACTGCTCTGGATGTCTGTGATACCTCTCTGGCCACCAGACAAGGGCACTGTAGTTATCCTGAAGTCTGTAGGCAGTGACCACCCCCCTGGCTTTGCCTGGGCAGAAAATCCAACACCTGACTCCACCAGCAAGACAAAGTACAGACTTGGTACCTCCTCTACAAAACTGACAGTTTTCACTAAAACTCTAGATATTTAGTTCTCTTTGAGCCTTCCACTGAGTTTCAAATTTTGTTTGGAATTCACTAATGTGTGGGACAGATTCAGAGTGATAAAAAAACCACCTGCTTTCAACATACCTTTCAGGCCCCCCTTAAAGCAAGAAGGATAAGCTATGTGTGAAATGTCTTGCTTGTGATATTTACTACCATTTGGACATCTTGTCTTATGACTTAATCCAGAAGAAGGAAGTACAAGGTTGGATGAAGTTATTTCTAGTGATTCTACTTCTTTGCTAATAATTATACAGAATAGTTCCTAGATTATATCTAGATGAAGAAAAGATAAAATTGTGTTGGAAATATTTTAGATCATGAAGAAGGGGGCTTCTTGAAAGTTTTTGAGTGTGAATGGAAACACAGTTTTACTAGAAGTCTGCAGAATGAAAAATCACTCTGCCTAGTTCAGCAAGGCACAGTTAAAAAGAAAATATATGAGAATGGAGTTTGACTGATACGTCTTTAATGTATTTATGCTCATAACAACTCTGTTCTCTTCCTGACCCCTTGTTTCAGTTATTTATTTCTGATGTTAAAAGTTCAGGCAGCAAATGCTCCTTGTGAGCTGTAATCAGTTTTCTGAATGGCGAAAGAGAACAATAAGATTTTGTAGCAACTGAGATGCATCTTAGCCCTCACTGGTGAAAAATGTAAGCTATAGAAAGTCCTTTTCATCTTTTAGTAAGGGTCCATTATTTCTGTATATCTCTTTTCTGTGCCTTATGAAAAGGTTTGTACAGTAAAGAATGACTGACTATGTAGTAGTTCTTTCTTCTTTTGCCAAGCTCTTTTTAGCTTTGGCAGCAATTCTATTTTCCCTGTCATCATCTAATGTCTATTTATTTTACATTGCTACAAAGCCAGTGCAATTCCCTCATAAATCCCAGGTTGTGAAGATGAAGAAACATTTCGATTCCTTTTATTAAAATTCTCCAGTGTCCTCTTTATGATTCCTACCATCTAATTAGGTTTGGAAAGGTCATCAGTTTGAAAAACTCTTGGAAAAGAATCAATTGAATTAGGAGATCAGAGGTTGCCAAATGCCTTGCATTTCTGTGCTCTGAAATACCTGATCAATCTTGGTTGTCACAGGTGCCACAAGAGTGCTTGTCACTAATTGTTGATCTAACTAACCTCATCACCTCACTCCCTTTCTTTCACCTCCGCCCTCCTGTCCTCCCTGGCTCTCAGGTGCACACAAACATATGAGGGCACACACACACAGAGCCCCATTAAACTCTTAGGACAGTGAAGATATTACCTTTGCTTTCAATGCTACTTCAACAGTTCAACATTCTCCACAGCTGCTTACAAAAGAAGATGGGAATCATGACAGCGGGAAGCTCTGCTGACTTCATGCTGTCATCAATGCAAAGTTGTGAATATTTTATGGAATCAGGTTGGGACAATGTAGAATTATGTTATGCTAATCAGAAAAATGTCAACTTTTCTCTTTTTTTAGCCAGTTACAAATACAAGAAGTTTTAAATTATTGCCCTCTCAGTGTGGGGAGAGGGTAAGTCTTCTTCTGGATCATATTACCTCTCAGTATAGTATAATAACAGATCCCTCATGTCCCAAAGGTGTAAGTCTTGGCTTCAATTTTAGGAAAAATTTTTAGAAGCAGACAGCCTCAGAGGATGCTGAGATGTTTTCTGAGCTTGCAGGGTGTAGACAGTGTTTCACAGCTCCTTGGTCATTAATGACATCACTGTTAATGTGCTGTAAGACTGAAGTTGGAGCTGCTAATTAACAGGCAGATTCCAAAGATGCCGTGCAAGAAAAGTGAAAAATTAGAAGTGTTGTATTGAAACAGCAGCAGAAAAAATGCATCCCCCTGGAGTGTTTAGAAGTCAAGGTCTTGGGCAGAAGTAATCCCACCTTCATGCCTTTCCCTGCATCCACACTCCTGCAGGGAGAGGTGATTGACTAATTCTGTCATCTCATGTACAGCACAGAGGTGCACAAAAATCAGCAGATCTGGTCTGCTAATAATTATGAATAATATACCTCTTGTGAACACAACTTTCCAACTCACAGTCTAAAGAGATTGCAACGGGGCTGAATTTACCTTCCATTGATATTTTTCAAGATTTCACTTCTTTTTCATTAATTAATGTGTAAAGAATGAAATGGTGATTTGTTTCTCCCTACTTTTACTAGTTCCATCCCAGTTTTGAGTTCCTAACTATGAGGTTATAACTTATTATATAACCAAAAAATGATTGTGATATGCACAGAAAAGTGTAATGTTGAAAACTATTTTTGCAGCTTTTATTCTGGAGTCCCCAGAAGGCTGTGGATGTTCTCCATTTAACAGCCACTGTCCCCATACTGTGCATCTTGAGCCCTGAAATTCAGTCCTGTTAAAATATAAGGCTTATATGTTTTATATTGCATCTTATATGAAATATGATACAAACAGGACCAAAAATATGAAATATCTGAGCTTTTAATTTTTTTACTCTGTCTTCTTAATCAGAAAAAAAAAATGTTGAACTCTTCATGCCCTCCTTGTACTAATGCATCATTTAAGAGGACATTAAAAACACATGAGTTCACTCAAGAAGAGGTTAGGAAAATGTCTTTTAATACAACTGTATTTTATGAATAATTAATTAAAACATGCAAAGACGGAGCAATTCGGAATTCTGTATTTTGAACCTACGTGTCTTAAAGGAAGAGGTTGGACATGAGAGGGTGCATAAGTGAAATCTTCACCATTTGCAGGCAGAGAGGAGTATTTTGCCCTTCCATATACTGACATCATCACTCTGGAGCAGTGAACAGAGGCTGGATGTGAGGGTGTATTCAGATGCACACCTCATCCCAAATATCCCTCGTGGGAAGTGGTGGGGAGGTGCTTGTGTGAGAACACGAGCTCTGGATTTTGCCCCTTTCCCTCCTGCTTTCACTCAAGAGCTTCCTTTGCTTGTGCCTGGCAGCAGTTTAACACAGGCCTTGCCTTTGTAAAAACAATGACTGTTCCCATCTTACATGTTGTGCTAGATTTTAGCAGCCACTGTCAAGTGGGCAGGACACCCTGCTCTTCCTAAAAAGGGAGGACAAGATTCTCTCTTGGCAGAGAAATGTTAAATAGGTCTTTCCCAATACAAATGCCATGGTCAGTCATACATCCTCAGTGTCTACAAAGACTGGTCTGTGCTCTTGCAACTAAATGGAGCAATGACCAGAAACTCCTGGGAATAAAAACCCCCTTGTGTTTCTGAACTTTCTGCCTTTCTAACAATTAAAGAACTAAGGAAAAAGCAATCAAATTTACGAGGCCTGAAAAAAAAATTAAATATTATCTACCTCATAAAATGAACTTTTAAACCTGAAGTCATATTTCTTCAAGCCTAATACTTTAGTTTATCTTTGATCATTATAAATTATCCACTGTAAAGAGCAGTGCTTGGGAAAGTAGTTGGCAGCATGTACAATTGGAGTTCATTCTGCTTTATTTATTGAAAAATGCTAAAAAGTAAAACACTGAAGTGCTTCACATTAAAATGGTATGAACCCACCAAGATAACTGCTTGTAACTGTCTGTGTAAAATTATGGTCACAGTAACCACCTCTGGCTCCAGAATAAACTTTCCATGCATGTGAGAGCCAAATGCATTTGCTTACTCAGATTTTCACTTGAGTGATTATCTTTTTTCTTCCTTTTTTTTTTTCTTCATATACATGAAAACCTTTAAAGGAGAAGGATGGAAAAAGGCATCAAATATCTGTCACCTTAGGGAGATGATGAATTATTACAAAGAAGAATCCAGACAACTTTCAGTGAACAGTTCATTTCTCTCCTTCACTGACACCAGTAGCATGTGAATGCACACATAATTGCACAGGGCAGATTAATTCCCAAGAGAGATTTCATTCCTTCCAGAAAATTATTTTCCATTGCCAAGACCTCAGATCTCCAATAAAGGGGTCATAATAACTAAATATCAGTAAGTATTTTCCCCCTGCACTGGGTTTTACACCAGGAGGCTTTGCAGTAGTGTCCTGACTCGCTGGCAGTCAGAACAGAGCTGTTCACTGGAAGGCAAATTCCCATTTTGGAGGGTTTAACTGCCTTTCACTATATTAATATCATTGTCCATACTATCAGACAACTCACAGGTAAGTAGCTACTCATTGCATAGCCAGAGCAAAGCTCTTGCATTTTGACTGTCATACTGGTTTTGATCCTTGCTTAAAAAAAAAAAAATTTAGAAAAACTGTGAATTTTTGAATTTCTGGCCATTTTTCTCTAGGAAAACAACCATGCCTTGTGCTGGGGGTACTTTTACCTCCAGACTTTAGCAGATTTCCTGAGAATGTGATGTTGTTGGCCCTTGAAGAGTGACTTGCAGCAGACCAACGCTGTTCACACGGAATGGTGCTCAGGGTGCAGCTCTGTGCAGTTGGGAGCTGCTTCCCTGCCAGGCACCAACAGGAAAGGAAGGATTTCCATGGCTTATGGTGATTGGGAAGGAGCTGGGATCTGCTGCCATCATGGAAGCAAGGTGCCACCATGGGCTGGACTTGTTTGCCTGCTCCTGGCCTTGCTCTCCTGCTCCTTTGAGACAGCAGCTTCTGCCGTCTTCAGAAGCACAGCTGTTCCTCCCATCTCACTCTGTGCTCTGCCCAGAGCTTCCAAGCCATACAGCTGGCATTGAGGGGTGCCTGAAATCCTTGTTTGAGACAGGACACAGTTCTGGGAAGGCACACCTCCTCCTGCATCCCACATTTACTTTGGTAAGTACTGAGGGAATGAGCCTGGGTGGCCTCACATTAGTACTTAGGCTCATTTTATTGGTTTACTTGTCCATTCCCAAAGCTTTGCAGCTGGTCTTTAAATCTATGGAAATGCTATTACAAATATTAGAAAGAACTGACTCCACAGGCTCTTGTAGCCTTTTCACTGTAATACAATTGATTTCTAAACCCCTCATCTCTTTGCTTATTTATTTGGTCACCCCTCACTGAAGGAAGCTCCCAAGATCTGAGATGGCCTATGCTTTGATGTTCCCAAGAACTTTTCCAGAATCACTAGGGTTCACCAACTTTTGGATCTTTGATGTGAGAACCTATGAGCCAGGCTTCATTTTGATCTGAATTGGGTGTTTTTGGAGAATGTGTGTCCAAGTGTGGCGAGAAGAACAAGAACATCTGAAGGGCCCATTTGGACCCATTGAGAAGTTCTTTTCTTGCAAACCTTTGCAAATCTCCAAGCTGACACAGAAGAGTTCATGCCTTAGAGCTTTCCAGGGTTTAAGCACAGAATTCTCTATTTTCAAAGAGCCAGGGCAGACATTGTTTGGATTTCATTAGAAACTCATCAGACATGCTGGATCTGAAATAACTGCTGCCCATGGCCAGCTGGAAAATACCCACTTGTTGCAAGGAAACTCTAGCCCACTAATTATCCTAAAAAATTCATGTAGGAACTTTCTTGACCCATTTCTTTTTCCCCTGCTCCTTTTTTTCCCCTTGAAGACATGGATCAATTGCTTTCTTAGAAAAATTTAGCTGATTTCAATGTCATCTTTTGGGAGGTTTAATCATCAAAAAATGTACAGTGCTAAGTCATGTAGCATAGCTGCCACAGATTAGCAATAAATAATATACTGAGAGCCTTTATGGCAGGGAGAAACATATGAGTTTTGGAAAAAAAAAAAAAAAACCAAGAGGTAACAAAATTATTCCTCATTTTTAAATCTGAACATTAGTCAAACTTTTAGAATATGAAATATTCACTTTAGCTATATTATTCACTATTTCTCATTTTAACATGCATCTGCACTTTTGGTTTCCAGCTAGGACAGAAACCAAGGGAAGCCAAAATACCTAGACAGGAACAGATAAAAGCCAAAATACCGAGACTGGAACAGAAAAAGGCCAAAATATTAACCAGAAACAGGAAGTGCTGGACATCTTACAAGACAACCTCCATATTCTTGTGAGATCTCCAGCCAGGGGTGCTGACTGAATAGATTCAAATTATTTGGACAAGCTTTGAGTAATTGTCTAAATCTTTAGGCATTTAGCTGAAGCAAACTTAAAGTCTGAGTCTCTCACAATTCACCTGTCATTTGAATAAATGACCATTTCTCAGATAGTAAGGCAAGCTTGGAGTGGGAAAAAACCCCAGCTAAGATATCAAAGAATGGCTTAATAGTAGATGTTTCTATCTGCTTTCTAAGACATTAGGGAAAACAGATTTTTCCAAGTAGAGATTAATTCATTCCTTATTATAGTTGTACATTTACTGTCTGGATTTTTTTCTTTCAGTTGGAGCTGTTGATGAAAAAGAAGCAGCAAAAAGGATTCCAAGCCAGTTCAGCAGACAAGAATGGCCAAAGGGCTGATGTTTTTCCTCCTTCTCTCACTGCCACTCAGCTCTGTACATCGGACCAGTGCACAGACCAGCACAACACATCACAGTGTAGCATATGCTCACTTGATGTTCTTAATTTGCTGCCTGCACAGAATATAATATTGGATCCCAAACTAGATCCCTGTCTGGTATCTGATTCTTGGAGTTGTTGTTGTTGTTTTTATTATTATTATTATTATTATTATTATTATTATTATTATTATTATTACCACCAACACTAATGCTGTTATATTTGCTAACACCCACCTTGTAAAGAGCAGCCTTACTCCATTCCTGAACTTTGCAGTCTTTCAGTACTTAAAGGGGTCTTACACAAAAGGAGAGCAACTTTTTACCTAGGCAGTTAGTGGTAGAACAAGGGGGACAGTTTAAAACTAGAAGAGATTCAGATTACATATTAGGAAGAAATTCTTGACTGTGAAGGTGGTGAGGCACTGGAACTGGTTACTCAGAGAAGCTGTGGATGCCCCATCCCTGGAAGTGTTCAAGGCCAGGCTGGATGGAGCTTGGAACAACCTGATCTAGTGAAAGGTGTCCCTGCCCATGGGAGGGGATTGGAACAAGATGAGCTCTAAGATTCTGTGATTTTTTGATTCTCTGATTATTCTCTTCTCCAGAGATGGCACCCCTCCCTGAGTGTGAAATGGGCATAATGTAAATACTACTACCACTGCAAAAATTATCTTAAAAGAAGAAATTGCATTGGGAAAATGAGGTTTTAAGTTTGTCAAATTTCTCATGATTTAAATATTTTCAATTCATATGGAGAAAATCACTTTTTGAAATTCCCATTTCCAATGGCCCTCTCACCAGGAAAGGAACAACAGAAAATTCTGGTTTGTGTTTTCTGTATTCTAATAAAATACAGGAATGTTATAACCTTTACTTAGCTTAGCAACCATCAACCCTTGCCTTCTCCACTCTTTGAAAGTTTTATTGTAATGAAATGTAGTAAATGTCATTATAATGGGCCAATGTTGATAAGACAATCATTTATTGAAAAAGAGTTTTAAAAGAACTCAGCTTCTCCAGTAAATTAAAACCTTTAGATAACATACCACTTAAAATGATAAAAATAAACATGCTAAAATCTTGGTAGTAACAACATGATCAGCTTGAGTACATGTTTGGAATGGAGATGGGGAGTAAGAGGGCAAAGGAAACAGCTGGTGGAGTGGTTCTCCTCAAAAAATGTATGCTGTTTCTGCTACAAAAATAAATTGTTTCCTTGGTGTGTCCCTGATTCAAGAGCAAGAGATGGTAAAGAAATTCCTTGATTTGAGTCAGGTTTGCACCAAATCTTATTTACAGGTCAATGACTTGTCATGCTGATGTTTTGTGAGATGAAATGAGCAGGTTTTTGTTCTGAACTTGAAAAATCTCAGGGTGATTGCAGAGGCTTCATGAAGAGACAAGCACTGTACATATAAGGCATAGAAACTTATCCATGAGGAGCATCATGAGAAGCACTCTGCCTTGCAGAGCTCAGGAGAAGAGACTGAACAGAATTATTTTGTAAGGGTAGGTTGAAGGCAGGAACAACACAGTTACAATATTCAAATGCAGAATAGACTACTCCTGTAAAGAAAATAAGAACTGAAACTTTCACATACTGAAAGTGAGAAATAATGTACTGATGGTGTAGCAGCAGAGTGCTCACTCACATGTTCTGAAAAGGCTCTTCAGTGTGAGGACAGCGCAGAGAGTGTCACAGACTGCTTGTTGACACTGGCTGTTACTGAAGATTTTTGAAAATAGTCTAGGCAAAGGTTTCTCAAAAACCATGAGCATAGTTGACTGTCTTTTCTGGTGGCACACACATTCCTCAGCAAGAATGCTCTTTGTTCACTTTGACAAGAGAGAGAGATCAAGAGCAGTCTAACTGTGTACTGAGTTTCTTTATAAACACTTAATTCTCCTATCACAATTGTAAAACTTGAACCAAGCTGAGAGTTTACAGTTTGATAATAGTTTGACAGTGGCCAGTTGTCAATTAGGAGCCTGCAGCTAAGTGTGCAAGGCACATCTAGGTTGATCTGCTCAGGAGGAATGTCTCTTCCATCACTGAAAATGGCTTGTTTCTGGAAGCAAATTTCTCTTCCATCAGTTTCCTTACCTCTACTTGTAGCTCTGAATGGTTTCATTAGCTAAGCAAATAGCCTTTAATAATCCTAGGAACTTCTGGCCTCCATGATGATTTGTGGTGATGTGTTTTCTAGGAGGAAACACTCATAAGCAAATATTTCCTTATTTAGTTTTACATTTCTTCCTTTTCAGTCAAGTTCATCACTTCATCAAGTCATCCATGGCTTCCTTTGATTGTTAAAAGAGTTAAAAAGAAGCCCTCAGTCAGTCTTTATATCCATGATGCTGTATTTTCCCATTTGTATTTCTTTGACATTTCATAGATTGTTTTATCCTTGTGCAGAAGAAGACAAAACCATTTCCACATTTCTGTGGAATAAATGGAAATCCATTCAATCTGTGCTGTGAGCTGCTTTGAAGTCAGGGAAGGAGCTACTCCTGCTCTGTACTCCTAACCCCTGACCTAGGAGGCCTTCTAGGAAGTCTGTCAGGGGCTGAGCCTGCAAATTGTAGCTCTCTTTCCTCAGAGCAGTATGGCCAAAAATAATGAATTAATTTCAGTAATGAAATTAGTTATGTGATTGATACAGTTAATAAAGAAGCCAAGGAAATACTCATCTGAAATTGTAAGGCTATATTGACTTACATGGGTTTTACAGACCATGATGATATAGAAAATGTAATAGAAATCCACACTGCAGAACAGAAATGGTCTTATTTGCTTTAGCATCAGGAAAGTTTTCAGTCTGCAGTTCAGTGTGGATATGAATTAAATAATTGATGTGAATTTCAGGATTAAGCCTTCATCAGGTTCCCCTCTAGTGCAGTTCTTTACAAGACATGTGAGACTGCTAAGTTTCAGTGGAAGAGTCTAAATACACATACATGTAAATTGAATTAAAAACCCACACTATTGATTTCAGATCCTCAGGCAAGAGTATGGAAGCAACTACACTCTGTTTTTTCAAGTTATCAGGACTATCATTTTCTGGCTTTGAGAAACCTCTCCCATGTTGTAAGTTTAAAAGCCAAATATATATTTTTGAGATGTGATGGATTCACACCAGCTACAAATGATGATAAATATCCTCCACCATGCTGAACATATACAGTCCAACACATTAGTGGGATTTGAGCGTGGAGCTAAATATGGAATCATAACAACATATGCTCACTTGAGGAAACTGCTCTCCAAATCCAAATGCAGAATTTAGCCAGACTGTTTTGGCCTTTGCTTTTATTGGACAAAACCAAAACAGAAAAAAACCCAAACCCAAACAAAACACCTTTGCATATTTCTTTGTATGAAAAATGTAACATTATTTATACTTTGAGATAACACTATTGGAGTAAAAATCTGAGAGTAAACTGTGTTTCTGTTTCCAGTCAGAAAATATGGTTCCATTTTATTTGTTTTTTACAGTGGCCTCTCATGCTAAGTCTCCATGTGATCATGACATTTCCTCCCCAATGAGAGAGAGACCAGAAATCCAAGCTATCACACAGAGAACTTGTGTGTCTTGGCAGCTGTGATCTGTATGTGAACACACGTTCTGCTCGTGCCAAGGTCCAGTTTGCTGAGATGTGTGCAGTTTGCACCGAGGGCCTGAGCCACACTGGGACCCCTTGAAGAACTCCTAAGTGAATCCTTAATCGTGGTGTGTCCACTGGGAAAAGAGCTGTGCACCTAGAAAATTCAGTTTTGACTGCCAGATAACTAACTTCCCACAGCTCTTTCTACTCTCCAAAAATCAGCAGTGACTTTGAACAGCTGACAGCGCTTTCAATGGTACATCTGGAGAAGCAAAAACACCACCAAACATCTGTTTTTGTTGTTGAATAAAAATAAACAGTGTGGAGCTGAAAGCAAAGCTTTTCGGATACAGTGAACGTTCTGTGTCTTGCACAAGCCCGCTCCTAGGAGCCGATCTCGTGCTGCTGGGTGGATCAGAGTGCTGCTGCTAAGTGCTGCAAAGGCACAGCTATTGCTGGAGGGGCTGTGCCACTTCTCAGGGACACACCCATGAACAGGGAGGATGCAGGATGGGGGAGGCACAGCAGCTGTGAGCGTTTCGGCATCGTTGGTGCTGCTCACACAAGCCCAGGGAAGGCTCACCTGGACCTATCTGTACTGCAAACCAGAGCAGAGGCAGACCAAGGCCACCAGGGCAGTGGGGTGGCTGTAGGGCTCCTGTCCCTGGGTGGCTGATGGGGGAATATGAGCACCATTTGGGCACTGGTGTCGTGTTTTGAACTCCAGAGGAGCATTTCCATCCACTCATCCCTCCACCTCAGCTTCACTTCCATAAACGTCATCACCTATGAAGTCTTTAAAGGAAAACTGGAAAGAGATGTTTTAATATTGCTCCTGAGATCTTACCTGGGGTTTAGAAGATTTCCTGGAAATTTTCAGGACAAGCTGCAGTTTCTGGAGAGATATGAACTGCCTTCCTACCACTCCCAAAGAGGTGTCCCCAAAACTGTGCAGATGCTGATCTCATCACTGATCGTAACCCCAATTAAATAAGAGTGATTCCTGACCTCAGAGGTGTTATTCTACACCTAAAGCACTGTACTTCAGTTCAGGGTGAAGGTCAGTATCTACCAGTTATTCCCATGAAGGATACCACAGGGAGGTTATAGATCAGCTGCCTGGACACCATCCTGAGTAAGGTGTTTTAGGGGACTCCACTTGAGCAGGGGTGTTGGACTGGATGAGCCCCAGTGGTCCCTCCCAATCTTAACCATTCTGTGATTCTGTGAGAACTTTAAACATGCCAGAAATAACTTATAATAAATCAACTAAGTTTTTCATTCATAATTGCTCCAAAATATCTTTATTTAGAATAAAAATGACTGGGCTCTCATCAGTCCAAAATAAGACTTAATTCCATTTGAGCTGAAATGAAGACATGAATTATTTAGAGAGAAGTACACTGAAAATAGGATGCCCATTAGTTACTGGTACACTACACCTTGAAGATGTTGAATTTGCGGATCCTTCTTTTTTCTTTGAAGGGATCTGGATTAATTGTCTACAGGACCCCTAGGAAGCATAAAAAATACAATGCACATTGTAAAACACTCCCTGAGGAATAAATTCCACAAAAGTTCCACTCTTATTTCATTCATGGACCATCTGGATGGTCATGAGACAAGAAAGTTTTTTTCTCATTTATTTTTGGTCACTAAAAGGAGTTGTGGGGTTTAGCTCAGTAATCTAATTATAACTCTGGATTGGAAATGGTAGAAAGTACTTTTATTTTAGATTTAGAAGAGGAGTTTTAGATTGTGCATCTACCACTAATACAAAATCTGACTAGATATTCAAAATTTTGAAAATTCTTCTGAAAAATGTTCATCAATTCTTGTATAGTTTGTTTCTTTTAAATTTTTTTAAAGTTTATTTTCTCTCTATTTTCCTATTGTTTGGTTTGGTGTTTGAATTTGATTGTTTCAAAGTACAATAAAAAATTTTATTTTGAAAGGGATAGTGCATTTTGAAAAGTCTTACTGAGCAGATTTTTGTCTTCAACGTTTTCATAAGCTAAAATTCATTAAACCTGGCTCCTCCCCTTTCTTCAACTCCAATTTTGTCAACCTGACAATTTTTTTTTTAGTGAAACAGTTCCCATGGCATTATATGTGGTGCAAAAAATCAGTATTTTTCACTGACTACACTGCCTGGAATGATTTTTTTTTTGCAGTGTCCAAGAAAATAGATTGAGAAAAATGAGATCTGTGCTTGGGAAAAATAAAGTCAACTAAGAAGAGGCTGCAAAGCCATAGATATGAGTCCAATAGTGTAATAGATGTCCTTCAACACCTTCAGCTGCTGTGCACAATACCTAAATCACCTGGGCAAGAGATACAGAGAGAAATGACAGTGACAAGGATCAAGCACTTAAGCCAAAGTGGAAAACTAACTAAAAAACCTAGAGGACTTTCAGGTAAGATAAGAATACAAAAATCATTGACATAAAGCAACAGAATAAACCACAGGAAACCTGCAGGAAAACCCTACTTTACTGTGCTGACAAGGGACTGGTTTGATCTACCTGTATCTTCTCAGCCATTTCTTGCTTTACATTGCCAGTGGTGTGAATGGCACAAGGCTGCTGCAGCACAAATCAAGCCTTTGAAATGCTTTCCACATGAAGCATTTAGTGGCTTTCTTCAACTTCCCAGTTGGATAAAATCACCTTTTAAAAAATGCCTGAGCCAGTGTTGATGCTACTGATGAGCAGAGGCAACTGGAGGATGAGTTGAGGCCTCTCTGAACACGTGGTGGCCACCTCTCTCCCTGGAGAATCAACCCCGGCACAGGGGTGAGGTGAGCAGCAGGATATGCTGGTGCCTTGTGCTGGTGCTTTAACATCTAACAGATACCACCAATCCATCCTACCCATCCCATGAACACAGCAGCCACCTCAGCTGCATAACAGAAAATGGGGCTCTTGTTCAGATTTCATCTTCTTCATCAGACTGCAGCCTGGCAGGCCTGGGGCTGTGCTTACACTGCATTAAAATGCTTCCTGCTCCCTAGGAGTGACCTTGCTCCAATTGCAGGGATAACAAAATGGGTGATCATCAGAAAAATGGAGTGATTTCTAAATTTTAAATCAGTGAGATTAATGCAATGGGATTTTCTTGTTAGAGAAAACAGACTTTTCAGAATATAAATGGAATTTTGCTCTTTTGATTATCGTCTTGATCTTGTTTGGTTTTCAGGTAGTATCACTGTAATGCATCTGCATCTCTGTGCAGTGCTGCAGCCACAGTTTTTACAGTCCTACCTAGCATTACAGTTGCTTTCAACAGGAGTGAAGAGAAGGATTTCCTCTTCCTGACTCCTGATCAGTCCTCTGGTGGAGAGTGGCCCAAGCTGGCAGCAGTGAGGCACCATGGCAGAGCACCTGCTCTGCACCTGAGAGCAGCAACACCAGGTGCTGAGGTTTGTTCCCCTGCTAGCACACCCTTAGCAATGCCAGCCTGCCTCTCTGTTAGCCAGCAGAATGCTGAGGTTTGTTCCCCTGCTAGCACACCCTTAGCAATGCCAGCCTGCCTCTCTGTTAGCCAGCAGAACTGGGATCTGCATCCATTTGGGAGCCTGGAGAAATGAACTTCCCTGTGAATGCAGAGTCAGCGTTACTCAGGGAACCAGGCTGTAGGGCTGAGCTGCAGCTGACCCGAGCTGTGCAGAGCTGAGAAGATGCTGTGTTAATTTATTTGTTTCTGGGGCAGTTTTTGAAGAAAAGAGTGTGGTGAAAAAAAGAAGTGACTGAGGTGACAAAGAACCTGGGAGAATTATGTGTCTAAGTGGTCTTGAGAAAATTTTTATGGCTTAGTTCAGTCTTGGATGGGTCCCAGCTTCTACAAGCTGCTGATTCAGAATAGAAGATGGCTGATCTTTTTCTCCAGCAAAGTAAATAAATAGAGCTTTAGAAAGGCAGAAAAAAAAGCTCCCTTCTGCTTTCCAGCACTTCTGCGGGGCTCCTGGGGTTGTGGGGATGTTAATTCAAATGACTGAGAAAACATGATCCAGTTCACTGATAGGTTTTAAAAACAGAAGTTTTTAATGCAATGTAAACAAAGGCTGACATGAAAGATTCAAAATAGAAGAGAACAGCTTCTTCTTAAATCAGTATAAATTGCCTGTGTGTCATGGCAGTGAACATGTTTCTTTTTTTTTTTTCTTTCAGGAACTACGTAACCACAGAGTTCCTGTTTACTGTATTTCTTAAGGATAAAGTTTTCTGTGGTAAGAGACACCTAAGACCATTAGGCACGCACACTACAGATCTAAAGAAAGTCTATTTACCAGAGCTTCCAGGAAAAATATTGACAGGGCAGTAAAAATACTTTCCTTGATTACTCAGGCTCATATTTTAAACCTAAAATTACAGGAACTTTTCTCTTTTACACATTTATTTTTAGCATCTTTATTTTTTTCTTTTCTTTTTCTACTTTTTTTTTTTTGCTTACCTTTTAAAGCATGGCGAGTTTCCATTGATTTTGCAAACCAAGGTCAAATTTGGTAAATGCTTCTAATAGTCCTCATCCCTTTTTTTTCAGTATTTTCACTAAGTCAGTAGGAAATGATCATTAGAAGGTAAATTTACCTTTCTTCAGTAACTGACAGATGAAGCTACAGTGTATTTCAAAGAATATGGCCTCTCCTTCATTCTATTTTTAATAACATATGGGTAGTGATACCTATGTAATGAAACTAAGCTGTCTACATATTTATGTAGTGCATATTACAGCAAAATCTGAACACCGAGCAAACATTGATGAATTATCCTGGAAACTCCTTGGGAAGAAAAATATTTCCTTTTCAAGCTATCAAGGTGCACAGATAAGTTAAAAATGAATTTCAGGCTATTAGCATTTTATGGACACAGGATCCTTCAGTTGTAGGTAGGAGGGGAACTCCAAACTTCTGGAAGTACTTTTGGCTGCAGAAAGAGGCAAACACATGGAGTTGTCCTCTAGCACACAAGCACAGATATTGAAAGTCAGCACCCCAGGTTCTGCTCAGCCCCAACACTGCAGAGTTTCAGGGCTCTGTGACACCTGAGGGAAAAGGGGGCTCATTTGTTCAAGCCTTCAGATTTCCCTCTCAGGCAAGCAATTTCCCTGCTCTTATACTGAAACAATGGAAAACTTTAAAAAAAGGAGAGATGGCAGGGTTTCCTAGCTTGTGGCAGGCAGCAAAGCAGTGTGTGCATTGCAGGGTAGAGGGGAGCAGTTCTTGAAGTCCAGCAGGAGAAGAACTATTTCTTTCAAAATGAGCAGGAGCCATTAGATTAGTGTTGGCTCTATCCTCTCAGCACTCTTCAAGTCTTGCAGATGGAACTGTCTGGACTTAGACTTCCAATTTGCATCCATCCCTTTCTGTTCCCAGGGAAGTGGCCTATAAACTGCTTTGATCAGATAAAGTTTTGGCATCTTGTTCAGAATGGGAACTTTCAAGCTTTTCAAGCACGAATTCCCTAATTCAGCCTCCATGCAGAAAGATAACACAGCAAGGAAACTGTCATTAATTTCAGATGCTCATCCTATTGCTAGACAGAGAATTTGTCAGGAACTAGCATTGCTCCTGCTGGAACAGTGAATATTTATCTTCAAATCAGTCTCTTTTCAATATTTCAGAATGTCACAGATTAGATAAGAGTTTTGTGTTCTTACAAGGGAAAGAACATATCTGGACAACAACTAGAAATATAAAACAACCAGAGATGAGCAGGGGAGCGAGGAAACAAAAAGGAGAAAGAGTTTTATCACATAATCAAAGCTTAGAGACAAATCAGAGGAAAACAATATCTACAGAAGGGATTAGCTTGTTCTGGAAGGACAGAGAATAAAAGATTGTGTGTGTGTGTGTGTGTGTTTTAGTTCAAGGTTGTGGATATTTGCTACGATTATCCAGAAGCTGCCATTGAAGAGGTAATTCCTGGTGCCTTTTTAGTGTCTTGCTCATTTTCTGTGAAGCACAGTTGAGCCTTTCTGCCCTTTTCCAGAGGTATTTGTTCTAGCATACATATATATTTGCACATAAACATCCAAACAGCCTCACATTACCTGTGGTGTACTCTGAATCCCACAGTATGTTCTGGGGACTGCTGGAAGAGTTGCATCTTTTATGTTGTTGCCTGTGACTGTGAGAACTGGATTGGACAAACAAAACTGTTTTCAAGAAAACCTGAGAAATTAATTTTCTGTGTGCCTGCAAGTGTGAACACATTGAAGAAAAAGAGGAAAAACAGAACACTGTTAAAGCTACTGGGTGAGGCAGGAGCTGAAATCTTTATGACAAATGTACTGAGAATGTTTTCTCTCAAAAACAGAAGGGAGCTACTACAGCAGGAGCTGTTTTACACACAGCACTGACCAGTAGGGAAGAACAGACTGAGAGCTTAGAAGAGAAATGTGATTTGAATGAAAGGTTTATTAAATATTTGAGTTTCATATTCTGTGAATGATGAGCAAGAAAACAACAGCAAACAAAGGGATACAGAAGCTGCAGGAGAGAAAAATTGCTTCAGTTGCTCTAAAAGGACACTTGCAAACTGCAGCAAAACCCAATATGGGAAAACAAGAAGCAGAAATGAATAAAGCTGGAAGGACTCAACTGGACAATCTCTTCCCATCTCCAGCCTTCCCTCAGAAAGGGTAAATTTAGAGACATGAAACAGTTTGTTTTAAGAAGGAGGTTGCACAAGCAGCTGAGAGATGTCCCTCTTAATTTTGAAGACCTTTTGCTCTACAGGTGCCCATGATCATTCTTTGGGACCATATAAAGTTATTACTGGTTTACAGGTAGGAGGGAATTCAATTATCTCTTCCCAGATAGGTCTTTTTTTTTGGATAGGCGGGAAGGACATGACCATAGATAGTCACGCAGTTCCTGGAGTATCTTGGAGTCAGGACAAACACAGACATGTGGTGCCAGGAAAGTCAGTCATGGGCTGAGCCGTGGATGAATACAATTAGATACAAGGTCTCATCTCAGAAAAATGTTAACAGAAGGTGGTTATAATGGGAAACAAATGGTATCCCCTGAAAGAAAAATAACTCTTCCTGAAGCCTGCTGGGAATTCTGAGTTCATATACAGGCATGCTTCACTGATCTGGAGCTCATATGATACCTTTATATCCAGAAATTCTGGGTCTTGCACATCTGGTGAAGAAGGAGGAATCAAATATTTTATTTTTCCTGGTTCAGTTGAGAAATGTGACCAAAGATAAAGAGCACCGAACCTCAGTTCTTGAAACAGGAAATTTTCCATGATATAAATCCCATCCTGATCCTGACTGTCCAATAATTCCTTATAGAAGCTGGAAAAGATAGCCTTAAGAAAATGTTTCTGCAGTGAGCAGAGTGTGTTTCCCATCTGAAGATTCCATGTCCAAGAGGGGAGGGATAGACATGTGTCTTCTCACCAGAGGTACATGAACCTGCAGTGTTCAGATGTTTCCAGCACCAGGCTGGATTAGTTCTGACTAAGATAGCCCTGCACCTTCAAGACCTCTGCTCTTGCAAAATCTTTCCAGACCAATCTTGCCATTGGGCTGAAACACACCCTAAAGATACTCAAGCAAATAGGTTTGACTGTCTAGTGTGGACTCTCTAATTTAACTGCTATTTAAAACCAAATAGACTTGAGCTCTTCCCAGAAGACACTATGGTGGGTGTCAAAGGCTGTGCAAACAAGGTCAGACTTTAGCATGCTAAAGAAAAAGTGGTTTTATACAAACACAGTGAACTATATTTTTTTTTCCCCTTAGAACATCAGCTATATTCTAATCCAAGTAGTCCCAGAGCATGGCCTTCCACTTACAGATTCATCCAGATTAAAGCATTTTAGGAAGACTGTTGTCTTTCCTTTCTATTAGAACTTGTCTCCTTACTGTTGCCGTGACTGTCGAGGAATATAATTGATACACTCGTCAGGAGGTAGAAATGTATAGCTACATTTAAGTAGATTCTGGGGAAAAAAAAAAAAAGACCTATCTGGGTCTTTTGGGCTAGCAAAATACATAGCTGCTAAGGTGAAAATGCCTGTCAAAGCTTTCTACCAGGTGAAAATTGGGATGCCTTAAAAGTTGTGCTTTTAATTCTTCATATATTTAAAGTAGTCTGTAATTCTAGACATTTCATTTGAGAAATTCTGGCCATGCAAACTAGCCCAACAAAGGGGATCTTAAGCAGGTGGGCCAACCATGTTTTATTAATGGTTGAAAATTCTTTTCTTTCACCTCCAAGTACCAAATATGAACACGTCAAAACTTTTGTTACTTAAAAAAGAGACATCACAAGGACGTTTCCCTCAAGTGCTCACTTTAGACATGACACAAAATGATTAAAGGGAAAATTCTGCTCCAGCTAAGGAATTCTCACTGATCCAAGCTGGAACAAGATTTACTTCTGAGACACTTCCTTCAGCAAGGTAACAAGAAAAAAACCTGAAATTGTGATAAGGGCAAAACCTGAGATCTTGAGTTCCTGTCCAGAGCCATAACAATGAAAATCTATGAGAATTAGTTATGGAATAAAATCACATTCAGTTTTCTCCATTAAAAGATCACTACTAATTAGTGTTTACTGAAATTATACACAACACCCTGAACTATTACCCTATTTTAACATCTGTCATTAAGGAATCTGAAGCATCCTATATAAATATCATTACTTACTATCTTTTTGGAATCTGGAACTTCTCATCACAGTATTATGGCCAAAATGGACAATATTTCATTTTAGATAAATTATGCACTTCAGGTATTTATCTTACTGCTTGTCAGGCTAAAAATGCAAGATTTGGAAAGCAATCCCACCTGACCTGCTCCTAGTTCAGAAGAGTCAAGGAAGAAAAAGCCTTAAAATCATGGCATTTTTATGTTTAGGAAAGTGATTTGAGATTCCTATCTGAAGTTTTAATGTCTTTTGCTGAGTCCCAGTCAGCTGGAGCCAGTAGCTAAAACACCTGGTCTCTGAGGCACAGACCATATATAAGGAAAAAGTCTGAAATGTGTAAAATCTGAACGTATCTTGCATAATGGAGTTCTTAAGCTGTATTTTCTTCAAATTACTGAGTGAATCATACAGTCTAAGCACATGATGATATGGTCTGAAACGCAGGTTTTAGTGGCATCATTTTGGGATGACTGTATTACAAGTGGTGAAAACATGAGAGAATTATGTACATCAACCCAAATGAGTGCCAATAAATCTTGATGTCTTCTCTGTCTCTCCTCATGCTTTCGTGTTGCATAGCTGGATGAGCCTATTGAAGCAAAATTTTTAAGTCAATGCAGATCCTTTTTTTGGATCAGTTTTGAACAGATTTTGATTTTGATTAGTTTATTTGAAAAATCTTAGATTTATCTAAAACAGACGACGCAAAGGGTTGCTCACCAGCATTTTGCCATCATTTCTTCCTCGAATGTGCACGGATTGAAACAAAGATCTTGTGTAGGATAGCATGTGATCACGTAACTAAAGACCCAGATGTATACAGGGAGTTCCAGGAGAGAGAGGATCAGAAGAGAATAAAACCAGAGCACGTTAGGTCATTAGGAGGGTCTCTTTCCTTTTGAACATCTGAATTTGAAATTTAGGAATCATCTTTTTATTTATTTCTTCTGTATGAAATAATACCGTACTTTCATTCGCATGGTTTGTGCCATATGTGCATATAAAAGAGATAAATCTTTGTGTTTCAGCAGAAGTTCATGATATATGCACGTGTAAGTAACATTAGAAGGACTTTCCCCAGAGCCCGCTTTATATCCACTAACTCTGCTGCCTCTGGCTTCTCCCTGGCTTTGCCTCCCTGTTTGTGGGTTATCTGAAGATTTATTTTCAAAAGTGAACTCATATGGTGAATGCAAATGGAGCATTATATCTGCTTTGAAAGGCATATACTGCTCTTGATAACATTGTATATCATGAAACACTGTTCCTAGCTAAAATATTGCTTCTACTTCAGCCTACAGAAGGGCTGAAATAAAAACAAATCTAAGTAACGTAGTGAAGAATAATTCAGATGAAAATGTATTTTTGTTGGCTGTTAAAGCAATAACTCAACATCATTAGGAATGATAGTAGTAAACTGAGTAAGTTTTATCCTCAGTATATTTGTCTTGATAAAAGGTATCTCATTGTCTTCTGGTGGTGCATGTGAGGTTCAGTTTCTGGTCCTAAGGATGTCTCCAGCTCTAAGCAGGTTGATTAGCAGCAGGTGTACAAGGCAGAAATGACCCATCATGGGAGGTTCACTGTATTTTGTAAGCATATCAGAGACTCACATAAATCAAAATGCAGCTCTGAACACCTCCTTCAACAGAAATTCAAGCTCATGGTAAAACCCTTGTGTGAAGTTGCTTCTTTCATGTTCCTTAGGTCTTGTCTGTCCAGTACATTATATATTTGTTGTTGTACTCCTCTGCAAGGTCTCTGCTCTCCTGCAGCCCTGTGCAAATATCAAACGCCAACCTTTGTTGCATTTACCTGCTCAGCCCCACCTCGGTGTATTTGTATCCTAAAAGGTGTTACAAGGCATGGTCAACCTCAATTAGAACTTCTTGACACCTGGACAATTTTAGAGGTCCACAATGGTTTTGTATAAAATTGGACTCTATCCCATTAAATAATTGTTTTGAAGAAATGTCATAATACTTAGGGAAAGGCTCCTTTCAGACTTGCTCGCTCTCAATGGGAATGTTAACAGTTTGTTGTGCAGAAATGAAATATTCTGTGTAATCGGTTAATCCATACCTGCCAAAAAAAAAGGGCAAAGATTTGGTAGCTGAGCTCCTCCTTGGATCAATTACATCTTCCACAATGCACTCCTTCAGTCACCAACCCTAGCAAACTACACAGTGTGTCCAGTGGGAATTGCACACAAAAGAATGTTATGAGAGATGTCCAAGCAGAAAACCCACCTAGAAAGGACCAGACAGGACAGAATAATCTTTATTAGTGCTGCCTTGTACTACAGAACCATTGTTGAATGCCCTGATTTCCCCTCCCGTCCAAGAAATAAACGCAAGCAAACAAAAAAGCCCTCAAAACACCAAACTAAAGACTTTTCTTTTTTAGTATTTTGGAATAAAACAATCAGAGAAATATTGCAGGTTCCAGAATTTCCATTAATGCCTTTGAATTAGTGTATAATAGGTTTTTATTTGGAAGAATAGTATTTTTAACATATGTTATTACAACTATTCTTAGCAACTTTCTGACTTAGAAGTCAGTGTGTGTAGGGATCCTCTGGATACTATCTAATAGCTTATATTCAAATTAACTACTTGTTTTACTTTCAGTTCAAAATTAATCAGCTCTGCTCCTATGAGTAGTGAAAAAATAAAGACTGGAATTAGCTAATATAGTCGTGGATGATATTTTAATGGAAAATGAAGAATAGGAATAATATTTTTAAAACAGTAGAGTGAAAAATATTTGAGCATTGCTTTGAAAGCCTCAAGGGCTTATAGTTGAACAGTAAAAATGACGGATAAACAAGAAAGTTTAGAAAATAAATTAAGAGAATTGCTGAATTAGGAAAAGAAATCTAAAATGATGAGAACTGTTATTCAAAATTGTATTTTAATCTGAACATAATTTTAAGCTGCTCCAGTTGTACACTCAAAATCCTTGCTAAGTCCTATGAACCAGAAATTAGAAGTGAAAAAAGTACTATGCAAAAACTATCAAAGCTTTTTTCTCTAGACTAAGGCTTGCCCTGGACTTATTATATGAGAATCCAAAATCAGGAAATTTGAAGACCTCATAATCACTAAAGTATGATTTTCTTTTTCTGTCATTGACATCAATTTTATAGGAGTGTCAGATGTCATTAAAATTACATGACAACAGTAAAAAGCTACAGGAGTGAGATCTACACTGAGTGATATTAAATGCTTCTTTAAGTCAAATCTATGAAAATATAAGGTATAGGTATAAGTGCAATTTTAGAGGGAAATAATTTTCAGTGTGAGAAATAAGGGCTCCATCACAAATCATGGCATTTAGTAATGCAAAATGAACTATGTCAAAACAGTTAAACTGCAAATTGCTTTAGCATGTCAGAGAAGTGTCTTCCCTTTTATTTTAGATTAATAAAATAAGTTGAACAGATGTAACCATACTTGCTTCATTTAGAGATCAAGAGGAAAATTTGGGGATCAGAGCTATAAAACCTTGCAGCCATCAGATTCCTCATTTCCTGCATTTGTGCTACCTTTCCATGGGAGGCAAAACATAGAATGGGAGGGGGGTAGGGTTTCACAAATCTGTTTTCATTTTGTCTAGGCTTTTAAACAGTGATTTCAAGATATTCTAGTTCATGGTCCTGATCCAAATCCTGCTGAGCACAGCAGGAGAATTCCCAGTGACCTCAATGGGCTTTGAATTTAACTTTACATACAAAATTTCTAAAAACGAAATAATAAAGTTTGGCCTTTCCAAAGCGCACGTCTGCCATGTGCTCTGTGCACCTTTCTCGTAAAACTGAAACAGCAGATATGCAGGAGACATCTGCACTGCAGACCAGGGAAGAGGTTGTGCCAGGGAGAGGGAAACATAAGAAGTTGATACCCTTTCTTTCAGCTGGGAGAGTGGATCTGGCTCTGCAGGTTTTCCAGGTGGCTTTTCTTAACAGAGCACTGGTAATGTGCACAATGCTCCCCAGGCTTGTTGGAAGGAGGGTGCATCCCAGACTTACACATGGAGATCTGAAGGGAGAACTCCACTCCTGAGGTCTAAACAACTAAACTGTGTTTTTGAGACACCATTTAAAAAAAGTAGTTCAGGAGACAGTGGAGCGCGAAGAATTGACTGCCACCCACTTCCATTTGCCTTACTGTGTTCTAAGGAGTCAGAAACCTTGCAGAAAGTGGACTTTTAAGAAGATTCATAAAAAGACAAGCTTATCAATCCAGAAAAAGCTAAATTGACCTATGCAAGATTAGCAAGGCTCTAGCACAGTGTGCCAAACTTAGTGAAAGAAAGCAACATGGGTCCCACACCCTTGGTCTGCTTGTCATGTTGGCTTTTCTTCCGGCAAGCGACAGACTTTTCAGGGGAGACTGGGGTGGGGAAGGGGCAGACTGGTGGGCACCAGGTAAAGGTTTATTGGAGTCATGCAGAAAAAAACATGTTGGTTTTTCAGTCTTCCCCATAGGTTGAGACGCTAAACTGCAGTGTAGGGAAAAATCTGATTATCAGATGCAATATTCACACAAGACTTTTGCAGTTTGGTCTGATCTTTGGGTGTATACAGGGTTTCAGTGTTCCTTAATAAATTACCTCTTCTTGTACCAATTAACCCCCTTCCATGAGGGTTCAGTGTTTACCTGGGGCTGTGCCAGTGCTAACAGCTACAGCTTAACGTTCTTTTTAATGGCTCGCAATTACTACTGAGAGCGAAGGCTGCGTAAAATATTAACACTTAAGCATCTTTTACACTCCTTTGAACATTAGATTGTGTGTATAATATAGGTGACTTTTCATTCTTACAAACCTGCTATTTGCTTAGAATTCCACTGGACCCATGAAAATGCTGCAGTTAAGTGGTTTCTGTTGATTTATTAACTTCCCTCAAAGTCTGATGGAAATCACTCCATGCAAAATATTGGATGCATTTTGTTCTTTAAATTGTTCCATTGCAATGCCAGAAGAGTAAGGATTTCCACATTTTAAAGAGGTAGAGTAACTCTGATAATAACTTTTAAAGTGCATTTGGTTTCTTTCCCCTGCTGTGCTACCACTTTGAGAGCATCACCCAGAGAACAGCTACCGTGGCTGCAGAGTCAGTGCCATGGCTGCTGACTGTGCACAAAGGATAGGAGAGCAGGAACCTTGCAGACCCAGCTGCCACCTCGGGTCTCACCTCACCTCAGAACCTCATCTCACAGGGTCTCATCTCAAGAATAGCAGCAAAGGAAGCTGGGGATGTAGGTATCCTACCCATGGCCAGATTTGGGTTTCTGTACTGCATGGCTTGCATGGTCTCCAGTTGAAGAGCAGATCTGAACAAGCATCCCAACCCTGCCTGGCTCTCCCACTGTCCTCATCAGCTGTTCTATGTTTTAGGGGCAAACAGACTTACTTCATCACTTCATGTTCAGTGGTCCATTAAGACAAGTAACAGACAAATTTTTAAAACCTTGGAATTGATTCTGGATAAGCCCTCAAATATTTGCAGCTAACACAAATCATTAAAACATCTGGGATCTACAAAATTGTCAATAAATCTCAAGCAATATGGACTTCTTTTGAGTTTCTTTCCACCTCCAGCTTCTGTTAAGTCCAGCAACATTTGAAATGAATCTTCCTCACAGTGTTTTGGCACACCTACATTTATTCCTGGCTGGACATTAGAATTGTACTGGAATTTGAAAAAATAAGGGCATAACTACATGCTTGTGAACCCTGAAAGAATCTCACTAGTGGATTGTTTTCTAGTCTTCTTCTAAATTCTAGTGCCTTCAGTTTTCTGGAAGAGGTTAACAGGGACACTCCACACCAGATCCCTTGTGTTTCTTTTTTATTTTATTTGCTTGTTTTTTTCTCCCCACAAGGCACATTACACCTCTATATTCTGTTATCCTACTTCCCTCTATTAATTTAAATTCATATGGAACAATCCTTGCTTTTCACAGGCAGACCTTAAGCTTGAAGATGTGAATAATTTAAAGGAAGAAGCCAGGTGAATGCAAAGGACAGCAATGCATGGGAGAATTTCTGAATATTCTGATTTTCAGTGAGTCTGCAATATCTGTTGGGTTTATCTTTTAGATTAGCATGGAAGAAGCATTACTTCCATGAAGTCTGTAGACACTCTGGAACTAAGGTCACAAATTGAAATAAAATAGCTGTAGGATCTGGTGATTTCAACTTTGTAGAGGAGAATTGAGTCTTTCAGCAGTTTTGGGAACATTTCAGCTAAACCTCTTGTTTCTGTTTTCAAGTGCAAAGTTCTCAGAGACTGAGGAAAAAAATGTTATTTCTCTACAACTATTTTTTATAGAATAAATAAATTACCCTTTAAAGTAGGGCTGAGGGAATACCACTCCTTTGAGAGAGCAGTGACAGATGAACTTCACTGTACCACGGCACAGTATTTTGTGGTGCTTTATCACCTACATGTTGTGTGCATGACCCTGCACACAGGTTGCCCATTCAGCCCACTGGATCTGTTTGGTGACTGAAAAGGGAAGTTGGAAAATCCACATGATGAGTGCACAGTGATCTAAACCTGTCCAACAGGAGAACCCAAATGAACTGGTCTTGAAATACAATCTTTATCTCGAGTTTAAGCTTCTCAAGGGATGTGTTGGCTTACTTGAGATTCGAAGCTGAGAAAACTTTCTCGAGAGCATAGCCATTCTTCCAAAGCACTCAGCAGGCTCAGCTCTCTGTTTTTTGTTGGTCCCTCATCATCCATACAGCTGTGAGGCTTGGGAGCAAGAGGCCCCCACTCAGTGCTGCCTCTCTGTGAGACTCCATCATGCTGATCTGTCCAGGTACCGCTCCCCACGGTGCTCCCGGCACCAAAACACAAGTTCAAGGGACCAGAAAGAGTCTCAGGATCGAAAACAACAACAAATGTCAGAGCCAAGCGGGCCTGAATTTGGTACATCTCCAGACAAAATTATCCTACAATTAAGCAAAGCCTCAGCCCTGTACACAAGCTTGATTTCATACACTAAGGCTATTCAGCACGTGAAGCTGAACAAATGCACGAGTGTTGTCAGAGCCGAGGTCCGTCACACTGCTAGGAGATATGCATGCCGTTTCCATAAGCCACAGCAGCAAAGGCATAATTTAATAAAAAAGACTTTTGTTCATATCTATTAAAAGAAACCTATAAATCCTCCAAATGGTACACTTAGGATTTGGTCCAAAAGTTACTTAAGCCGATGGAAAAGCTGTTATTGATTTTAATAGGTATTTATTATATTTGGCTATTCCTTCAGCCGTCACTCTTTCCCTCTCTGTCATCTCAGCTGAGTTCCAGTCCTGTCTCCTGTATCTCACCAATATGTGGACAGCATATGTTGTTTAAATGAGAGACTTGTTCATTAGTTTATGTTTGAACCATGCCAAGCACGTCCCAATCCTAACTGGATGCTAAGATGATGGTAATAGATGACATAATTACAGTAATAATAAAATCCTTTGTTCAGCCATGTTATATGCTGTTTTGTTCCACAAAAAACAAAGAAAATGATCTAACATACATGCAACAGGAAAATACACACCTAAGCAAAAGCATTAGTGTGAATAAACTTTCCTTATTTCTTTGTAACCTGTTTTGATGATGAGAGCAACTGCAAGTGGTAAACTTATTTGGTTTGTGTTCATTTATTATTTCTTTACCCTTGGAAAGACCTGTTCGAGTAAAACACTTTTCTGAAAGGTTCTTCTATTTTCAAGAGACCATATAAGCACAAGAAGAGGATTATAAAGACTTGACAAGGTAGATAAGAGTTTATCTTTAATTTTTTTCATAAATTTTACTTTATAAACCAAAATCAAAGCTTGTGAAAAAAAGCTTGTGAAACTTTTGTTAATGTTTACTGTGCAGTGTTTGAGGCTTACAAACAAAGCAATTGACAGGCATTTTTATTTATATACTGTAAACCAAGTATGGACCTCAAATGACCAGAGTGTTTGGGGCTTGGTTCAGCAGTCCTTGGCTAGATTTTAAGTGAGGGTATGTATTTAAGTCTCTTTAAATTAGTCCTTTTTCCTAAGTGTATGTTTACCAAGCAGATCTAGATTACATTTCCTGGAGCATCCTGGAGCTTCAAATTCTTGTCAGTGAGTAGCTTCCAAGAGATTGTGACTGTGCCTTGCCCTTCAGTGACCATTCCATTCTGCTCTAGAGCAGCACTCCAAAACAACCTGCATGTTGACCAGGAAATTTCCTTGCCTACTTATGCAAATAAGACACTGAGGATGGGGCTTTGACTGAACTAATTTTTCTCTGAAGCTTTTATGTCAAAGGGGGATTGTATCTGTCCTTGTCTGAAAGGAATGTTGTTGTTTACCCCTTCCAAGGCAAAGAAGAATCTTGCTTTGCTCTTAAAATAACATCCAGGAGCTACACTATTTCCAGGAATACAGGAGATCTGGACTCAGCTCCCACTTTTATCTGAAATTACTGCAGTTGGCATCCACCAGTGCCTTGGGGCCACTGTGTTTCCACTCCTGTGAGACTGGAGAGATACTCCTGTATCTGCTTCTCTGTGGTACTCAGTGGGAAAGAGACACCCAGGTGCCAGATCTTGCTTCACAGTTTGCTCTGCATTTAGCAGCCAGGGGATAAAATATCATCAAAACTCCCTTGGGAACTGTGGTTTCTCTCCTACCACAGGGAGTGGAGTTACTGGTAGCTCAATATTTGGCTCTTTGGACTGATGTCAGGGGAATTTCATAAAAAATAATGTTCTAATGAAGCTTAAAGATCTCTACAGAGAAGTGGCAAATGAGCAGGGGTTTTCAGGATCAGGGTTTTGGATTACCATCCAATGGCAGCTTCAGCCACTTCTCTTTTGGTTCTGCTCAACTGGATCTTTCAGCTCCCATTGACATAAAGATGGACTAAGGATAACAATTTTCACATAGGATTGAAACTTCTATGGCCCAGGAACTCAAGAGAAGATAACAAACAGAATTCATATGTGAGGTAATGAATTAAAGTAGCTGAAGAGAGAAAGAAACAAAAAAAGAAGAGCATTAGGGCTTCTCCCTCCTCCTGAATTTGGCAGGTTGGGTTTACTTTGTGATGCTAGACAGATTTTTTGTCTGAAATACATTTGCTGAAAAGTCTGTTGTAATCCATAAAATGGCTCTTAAGTATAAAGGAGGTACTTCCAGAGAGCTCAGAAAAACCATGGGAAAAGAGAGGTGATGCTGATATTTTAATGAGCATTTTTCTCTTCATTCAAGGAATATCTGCCATGTACCATTACTTTTCTGAGAGCACAGAGCAATTATTGTCGTTCAATCACTATTTTTCTCACAGCCAGGATGAAAGAGAAATAACACACACAAACACACACACACATGCACGTGCACCACATGCAGAGCCTCTCTCTTTTTCTCTCTCTCCCTCTCTCTCTCTCTCTGATAGTTCCCTAGAGAGTTCCATCATACCTGAGTTTATGAGCCTTGGATCATCTATGGCCAGTGGATTTGGTAATAAACAGAGTGGAAATGTTCTTCATCAGAGTTCAAAGGAAATTTCAACCAGCCCCTGCCAGACGTTGTTCCCCCTGGCCCCTCAGCATTTTACTGTAATGACTTCCTTCAAGTGGAAAGAAAATGGAAAGGAAGGCAGCTTGTGCATCTTTAAAACGTGTCTTGAAATATAGGAAGCTCTGTAAATGGAGGGCATTGGGATGATTTTATAGTGCAGCTTTTCAGGGTCTTTTGCTGTGCTGGAAACATGGTGCCTGGGAAGCACATGCAACATGCTCAAGTGTGAGCCCAAGGGCTGAGTAAAGGAGCTGTATCACTACATTTAAAACAAATAAATTATACCTTTGAATTCCCTCTTATATCCTTTGACCATTGAAAATCTGCCTCTGTTGGGCAAAATCTAAAGACACCTCTTATCTTTCCATAAAATGCTGTGCATTCCTACTGTAAATCCCACTGGACACAGAACACCTTTACATATGAGAAGAAAGGGTTGCCAACACTGCTAGCTCAATCTACTTCATCATATAATGATATACAGAGCCACTAAGAACTCCTCACCCTCTTGCATGTCAGCAGGTTTAAATGTTCCCATTTTCAAATATTGGAAACTAATTATGGACCTTATTTTTGTAGATTGTGCAGTGAAACCATAGCACTTGGAGGGATAAACGTTTTAAAACACTGGATGGACCCAAAGGGCCGCCCTGATTACTTTTATCCAAGGTATAAAAATACCAGATGTGTATTTTTATCTCGCTTTGAAGGTATCCATGGACGGGAGGTAGGTTATAATGCTTTCAAAGAACCTTGAGAAGTGAGAATTATAGGCCCTTCAGAGAATTACCTATATCCCTCTAATAAATTCTCATGAGGTTTATCTGAAGATGGTGGTGATGGCTCAGAGAAGGCCATAAATTGCCCAGGGGACATCACGGGGGACATTTTCCCCTGTGACAACCAAGGGGATAGTGGGGAACACAACAGAAACAGCACACATTAGGTAATGCCCCCCCATCAGACTGCAGATGTGTGAACTAGTTTAAAACTTTTATTGGGGCTTTTATTAGGCTGTGATACAGTCCCAGGCTCTTTGCAGTTGCCAGTGTAGCCAGTTGCTCACAAGTTACAACAAATTAAAAACACCTAATGTTCAAGCTATTCTACACTTAGGGGTGGGGAGTCCCAAGCAGATAATATTTTGGGTGGCTAAGTAGCCAGGTTCCTTCTGTGCCTTGTGATCCTACTTGTGAGAGCCATGGCATTACCCATAGATGTTTCACTGATCTGAAACAGCAGCAGAGGTTCAGCCTAAGCAGCAATCTTCTAAATCCTTGCTGGTGCTGTAAATGCTTTTTAAAACATTAATAATATAATGGTTATGTAGAGGTGGTTTTTTTTGTTTGTTTTGTTTTGGATTTATTTTGGTTTTGTTTTGATTTTAGTTTGGTTTGGTTTGGCTTTTTTAACCCCAGTTACCTACTTAAGTTAATGTAATTGATAGCTTTGGCATATGAAATTTTCTTTAAACCTAAAACACATGAAAAGTTATAACTTTATTAACCAAAAGTTGTCTTGGTCATGTGTCTTGTTTCTGCCAAAGTGAGGCAGTCCTAACACAATTGTCATGTCTCTGTGAGATGGTTTGGACTCAGTGACTTCACTGTCAGCCGGTGAGCTGGGCTGCAGCAGCAGGGCTTTGATGGGAGTGGGGCCATGGGGGACATCTCCAAAGTGGCAGTGAGGAGGGGACAGTGGCTTGTCACCTCTCATAGCACAGGAACTAAAGGAACCCAAGAAACTGGTCAGATGGTAGGTTCTGAAATGAGTAAAAAGTTAAAATTATCTGTTCACTCTGCATGAGGTTATTAAGTGGTAAAACTCTTTGCAATAGAATGCTGTAGCTACCACAATTTTACCTAACTTCAAAAAGCATTAGACAAATTATTGACAGAGTCATTGAAGACAATGAAAAACACCAGCACACAGTCTCAGGCTCAAAAAATTTATAAATCCCAGTCTGATGGAAGTTAGCAGGATATACTGGAGAAGCATCGTGGCATCTTCTCCACGTAACCACAAGCTCCTGCAGGAAATGAGAGAGTAGAGTAGATGAACCACTGGGTTAATAATGGTATTAAATTATCTTCTAGATATTAACAACTGAGCTAAGCACAATCCAGTCTGAAAGTCCTTGGATGGCTATGACTTCATGCACAACTATTAAAGCTTTGTTAGAAAAGAATTCCAGAAAATCTCCTGGAGTCTCCAGATGTTCATAAATTGGATAATTCTATATAGTTCAGTTTGGACAGATGAATATGTCTTTCCATGTGGAAACATTAAAGCAAGCACAGAAGGACATTTAGAGTGTCACAGCATATAGGAAAAGATGGTGAGAGGAAGAGAGAGAGTGGCAACACTTGCAGGGATCATCAGTAGGAGATGGATTCTTTGGTCTCTTTGGGCTCTTTCCTATGCCCAAGGAGAATTAATTGCTCCAAGCATCCATCTCTTTTCAACCCTATCGTTGGCCATAGCAGCAGGGAAAGAATGCATCCCCTGGGCCCATTTTTGCATTTACTTTAAGCTTTTCATTGTAAAAGCAATGCAAACTGGCTTTAGTGTAAGTGAGGATTAAGTGTTGCACATATCGTTATGAAATCACCGGGGACCACAGTGAAATCTGAGATATTACTACACACAATTGTTGAATCAGCTCCCTTTAGAACCTGATTATCTTTTTAAACAAATTTTGTAAATGAGCTGTAATATTTTATATCCACTCAAAGCTTTTTAGCCCAAAGCACTTAAAAAGCTTAAAGACCTGGAGTGGGAACCAGCTTTTGTTCTGTGTGAGGACGGTACCTGGCACAATGGAAGCCAGTCCCTCACTCAGGTTCCCATCTGTTGCTACAACAGCATTACCCCCAAGTGTATGAACAGCAGAATGGAAATACTGACATTTCTGGGTCAGAAAAATACTAGACAAAGAATGAATAAGGAAAGCTTTGATTTTGAAATAAGGAGTTATAGAAAGTTATAGAAACCAGAATCTAAGTTAAAGGGAGATAGATTTTGAGGGCTGATCTAAAAGACTTACCTTATTATCATATACATCACAACCTTTTTATGATTAATTCTATTCTGCCAAGAACCAAAAAATGTTTCTAAATAAGTGTAAGGATTTGACAATACAGGTATATATACCCATTCACCCCATATAGCTATGCATTTATAGACAGGATACAGGACTTGAAGGATTTCTTTCACATGTTTTAAAAGAAATGCACAACTATGCTTTATAAATATATGTAATATTCACTCTAACTATTTGGAAGATAAGTGCAGTTTCTTATTGATATTCTGACTAAATGTTCTAATCAATATTTTTACCAAATTTCCAAATAACTATGCTGAGTTTCTTAATAGGAAACTGGGATCTCTAGCCTTCTGTTAGCAAGCCTAGTGAGCAGAGTATGCAGATGGAGAGGTTTATATTCAAATTCAACCATTTATAAATGGAACACATCTGCAGTTTGAACCATCTTGAGGGGTGGTATATGGTCTGAGTATTTTCTGCTCTGGTGCCTAGGCAGGTAAGCTGAAGAACACAACAAACATGGGCACTGTTTGAGGAGGTAAAATGCCACTGGATGTCATTATTTCTCTTTCTTTGAAACTGAAGCAAGTCTTCCCTAGAGGTGGAAAATATGGCTATTATAGAAGGTAGACGGGTTCGATTTTGAATATTCTCAGTATTTTGGAATACTTGTCCTTAATTTAAAATAGCTTTCCAAAGTCAGACTCCTTCATGAGTCAGTGGAAACATACACAAACCTTTGCAAACGCAAGCAAAAACTTTGAACGCCCTCATTTTGGTACAAATTGGTCAGTCTGCAAATGGCTCAACTAATTGGACGAACCTCTCAACCCTCCGGGCTGCTCTCATTGTGCTCTCACAGCCTTCCCTCCCCAGTGACTTCAGGGAAGCCAGGTTTGTGGTAATACAAAAGTAGACCTGAGCATAAACTTAGTCATCAGTGTCTCTGAGCATTTGAAATCGTGTCCTGAGGATCATGGAGTCTGTTCCTGCAGCCACCAGAAGTCCTGTTTATTTGAGGGCAGTAGTGGGGATATAAGATGGAAAGTACCAAAACACTGAGTATCACACTTAGTTACTGCACAGGCATTTCCTCTAAGAAAACACTGGCAAGCACTACTGGTGGCAACACTAAAAGCTGGAATTTAATTTTATGTCTTTCACTTTCCTTGTCTGAGATATCAGTAAAAGATCAGGAGCTCAGATATTTCTCCTTATTAATGGCTCTCAACACTTGACAGTTATTTACCAGAAAATGGTTCCCTTTCTTCCATTGTAATTTGTAATAATCTTATCAGTACCTGAGACTAAGAGCCAACAGAGAAATATTTCCTACATACTCCTTATTTTTGGAGCTGAAGCAAGGAGCTAAATTATATTGTATTACTGCAATATAACATAATAAAATATTACTGCTTTTTTACATTCCAGATCCCTTTACCTCTTCTATTATACCATTGTGAGTCAGATCTCCATCACAGCCACTGAGCATCTGTCAGTGATGGCATAGCTGAAGGAGTGCTTTGGTCCATGATTTTAAATGTTTTGAAAGATAACAGGAAAAGAACCAGCTTAATATCCAGACCTGGCTGAGTTGAAAGAGTTGTGAATCACAGGAAACACCTATGTGTTTGTAAATGAGGCATCCCATGTGGAGAAGAAGTCTTTTACATAAATACTTTTTAATGGTGAACTGCTCTGGAACTCTGTACTGTGCCTGATAGGACTTTTCACTATTAAATTCTAAAACCAGGAAGCACCAAAAAACCTCACAGCTTGTCTGTCTTGCCTACCTACAAAACTGCCCTGTAGTGTTTGGTCTTCTGAATGAAATTGTAAATCTTTGACATCTGCAGAGAGACAAGAAGTTTTAAAGGTGGAGATTTGTGGGTTTATTCTGATTTTGCAATAAAACATGAGGAACACAAGTGAGATCTGGGAGAAACTCCCATCACTGTGGGCCATGTGAAAGTATAAGGGACTATGCCTGCTAACCTGGAAAACTGGGAAGATTAAGACAGAACAGGTCAGTATGAAAATCATGCAAACAAGAAGGAAAAGCATGAAAAAAAAGAATTGAGTTTAAATTAACATCTAGGAGCACTAAAATTGTGATAATAATTTTAAGAAGAAATGGTATACTTGACTATTTTCATCTCAATATATTAAC
The DNA here is from genome assembly GCA_013398075.1 of Notiomystis cincta. Classification (NCBI taxonomy): domain Eukaryota; kingdom Metazoa; phylum Chordata; class Aves; order Passeriformes; family Notiomystidae; genus Notiomystis; species Notiomystis cincta. The sequence continues at coordinate 374,945 of VZRX01015580.1, read as the reverse complement.
AAATTTATCATGAACATTTTAGAACTTTCTAAGATGGCTTTATAATCTGACATTATATGCTAGATATCTAGAAATACGAGAACTATTTTCCTTGTTGCCAAAGACACAGACAAAACATTAAGTTTGGGGCTAGTAGGTGCTTTCACTGCAAATGGAAATACATTTCTTTCATACGTTTTTTTCCCTGAAATTTTTCATAAGAAATAAAACCCACTCCCAACCAGTTCCACATGTGATTTATTTGAGTTACACTGTGTGGAATTAAATCTTAACAAGGGACCAATCTGAAATCTATAGAAATCTCTGGGACTCTTTCTATTAATTTGAGTGGTCTTTTGATCGAGCCTTACATGAAGAAACACATTTATAAGTCCCAAAGATGGAACTCATTAAATTACATTTCCTTTATTTTACATGTGTAATTTAAATGATTTTATATTTTATAATTCCCAATGAAAATATTGGATTCTAAGCCACATAAAGATAGAGGAGTTGTACTGATACAGGAACCAGGGCATAAAAAAAATTTGCTGGCGTAGATAAATCTTGTTCTATCAGCTTTTAAAAACTTGCATTATTTACAATAACAAAAGATAAAGGTATATGTCAGCTTTCATTCTCTTTTAGCAGCACAAATGTGAACATCATGTTTTAGGTGCAGCCTATAAATACGATTTCGTAAAAATTTGGTTCAGCAAGACCTACTGGGGAAAGCAGGTTAAAGGCAAATATTTTTACCTGAATAAACCAAAACCTCACAATATCCCAGCTTGGTGAAATGCATCCAAAACCCTTGTGCAAAATATCTGTGGCACCAAGCAAGAGGAAGATGCTCAGCCTTACGAGTAATGTTTTTGGGGAACACAGGAAAAGGCTGGGTCTGCAATGGTCTGATGGCTTGGGACAACTCATATTACACCATGTGAAGGCCAATACATGCCCTCAGTCATGGCAAGGATGGAATCTCCTCTCTAAAATGGCAACAGGGGCTATGGAACCCTGAGAGCTGACAATCTGATGTGAAGTCATGGAACAGGAATGACATAAAAATGGATTTTTATTGTGTCTTTTTCCCTCTCTCTCCCTCAGAGCTACCACAGCAGGAATGTGCTTCTTGGGAAGAGAACCTGTGTTATTGTTTGAGTTCTGTTTTCTGCCAAGGGCACTGGCAGAAACCAAGGCTTTCCTGTTACAAGAGAGAGGAGTTTGCCAAAATTCTTATTTTTCTCTACTAATTTCAGTGTAAGAGATCTGAATGATAACACAGAAGGCTTATGTGCTTGCCATTTTACAGTTGTTTTGATAGACTGCCTTTTGCAAGCAGTGGTTATTTATAGTGTCCTAAAAACTGAGTCCACAACCCAGGAACGATACCTAAATTGCTGGTATCAATATCCATTTTCATTACTATTCTTAAGTTTAAGTGAGTTGAACTGTAATTAAATAAAACAAGCAGATTTAAAGATGTTTTAGATGTTCTCAGTGATCAGATATCAACATTCAGCACTTATGTGTTCTAGAAACACCAAAGAAGTGATCTGTAATGTTTTCCCTATTTAGTCCCTGAAAGTACTTGATTTTGAATTGTTTTTATCTATCTATCTATCTATCTATCTATCTATCTATCTATCTATCTATCTATCTAAACAGTTTTTTTTTGGGGGGTGCCACATGTCACACATATTTACAGAGAAAATATTAGGAAAAAATAAGAAACAAACAAGGGAAAAATCTTATCTTTAAAACAAATATGTAAAGGACAAATTTCTGAACCGAGGTTGTTGTTGAACTCCAAAGTGAGAATTAATATATAAAATATCTAGGATCTTGAAAGAAATAAACTCTTGAAGAATTCTAATGTGTCTAATATAAACCAAAAAAGAAAAAAAAAATCCTTTGAGTCTTTAAAATAATATTAGTTTTGCATGTAAGTTTTTCTTTAACATCAACTTTTTTGACCGTTTTATTGAAACTTCAACAGACAGTAGCTTATTTTTCCACAGACTTAAGCACCTGAGATTTTTGGCTAATGGATATAAGGCCAGTAAAATTTCCTATAAAATGTAACTTTATACGAGAACTTACATGATGTTTATAGAATGTATTCCAGCGTTTGCTTTTTCAAAAGCAAACTTTTTGATATTAGTAGGAAGAATATCAGCTGCATTGCAATGAGAAAGTGAAAATGATCAGCTGAAGAATACAAATAAGCAGAGATGTTTTCCCTGGCTTCACTACTTGCTTCCTGAGGATCTCTGTTTCCCACTTAAAGATCAATAAATACCAAGCACAAAGCTCAGTGAAATCCTTTCTGCTCCTTTTAATGAGCTCTGAGTTAGAACTTAAATTAAAACCAGGGATGAACAAAGACTTTTTAATGAGAAAATTTCTGAATCAGAAATTCTACAAATTACTCCTGTTACTCTTGATTATCCTTAATTTTGGCAACAAAGATCCACTGGTGGCTCTGGATTCACAAATATTATATGGCTAGATGGACTGCACTGAAGAATATTCATCTCCATAAAATGAATAAAGGACAGCACTTCAGAACTAAGAATGACAGATATCAGTACTGGATTCATCCTTCAGAAGGAGATAGGCCCAGATATCCAAGATAATATACTTCCCAGAAGTAATTTATCTACGGTATGGTTATCAACAACAAAGCACTCATTTCAGATAAGAACTTCTGCAAATTTAGCTACTAGGGCTTTCAGCACAAGCTTTTCTCAGAAAGTAGGAAATGAGACAGCGAGCTCTAAAATGGAAGAGAGCATTTCAATGTACTTTGCCTCTTTTACAAGTCATATGTGAAAGTATTCCAAAGGAAATACACCAGCAATAATAAAACTGTCCACCAATTGGATTTCAGATATAAAAGCATCTGAATAAGAACACAATATGTAGGATTTCTGACAATAGGAGTCATATTTAATTCCCTCCATGTAATTAACTCCAAAAACATTTATCTTTTGCAAACAGGTCAACAATTTCTAACTTTCCTCCAAATTAGAAACTCATACTTTCATGTGAGCTTCAGACTTCAGACAAGTCAAATGGACATTCAACGTCAAATTCATGAGGCAAATTTGGGTCACTGCTTTGGACTGACACATCCACCCTTGTTCACTGCAGACTGGAATGGCAAAAAGGTGTAAATTGTGTCTGGGAAGCAAACTTAGAATAATAGAACCACAGAGTCACAGGGTCACAGAATCCTGACATGTATTGGGTTGGAAGGGTTTGCTAAAGGTCATCCATGCAGCCTCCCTGCAATGAGCAGGGACATCTGCAACGAGGTCAGCTTGCTCAGAGCCCCATCCAACCTGAACACCAGAGTGTCAGAACAGTATCACCCAAAGGAAACTTTCTGATCCTTCTGGGTTTTTTGTTCCTGAATCTGCTCCTCCTACAAGATGGAGACCTCCAAACCTGGCATTCTAGATATCAACAAATCCCCCAGTGAAATGTGAGAATTTGAAAGGTAGCTGCAGCTGCTTCTATACTGCCCAAATCTTCCCATACAATCCCATCACCAAGCATTTTTTCACTTGCCTTGGGCCAAATCTAAGAAAGCTTGACCCAATGTCCCACTGACTGCTTTCTAATTGTCACTCTGAAGAGGTTCGATGGGAATTGCCCAGGTATTAATGGACAATTTCAATATCCAAAAAGATATTAGTAAAAACTGTTGCCCTTAACAGGGAGGTAGTGGATTTGAGTGCAGCACCCCTTTCTTTTCTCTTTTAGTGATGATTCCTTAAGAACCCTTGACTCAGAGGTAAGCATCTTACAGCCTTCTTCCAAGTAGCTGGTATGTGACTTCAAGTATATGGGCAGTGAACGTGCCTGAATATTTTTTCCCAATATATCTTGAGTTTTGGAAGTGGTTCTAACAATTGGCTGATGCTCTTAGAACTTTCTACATGTGGCAGTACCCAGTCAAAAATTAATGAACTACCCCCAGTTGCTGAGGCATAACTACTTCAAAAATTGGCACAAAATAAAAATATGAAATAAAACTTTTCTGTTTCTGTTGGAGTAAGGAAAAAGCCACCTCAAAATATCGCATAAATGAGCACAAAGACAGTTATTCCAAGACTCAAATCATATTTTGCATTAAGGAAGACCATATCACAAGGTTACTTGTCTCAGTTGACCTTTGCACCCTTAACCTGCTGACCCACACTGTAGTAATACTGCAATTTCCCAGAAGGTCTTAATCCCTGGGTGCAGCTGGGGATCATCATCACAGGGGAACAAAAAACTCAGTTCAGAAAAAAAAATCAGGGTGCTTTACACAAAAAAAAATCAGGGTGCTTTACACTGATACCAAATCTACCTTCATCCTTCCCTTTTCTTCATTCCTCTCAAGTCATAGCCACTGTTCTACCAGTTCTGCTTCTACCTATGTTTTGATCTCCAATTAAGTGTCCGTTACCAAAGCTTTCTTTTTGCTTAGTAGACAATGATTACAATTATTTAAGATCTTCATATTTTAACAGTATAGATTAATACAATAATAGAGAGCTATTGATCAGAAAGGGAGTTGGACTGGAAGATGTTCAAAGAGTCTTGAGTCCTCCTTGTGGAGGATTATGTATGGGCTCTGTCTGCTCCTTCATGTATAACACCCTTTAACATAAATAAAAGTCATTTAGCCCTCAGCTGAAGTGAGAGAGTCTGAATGGGTCTTGAATCAGCTTTGTGTCATAATTTCTCACAGTCATCCCACTGTTCTGCTGTTTTCATTTAGAATGAATATAAACTATCCAGATTTAGTGTAAGTTTCTGCTTTCAAGAGCAGTGCACTTAGGGATTCACTGAGTATGTGAAACAAATTCTCAGTACCAGTTTTTAAACAGGGATTGAGACTAAGTAATGGAAATAGCAGAGCCCATGGGATTGATTAAAAGCGTGTTGAGTTCTCTAATATTCAGAGGGCGGTAATTAGAGCCCTGTATGACACAGGACTGTAAAATCCAGTTGATCAGATGCTCACGTACACGGGCTTTCCTTGCAGCAGTGAGCTACACCAGCAATGTTCCAAACGTGTAATGGAAAAACTATCCCTGTTTCGGAACCCCGGCCGCCGCACGCCGGACTCGCGTTCCCGTTACAGTAAATTGCGGTTTGTCTGGAACGCCTCATCCTCTTCTGACGGCCGGTCCAAGGGGCCATGCTTTCTGTCTGAGCAGGCCCTGCTGATTCCACCCCTCCCCATGCCATTTGTGTCTCCCTGAAAACCGCTGCCCCAGGGAGAGCGTGGAGGGAGGCTGTGGGGAAAGGGAGAACACAATTAGCCCTGTGCTCCGGTGGTGACGGGAAAGTTGATACAGGAGCAATAACCACAGGCTGGGTCTCTCCTACATTTATTGTCATGCCCATCATAGCCAGTAACATTTCTTTCACAATAGTCATTTATAAAGGCCTGGCTTCTGTGGAAAGATTTACTAACAGCCCTAAGTGGAAACTCCACTATAAAACCAACATGCTCATGGAAATAGCGCTACTACAAAGGCATAAAAATAATGCACAGAAGTGACCCACCAATGCATTTACTGTAAAACTCAAGGACTAAAAATAAAAAAAACCTCAATATATAAAATGAGTGCAATTTTTTTTCTTTCCTTTTTGAAACACAGAAGTAGCTCTAATGGATCATAGACTAAAAAAAGCATATTGTGATTGGAGCTAACAATATTTTCACATTCTGCCCTTCAAAGACCCAACTCAATTTCATTTTTACAAGACAGAATCTGGCAGTGTAATAAAAGTTTTCTTTCAAAAATTTTATATATATATATGAAGGACAAAAACTAAAGGTAAGAAAGATCATCAGGACTGTATAACACTGACTGATTTTCTGTCATTCTCACTGCTCCAGTTGCTGAGCATTCACAGAGTAAAAGAAAATATACCAGTGTCTCCAGAGATGCTGTGTCAACAAAAACTCCTTCCGCTGGCATGATACAATTTCTGTTTAACTAATCAGGGGGAAATTTATCACACAGGACTTGGTGGGGTTGTTTATGGAGTCATTAGCACAATGGCACTCAGCTCTCAGATGACAGTAGTGCTCTTCAGAAGATGAAATGCTGCAGCTGGCTGGGAAATGAATGAAGGCCAAAACCGGAATTATAAAACAGAGGACTTAATTTGAAAAAAACTTGTTCCTTCCTAGGGTTTCATGGATGTGTTGGTTGATTTATTTATTTACTTATTTACTTAGTTGTTCTTTCCAAATAATGAAAAGGTGCTGGGGACTATAAAGTGGTAGTGTGCTGAAGTGTTCACTCATAGCCTTATAGTGGGTTCTTCAGTGTCTTGCTGTAAGAATATCACACTTTGCTAACAGGCTCATAAAAGACCTTTTCCAAACATCAAAGTAATGGAATGAATTACTAGGATAATATTCAATTGCTCAAATTCTGCCTAATGCTCTGTCTTTGATTCCCAATTATAAAAGTAAGATAACAGCTTGAATTCTAAAAATATTCCAATGATGCCTGCCAAAAGTCTTACTGCTGCCTTGTCCATTTAAAACATAGCTTCAAGGAGAATTTCGGTAAAACAGGATCTAGTTCTTCACAGATTTCTTATTTCACATTTAACTGGCATAAGCAATGCAAGGATTAAGTCAATAACACTTATAAAAATGTATGGAAGATATAGTTTCAAAAGTGCTTTAATCAAAGTGTCCAGCAGATAAAGCAGCAGATGAAATTCAGGTTAGAGAAATGTAAAGCAAAGTACATAGGAAAAATATTCCTTGGAACATATAATTCCTTAAAAAAATCTACAAAGCTCTACCTCAACATATAATGTTAAAAAGTAAGCAGAAAAAAAGGAGAAAAACAAATAGAAGGCCAGGAATAATTAAGAAAACAATAGAAAACCTTAATCCTCATTATGCCACTGTTAAAATTCATGCTTCATCTTCATTGTAAATACCATGGTTATTGTGTCCTCCTCATGAAAAAGTTACAGTAAAGTTAGAAACAGCTCAGCAAGTCCCTGAGCCACAAATTTCTGAGAGAATATCCTGGGGCACTGTGAATTAAGTATATCTTGGTAGGCCTGCCTGCTCTGTGACTTTTTCTTGACCATCCCATTATCCATCACTCTTGGAGACAGTACAGTGAGCTGGCTGGACCTGCGGGCTGTGCTGACACATCGTTCCTTATGTTCTTGACAGATCTTTAAAAACAAAACAAAGTGGAAGAGTAGTTTGCTTTATTCAGTGTGCTTGGCTGGGAGGGAAAAGGGAGGTGTCCTACTGCACACAGAAGAAAGAAGGTGTTTTCACTACTGTTGGTACCCTGGTTTGCTAGAAGATCAGGAGGTTTAGAACAACATGGAGAAGGCTGAGTGCTCTTATATTATAAAGCATCTCCTTTTTCTCACCAGGAATACAGAATCCTTCTCAGGACTCATCTGCATCCAGGTGTTCTTCACCCAGATCCTGAGGCAGTTAGAGCATCTTACTCTGTGCAGAATGTTGGCAGTGTATTCCATGGACAGCAAGAAAGAGGGGACAGAATGGATAACAAAACAAGGCATAACTATTTCTTTAGAATTATAATTATTATGTTCCATAACAATTAGAAAGAACTTGAGTACTCAAGTGTGATTTCCTGCTGGAAGGATATGTTATTGGAAGCTTGCTAATGGAGCCCACATGAGGCAGTGCTGCTTGAAAAAGGAGAGCCAGGGCTTCAGTAACAAAACAGAGACCCAGCACATCCCTAGGAATGTACTCTCTCTCTCCTCTTTGGTCCTACCTGGAACCTGGAGAGGTAGGGATCAGAGAGATGTTCTTGATTCTTCCTTTTACTGTTCCTCTTTTGCCAAATCCCCAGAGGAAGACCACAGTGGAACGGTAGACAGAAAAAAACCCCAAAACTGTTAAGTCCAGAAGAGAAGGAAGTGTGGTCATCCCACTTGATATATTTGGATGGGAGATGAACAACCTCAGGGAGTACAGCAATTTCTCCAAATATGTGTCAGTGCCCAAGTTCAAAGACAAAGACCAGAAAGGGGAGACTCTCATTACCATGGAGTCCATAGCTATGTGTGGTCTAAAAGGACCTAAGAATGCGCAGTAAAAAAGTTCTGTCTTTCCATTATGGTAATTACACAGTCCATGTAACCTCTCTCTACTGGTGATGTTAGAAATCCCATCTTTGCTTGCAGAATGAGAAGCAGGAAGATGCCTTTTCCTTCATTCGTTAATATTGCCATCCACTGATTCCCCTCACTGCAGCTACTGCCAAAGGCGAAGGGAGCTGCCTTCATGTGCAGTCCTTTCTCCATGTGTGAAATGAAATCAGCTCTGCAGCTTCTTCTCTACACACCATGATCTCTCTTGATATCACACAGCACGTCTCCTTCTACTGAGAAGTAAAAGTGCATCAGCAGGACAACTCCACTAACCCATACAGCTTTACATTGTCCTTACACACTGCATTTGCTGGAATGACTGACACACAGAGCAAATCACACCAAAGCTGTCATTTATCAGTCACCTTTAAGGTTTACCCATAAAATTACAATTTAATAAAATTCAGCTAGTGGTTTATTGAATTCAAAATCTTCTTCCAGAACTTTTATGTGTGTTTTGCAGAAGTCTAAGGGCAATTATACATTGAAATGCTTATAGGGGAATATTTATTTTCAAGTTCAGAAAATTAATCTGCCTTATACTTGGAAGCACAAAGACTTACTATTTAGAAATGTTCAAATGCAGCCCATTTAACTCTGACTTTATTAATATTATGGAAGCACTGATAGCAACCCTATAACTAACGTTCAATTAGGCATGAAAACAAATACTGATTGAAACCAAATAACTACACCTCAGTTCCTCTCACAGATGTGTCGTGCTTCCCAGGCAAAACATCTGGAAAACTGCCCTAGCAGGGCCATTGAGGCTTTCCTTAATGTCAAGGGATTCTTGGCAATCTGCAAATCCTTTACTCCTAATTTCTGCAAGTTATTGGTAAGAGATGCAGATGTTAGGTTAATGTTTGCCTGTGCTTTTTGGGCATGAATCCTATTGCACTGCTGCAGATATCATTACATTAGGGCAGCTATCAATTACTTAGTGTGGGGTTTAAAGTGGGTCTACAAATAATTTCAGCTGAGTGTTTGGAGCTGAAAGGTTACTCAATTTTTTTCTCTGCCCAAGACATTCCTGGTCATGAATAGGTTTTCTAGGAGTTTGATCTTTTACAGAAATTAAACTTAGCCTGAATCTTACAGTCTGGGCAAATATGGTAAAGGAAAAAATTGTAAAAAAAAAACCCCAAACACCTAGGAGGAGGGTTATTCCCATTATTCTTCATTACTGTTTGAATTAAAGAAACCAATGAAGAAAATGTGAGTTTATAAATTACAACCCATCAAAAATATATCACAGACCTCTTAGAGCAGTTTTAGTACTTTACTGAGGGAAGAAAAAACAAGTCAGAAAAAAAGAGTGTTAAGTTCTGAAGGGATGCATTTTCCTTGATGGGGGAAAAATTGTCTCTCCTGGATCACAGAATATCATTGTCAAGCAGTTGCTTCCAAAGCATCCCAGACCTAAGAGTGCACAGATGGCAGCTGCCTGGCCGTGGTCCTCACTGAGGGGAGCTCCAGGTGGAGTGCAGTGTGCAGGAGGGAGCAGTGGTGACCCTCAGGATTTCAGACAGAGACGCTTCTCCCCCAGATGGAGAAATCAGAATTAAATTTCTTGTGTGTTCTGCTACAGTCAAGAGGTCTCAATTCTCTTGTTCGTGAGTAGTGCAACTGCTTTGCTCTCCTTCCCTTTTTCCATGGCAAATGAAGCCACCAGAAGTGAACCTTTTTGCATGATTTGTTTTCATCAGTCATAACATCCATCCATCAGGTACAGAAACATCTGGGTAAGCTAGTTAATGTGTAGCTGACTTCAGTTAATGTTTATAATTAAGCCCTGAGATTCCACAAGCAGTGCATTTCTGAGGGATTATCGCACACCTCAGGTGCAGCACGAGGCACCAGCCAAAAGCCAAGTGACTTCAGCTACTCAAAGAGTGCAATAATCCCTCAGAAATCTATTAACCATGAGCGCCTTATAGCTATTATGGTATGGAAACTCCAAGGTAAAAAGGTCATACCTGTGCTTTTAATGAGAAATATTGACACATGCATGACATCACTGCCAGCCAATCAGAGATCCCCATTGTTACTCTGTGTTCACAAATCATTTTATAGCAGCCCAAAGTTATAAAGCAGTTTACAGTGCTGTGAAAATGAAATAGATCACTTGTATGCTGAAAACTCATTAAAAAGTATATTTTATATGCAGAACATGTCTAGGTCTATTCTTTCTTCAGGTCCATCTTCAGGTTCATAGTATGAATGGTTCCGGAGAAGGAATTGCTCACATTCACAATATTAAGGTCTTTAATTATTACAAACGATACATTTTCAATAATATTTGTAGGATTTAATGAATACCTGAGCCTTGTCTTTCAGGATCCCACTCCAGTTCCTTCCCAGCATCCTAACTGTATATCCTTGTCGATTGGTTGCTGAAAGGCATACTGGTCACCAAATCTGGGCAAAGCTGGCATATTCCAAATTCAAAAATGTATTTTAGTCCTGATGGACAAATAGGAGGGAGAAAAATCACTGCTTCTTTAGGAACCTCAGCTGGGGAGATGGCTCATTAACTTGGGCCAAAAGCAGGTCAGAGGTGACTATTGTGCTGTGGAGCAGTCTGACAATGCAGCATATAGGAAACTCATCTAAGCAAATGCAGCATCCAGCAACCTTGCCTCTTGTTGCTTGAATTGCTAGCCACAGAGGCATTCACTGAGGCCCAGTAAAAGAAAGGAACGTGTTATTTGCCAAAGGATAGCAGAGGAGAAATTTTGGACATGATGATTTATTCAAAGGACAGAAAAACTAGGTGCAGATTTTCTTCAAATTCGGAAAACTTTCCTGCTTAGTCAAAAATGGCAATTTGCAAGACATTTATGTTACTGCACTGGCTGGTGACTCCTACTGTGATAATGTGCTCTACTTGGCATGAGGAAGGACCACTCCAACGTGATTTTTTTTTAATTGCACGAATATGACTGAACAACATTAAGCATTCAGTATATAATGGTTAGAGCAAATAAGTGGGCCTTTCTTTATGACTTGCAGAGTCAACAAATAGGCTCTGTCAGGCCAGCGAGAAAAAGTGAGTGACAGATCTAAGAAGCTTTTCGGAAGAACGCATTGATATTTGAATCTGCAGTTTCCATGCTCTAGCTGATGTCAGCTGTTGGGTGAAAGCCTAGATATCAGGTAGCCAAGACAAGCATCTAGCTGCCACTTGAAAGCTATCTCTTTCAGGGAAGAACTGAAGTAGTATTCTTTCTGTGGCTGTGCCTGCCAGGCAGCAGACAGATGCCCGCTGTGCGAGCTAAACCTCCCCTATTCTACCGTGCAGAGTGCATTGCATGAGCCCCAGCTATACATTACAAAGGACCACAGCAAAGGAGAGGCTCACAGGTTCCATCCCTGGTGCTTGAGCCCGGGGCATTAATGCAAATACAGCATAAGTCAAAAGATGAGCACAAAAGCTCACTTTTAAAAGCCACTTTGTCTTTGCAAGCAGTTGTGACATTATGAAAGTACTGGTCGTAGAAAATCACCCTGGATCAAGCTGATCACAGGTTGAGTCAGTTTAAATTACACAGAAAGTGAAACAAACAGACCAATAACCATGATTTCTTTATTTCAGGAAGAGAAACGTCAGGACCTTAATATACCCAGGACATGAAGTCAACTGGGCTTCAGAATTCCCAAATATTGGCATGGAGGAGGCTCAGCGCACTGGAACTTAACACTTTGTGGAGCTTGTGAGTTCAAGAAATGGAAACTCACAGAGAAGAGGTGGGTAGAGCACTGCCAGATGGCTAACAGAAACAAGGGGATAGAGAAGAATCGTGCTGAGGTAGAGGAAAAACAACTCCAAAAGCTTAATGCATTCGGATCAGGAGAGATGACCAATTTCCTCCCCTGAGCACTGCAAGAACTGGCATGTGAAATATCAGCTCCAGAAGCAAGTGGTTTTGCTCCCCTAGCCCACTGCACAAAAAATTTCCTTGTGACAAGGATTGTAGCATGTGTAACTTCAGCTTGTGCAGCAAAAATGTGAGAAAAGGGTTAATGAGTTAAAAGCTGATGAAGAAAGGTCAAAACACAGTTCTCTGATGAGGAAGTTCAGCAAAATACAGAAAAAAGAATATTCTAGTAGGAGTCTCTGGAACATTTAATATTTTCTCATATGAGCAATATTTAAAATATTAATGGAGTGAACTAAAATAAAAACTCTCAGGTAAAAGGTGAAAAATTGTCATTATCTGTATTAGAAGTTGGTAGAAGACAAAGGTGGAAGTTCTGATGAGTGGTATAATTGCTATCTTTTGCAAGAGTAGAGCTTCAGTGTAACTCCTCTGAGAATTCCAAGTGAGATCTGCTGTCTCTGGAACTAGACTTTTCCAGAAAAGAGGAGCAGGGACCAGCCCCTTTACTCAACACTTGGAGCACAGGCTGCTGCTGTGAGCCCCACTGCAGTCCCACATCACATTTAATAGTAGGGCCACATGCAATTTGAACCAGAAATTATGGGTGAGTTCGTGTCCCAAGAGCAGTATCCCTCTGCATGTGCCCACTTGCCAGTGGCTGTTCAGAGCTCTCCTCAGATGAAACAGATCCCTCAGAACTCCCCAAATGCTACTATGACTTGAGCAGAGAGAGGTTTTGTCATGTTTGTCCTGATGTGACACAGCAGCCCCCCTGCAGATGCACAAAAGGAACATTGCTAATGTAAATAGCCTCAAATGAGCATTTATAACTTTTTGACCTCCAGTATTTTCTCTTTGTTTCCTCTTGCCTTCCAAAGAGCTGCTTATCTAACATCTCAAAAGTCACCCTGGGATGGCTGACTTCAGTCCAGCAACGAGGATCTGATTCCACTTTCAGAAAAACTGAATGCCTCTTGTTTAAATATGTAGCAACAAATCACAGTAAGTTCAGGAAACAGTGGCACTGCACACTTAAGATTTAAAAGGATGTTAACAGGCTGCTCTGTCCAAATATCTTGAAATAGAGATCTGTTTTGTAATACTCTTCCAGATTCTAAATATATCACAGCAAGTACAGATTACCACTGTGCCACCAATGTGGTTATTAAAGCCTTGGAATGTCTTTTATTATACTGACTCCAGCATTATTTTAGCATGTTGTCCCCAAAATAGTCATTCCATCACCTGAAGAGGTGATTAGAAAGCCTGAGTTCTCTGGGATGTTGTGACAATATGCTGATATTTCAGAATTATACCTCTTGGATGCACATCCCAGGCTCACAACCCAGGCCAACCAATAAGATAAAAACGAGTGTTTGCCAGATGAAAAAAAAAAAAAAAAAAAAAAAAAAAAAAAAAAAAAAACAAAAAAACAACAAANTGCTTCTGTGTCTTGTTAAGAAAAAAAAAAAAAAAAAAAAAAAAAAAAAAAAAAAAAAAAAAAAAGCCAGAATCACCAGAAAGGAAAATGTTATTTAATTACCAGTTCTTCTGGGCATACCAGACAGGGGTGATTATGAAAGCCAGTGGGCCTTTTGGGTCAACACAGAGTGTTTGTGGGTCCTGCTGAGGACGAGGTAAATACAGAATGCACAGGGTGAAATGCTTGTCACACTACAAAAACTCCCACTGATTCCAGCATGGCCAGGATTTCACTTTTCAGAGCCATTAAGTGCTCCAGCAGTTATCTGCACCTGTGAATCTACAGGTTCAATGTACAAGATGAGACTGGTCACTGAGAGACCCTTAAATATCTGATTTTTTTTAAAGGAGGAACTCTATAAAAATAAAGTATCTGAAAGTGTCCATAAAAATGGAATTACTGTTCAGTGTAAAATGTAAGCTGAGGTGATAGCCAGAAAAAAATGACTTGTAAAACTTTTCTTGATATGGAAAACAAGTGTCAGCTCCTTGCTGCTGTATTGTTAATACATGAAAATAAAAGAAATCCTATAAGGTCTATGGGAGCTTATTGCAGATGAGTAATATTGAAGGCACTCTCATAAAAAAGATAATGCTGTTGGTAATCCTTAGCTGATCTCAGGGGGTTTCTCCCCTTCTTTTTTCTTTTTTGATTTTTTTGCTTTCCCTCTTTTAACAACATCTGTTTTAGGTCACCCGTGAATCCCACCTTCTCCCCAGGAAAGCAACACAATAGTGTACTCAGCAGAGCCCCCCAGTACACTCTCACACACACATTCTCCAAATGACAAATAATCCCTATATATCTTCTGGGAACAATAAAAATCCTTGGATGTGCTCCCAGAGCCCTCAGGAAGTTAAAAAATCTTTAGAGGGGGGCCCTGGATTGAGGTTTTATCTCTAGAATTTTACATAACAAACTTGGTAAGTGTTGTATAACAGTTAATACATATTCAATGGCCAAGGGAGAAAAAAAAAGTTAACCAACATTAAAAATAACGCTGGGGAATGTCAAGTGCATGAAAGGCCTGGTGTGCTCTGATCACTTCATGGTGAGAGTTGGGTTTCCCCTCTCTTAGCCCAGTTGTGCTGTGCTCACTGGTGTTTTGGAAGTGGAGCTGCCCCAGTGATGGAGTGATGTGCAGGGACGAGCTGCTGGAGCTCAGGCAGGACTAGCAGGGCCGAAGGATTTTCATGTGTTCTCCTCCACACCAAAATTTCTCTCCCTTCCTGTGTTTCCTGTATCATGTAAAGCTCCCTGGCACCCACTCCAGAGTTTTGCCAGACACTTTTGAATCTGCTTAGGCAACTGTTTCCAACAGTTTAGCTTTTATTAACTGTAGTCTGAGACTGGTCAGCTGAGCCACAAGACATCAGTATATGGCTGAATTACTTTTATAGTTAAAGAGGTTTTTCCACAGATAGTCCTAATGAAAATGTTCTAATGTGTGTAAAAAATACCTGTGGGTGCAGGTGCTCAAAAGAGTGTGTCTGCATTACAAAACCAAACTATCTTTGTGGATTACCATGCAAACTGAAAGGAGAAATATTGTTAAGGAAACCTCAAATCTTAAAAGTAACTTAATGCAACCCATGGAAAAAGAAATTCATTTGTTGTTACTTAGTTTGATTGGTCTACTGATTGCAGAGATCATCTCATGAGGAAAGGACAACAGAAGATGGCTATTGACCATCTGAGAAATAATGAACAAGTGACATTTAGTTGACTCATTCACATGAATATTTATGCGAATTCAAGCTTTTGTTATACATTTTTCCTATGTGCTACATGATGCAGTTCAAGGGTAACAACGGGCCAAGACTGAAACTCTGTGAACTCTGACAATAATATGCTTTAGCTTCTCCAGTGAGACCAGCCAAGCTCAAATCACCTCCAGCAATAATTATTTCCAAAGTGTAACAGGCAGCACTTCAATTTCTGGTAAGTTCTTCTTCCTTGTAGTCATGGTCACATGTAATTCATCTTACGGTAAGTGAAGTGAATCATGGCACTGATTTGTCCTCTCCAGAGCATGGCAGGTTTTTATTGCATCTAATCATACCAATTTTAATAACAATTGCTTTTAATGTTAAAATGGGAAACCAGCTTGGGTATCAGTGCTGGCTAAACGCTGTCCTATTGTCCTCATAAGAGGCTAATTTACCCTGCCAGCAAGCAAAGGAGTATTAGAGGCAGAAAATGCTGAGGAATTCTATAAGTGTGGAATTCATCCCCATATAGAGTGGGGGAGGCCCAGGAGCTATTTTGGTGGCTCTCTAAGCCGTAGCAATTTAAGTGGGATTTGAGTTGTGCGCGGACCCGTGCTGGCTTCCTGCACGCAAGAGGCTTTCAGCCACGGACATTATGAGGAAGATGCAAAGGGATTACAAGGGTTCGAGGCCCACTTCCACCCCTGGGGCTCAGGATATGAAACCTACAACAAGGCAAAGGAGGCTGCAAGCCCCCTGCTTGTCAGCTATGTGGTCACAGTAAATGAGAGGCTTTCTCCAAGGGAAAGAAAGTTTCTGTAACACCAGTATATTTTAAACTGCCCATTGCATACTCTGAGCACCTCATACCTCATCCCTTACTATCAAATGAAAACATGCCCTGTCCCCCACCAAAATCAGTCTTTTGAGATGCAGGGGCAGTCTTAAGATCACACTAAATGATTCTGTGGCTTCCGAGCTGCGTGCAGATTTTGTGGAGCTTGGGCAGGGCGAGCATGGCTGTCTGTACTCACTTATGCAGATACACCTTAAGACAGGTAAGCACATGCTCTGCAAAAGCCAGGGAACCTCTGTCTGGTGGCAAATGCTCAGAAGTGAAGTGTCACTGAGGCCATCCTTCCCTGCATGCACTGACTGCCTGAATTGGAAGCTTTGCTGCCAAATACACAATCAGACCCCTGAAGTCTCCGTGAAACACTTTCCTTCCCTCTGTCACCAAGTCCCCTCTGTTGACACGAGTTAAGATGCCTCTTGATGAACCACTTCAAAGCCTTTGTCCAGGTGAAAATTTGCCTCTTCTTGCTGGGTTAATATTGATACAGATAATAATTTTCCCAAGACGATGGTTTAAAATGGGAAAAATTGCAAGGAGAGAGCATCTGCAGTCAAAAATGAGGGTGGAACAGTCAGTCTTACTTTTTAACAATACATAAAGCTTCACAAAATTATGAAATGAAATTCTGTCTTTCATTGGGATTTAGCTGTCTCTCTTCCTTTAGGATTAAAAAAAACCCTTGTTTTTTAACTGAGGGCAAAGTGTATGATACTGTCACTGCACATGGCTACTGGAGGGAGTGAAGGTGGTGGTACCTGCCATTGCCTTCTGCTTCCCAGATAGCCCAGAGCACTGTGTCCCTACCTGGGATGGATGTGGGATCAGGTTCATCCTCTGCCTAATGTGGAGGTGAGACTGGACTTCATGAGCAAGCCACTGGAAAAAGGCAGAAAACCAGTGTGGCTGCCAGTTTCATCTCCTAGGGGTGGCTTGCATGAAACTACCAGTAGTTGGGGCATATTAAACATTTGAGATGTTCACTGACAAAAATACATCCCTTGAAATGGGCAGATCTACATTTTGAGTGACATGCTGGAAACTTATGTGCCTAAATCCAATTTGTGAATTTACTTCTCAGGATACACGTTAAAGGATTACAGCTGTTAGTAGGCACAGTAATGATCAGAAAAAGATATTTGCCAAAGACTCAGAATAAAATACTTTTGCTTGGAAATCACATTTCCATGAATGTTACTAATTCTAAAGAGAATATGTATTGATCTTTGGCCTTCATAATTCTGGAAATCTTTAAACTTATTACTTATTTAACATAAAAATTCTTTTCTAGTAATTCTAATTGATAAATGCTGGTGCCGTTTCTGGACGAACTCTATTTTAAATTTCTTGAAAAGCACACTCACTGACTTCTTGGGTATTTTTTCAAACTAAAAACCAGGCTCAGCAATCCCATTTCTTAAACTTATTTAGCATGGTTACTGAAGCAGAAACTTATCATGCATGAATGTGAAGCAGAGTCATTTGACTTTGACTGGTGCATACCTTTGAATACAGAGATAAACTGTACTGAGTCATGTATGGTATGTTTTTCTAAGCATTATAGCCATGCTCAAAAGATCAAGTTTCTGTCTCAGTTTCAAAGCTTCATTTTTCTGAATAGAAGGTAGACTGTATTTTTAATTTTTTAACAAATTAAAATCAGTTCAAATGTGCTGGCCTCAGCATAAGGGATAAATATTGTGTAACTAGTTTTTACTGCTGTGTCTTTTTTTTAAGGATGTGGACACGTTTATGAAAAAGACTAGCTTGGATCCCAGCACCAGGCAGCAAGTCAAGAATGGTGCTCTCTTTCTTGAGGTGCTAAGATATTCTTATATATTCTTATCTGCACTAAGATATTCACTTCACTATGAGCATCTTTTGTTACCACTTAAACTCATAGTGCTTTAGTTCCCCATTTACAAAAGAGCCATAATATTTCCATACTTTAATGGACCCCAAGAGGATCCCTTAAATGGCTGCTTCTTTGAAATGTTCAAGATTTTAAGTACTGTAATAGAATCAGCCTTATTTATAGCTGTGCCTAAAGGCTACTTTGTATATCACTGTATGAGAGGAAGACAGAGTTCAGCCAAGTCAGCTGAGGATGGCATTTTTGTATTAAAAGAAACTTAAGCTGTGGTGATCACAATGATCTGGTAAGAGAGCAAGTGGTGAGAGGACTCTGGACATCTACTTTTCTGCAGCCTTTAGGCTGGGAGGGTGGTATTTGTTTGTTTGTTTGTTTTGGTTTGTTTGTTTCATATTTAAGGGTTTTCTTTTGCATAGATACTTTTTTTCTCTGGGACCAGTATGTCACCAATAACTAAATAGTAAATCACCAATAAGTAAATAGTAAATCTTGATCATGGTTAAAAGAGCCTTAGTTATCACAGAAAGGATGATTCTACAAGGGGAAATATGTAGCTAAACCTTAATGCCCATGAAGAACCTTACAGGGTTCTTGAGAGAAAGACTCCTCTGCTGAGCTGCTGGCTGAGCTGAGTTTGAGCAGCATCAGCTCACAGCACACAGCCCAGCAGTGTGTTTAGGATGATTTCATTACAGACATCCTATGCACCCAAAAGAACCCTTGGAAGAAACCTGGAAAGATTCCCATGAGCTCTTGGGATCCACAACATTTACCCACACCTGTGAAACAAACTCAGTTCGCTTAAAGTTCATCAAGAGCAAGAAGAGAATTGGAGCACCTCCACATTTCACCTGAAGAGTGTTCTGGCAGTGCCCTCAGCTCTGTGAGCACTTCAGTGCTGGGAAAGCAGAGAAAAGTGAGGTGAGGGTGACCTGCCTGTGCACCAGGGCGCTGCAGGTACGTGCAGTCACTGCTGCTGGGGTCATTCTCCAAGACTGAGCACAGCCCTCTCCCCTGTCCCCTCCTCTGCACTTTGCTAGCACAGCAGGAAGCACACTTTTAGAAGCAGAGTTTATTGCAGGCTTGCAAACATTTATTGGGCAGCTCCTAGATTGGTGTCAAGTTATGGTCATGTCATGTTCCTGCGGAGGTTTTGGAGACTGTCAGCGTTTCGAGGAAGGTCCTGCTGAGAATTCCCCTTTTACAGGAGTGAAAGGCAACACTGTTTGAGGAGATGGAGGCAAAGATATAAAGCCCCTCTCCCAGGCTGACCCAGAAGAATATTCCATTAACTCAAATGGCAGAGCGATCGCCTTCGAAAGTGCAGAGATGAAGTTTTATATCCCCCAGCAGATTTACTCAGAGAATATCATACAGTAACTGGTGTGTAATTCATATTCTTTAATTAGACAGCTCTTTGATGGCCTGTAGCTGAGTGTATTTTAGTAACTGGCTGTTTTAGTGAAAAGAATATAAAATCCTTTGAAGTGCGATGAGACTAAGTTTGGTGGCAAAAAGAACCACAGAAATATGCTTTTGCTAAAAAAAAAGGGGCCTACTGGTGAGAAAATATTTGATTACAGCATGTAAGTACTCTCACACAGAGAGAGAAGGAAAGAAAGCATTAAAATTTCTGTTAACCTAATAGAGAAAAGTTTCACAAGAACCCATGCTGGAAAATTAAAGCTAAGTAAACTCAAATTAGAAACAAGACAATTTTTTTTAATAACAATGCTGATTAAATAATAGAACAAAGAAGAAGGAACATGTTGCTTTCTCCATTTCTTGATGTCTCTGTACCATCACTGAATGCTCTCTGAGAGGTATCCTGCAGTCCATGTAAACCCCTGGCTTGATAAAGAAAGAGAAATTACAGGATGTGTGATTTGCAAGCCAGACAGGATGACCTAATCACTTCTTCTGCCCTAAACATATATGACACCATAAAACCTTGTTTCTTTGAAATTCTAGAATAAAACCTGTACTTTTATTAGTTAATTTGTTGCCCTAGTAGCATTCATTCAATGAGAGGGACTAGCTTCCTAAGGGGCATAGACCAGCTATTTTTTTAAGAGTTCTTTTATATTCTATCTGCCATATTACCACTGTGAAAGAATCCCAGTGGCATTGTTGAGCAGACAGTCTTTATTTTTTCTTTTTTTTTTTTCATGTTGAGCAGTGAAGAAAGAAGAATTTTCTTTTTCTATCCTCTCTAGTGTTGGATTTCTCTTTAGATAAAATGTTTTCAACATACAAAGAACTCATTGCAGGCATACAGCAAGGAACTTAGAAAAATTGTAGTTTAAAGCCAATTATCATTTTAAAGGCCTGTAGTTTGTTATCTGGTGTTGTTTTTTCTAGAGCTTCAGATTTCAATACCTGAATTGAAGCACAGCTAAGCCAACCAAATAAATTCAAAATTGTTTGAATTATTTTTATGGCAGTGATATAATTATTTAAAAGACTGACATTTCAGATTTTCCTGACAGTGTTGGAAAAACTAGAAAAAGCTTAAGCTCAAATATACAAAACAAATACAGTTGGTTTTGGTTTTTTTTTTTTATTTCCATTTCAAAGCAATTAATCTACTTTCCAGTCTTTCCACAAACAATGAAGATGAAGGTTGAAGTGGTTCAGAAGATACTTGGATGGAAGACATGATGGTCTCTGCATACTGAATCATGTCACTGAACTCACTTTATGTGATAAATGTGCCAATTCTGAATTGTGAAGTTGAGAATAACAAATTATTATTGAAAAAAATTTCCTAAGTACTTTTTCAAAACACTGGGTTCAGAATCATACTCGCTCCTCCACTCTTTCTTCTGGAGCTGGAGGTGAAAGCCAGTGTACCATATCCAAATAAATAATGGCAGGCAAAACTCACAGTGGGAAAATACACTGAGATTGACCAGCATCATCCAAGATTCACACCTGACTGGTTATTAGACAGATTTCTGTTATTAGGCAGATTTGCCTGCCTTCACTTCCATGGTTGAGCTTGGCCTTTGAAGAAGCAGCAGCTCATGGGAGCAAGCTTGCCTGCTCAGAGTTGGATGGGAGTCGTTCCTTGTGGCACTCCTGCTCCAGCACAGACAGCCCAGCACCTGAGGAGGCTGAAGCACTTTGAAAAAGCCATGGCTGCAGCACTCGAGTAGGGATCTACCAGGACACAAGAGCAGAGTTGGTGAGGGAATGTGGTCTGCCAGGTGCTGTCAAGTGTGCTTTTCCAACAATGCAGATACAACCTTTATGGCTTAAAGTGAGCACTGTACAGGAAATTAAATGCATGTGACAGAGACAAGCAGAGCTCAGAGACCTCATAAACACAGATGAAGCCATCTGTATCTCCAGTTCAGAGAGCACCTGTTAACAGCTCACATGCCACATGAATCCTGCTGTTGGAAGAGTCCTCAGGAGATCTGATTCCCAATCCACCTCATTCATCATCAGGCTTCACTGTTTCCCTCTCGAGAAGCTCGGAGCAAGGAGAGGGATAACAGATGCTGGCCCAGCTGGTCTGCCTCGAAGAGAGCATTGCTTGGAGGGCTCATCTCCAGGAGGAAGTCCCACAGCACTGTCTCTTCTACTGGAAGCTTAAGGAAGTGTCAGCCCTGTTCCCAGCATGTACAAACTCCACAGTCAGGGATCCCCAGGATCCCTTGCTAGTACAGCCCTGGATACACTCACTGGTCAGGCTTGCAGACCACAGCTGTTACACTGGACCTGAGCAAAGACAAAGTGGCTGAAGCTGCTGGATCTTTGCCAGGATCTTTGAAATGGATTCTGAAGTTAACTGCTCAAACCCCAGCCTACAGTGATTTCATACCTGCTTTGATCCTGCTTAGAAATGCAGTGCAACATGCAGGGGTAGAGTGAAACAGCAGCAGTGTCATTCAGGCTGAGATCTGCATCCTTGTTTCTCAGCCTTTATCAGGATAGTCACACACTCACATTTTATCATTAGAAATACTTCCAGCCTTGGAAGAACTTCCAAACTGCAGAAATCAAAGAGGAGAATCTGAAGCATTTACTAAAACATTAGGTGCCAGTATGTGCCAGGAGGTAATCTGGAGTTTTTCATGTTTAGAAACCAGGAATCTACTTGCAACTTTGTTCCATACTAAAAGGTAAGGAAGAGATAAAGACAGTACAGGAAAGAGGAAAAAACAAAATTGTGCTGGCCATATCACAGATCTCTAAGGTGCAGTTTCAATGGTCTTTACCAGCCTTATCAATTGGCTGCACAAGAATTCATATCACCTACCAGGCTGTATTTGAATGAAAACATTGCTGCCACTCACACAAATAATACAATCAGAAACAGAGCTCCTGGTGCAAAAATCTGCAGTGCAGAGCAGGTAGAAATGGAAGTGCTTGCTAGCAAATGACCTGATACATTTTCTTTCCTGTAAGGAATTCACCTGCAAAAGAACCTAGTGAGCCTGGCTGCTTCCCTGTTCAAAACTGTGGCTACATTAATGTAGAGTAAGACCAGCTCTAGCTCTGGTGCAGACATGTCTCTGCAGAGTCAGAGCCAGGGGTGAATCCTGCACAGATACCTGGGGATTTCTTCCTAGGAGTCCCTCTCACTCAGTCCTTACTAAACCAAAAGAACACAGGAAAACATGGAATCCATCATGTTTTATGCTGCCTCCTCTGAAATCAACCCGGCCATTGACTTCAGGATTGCAGGACCAGGACAGTTTTCTACTCCCATACCACAGTGCAGAGTTCTGCTGCTGAGGATGGAGCAATCTCTTCTGGGAAGTTTTTATTACCAATGTTTAATGAGGAACATGAAAAGGACATGGTGGTCTCTCTCACATAAAACATACATGTTTTTATGAAGCTTTGCCAGTGCTGTCAGGCACGTAATTATTGTCCTCTGTTAATAATGAATAGGGTGTAAACATGTGCTACATATCCAAATAACACATATGAACTGTTTGCCCCCTTGAAACAAATTTATTCCACTGTACTTTGAACTGATGCAGAATATTGTATAACAAGTAACTCTAGGATAAAAGGTCAAGCTGGAGTTTTTCTAAGACCGGGAATGAAAACAAATACTACAAACATTACACAACAAAAGAGCCTAAATATTATTCCATGAGGAACTGTTGTATTTTGAAGAAAATAGTGTGAGTAACAAAGAATTCCTTGTGGAGTTCCAGCAAAGACACTTGATTAGAATGCCTACGTGATTTTCAAATGCTCATCAAGAGCAACAGCTGGTAGTGACCAAACTCCTCGCACATCTGGTCTAATACTTTCAAGACATTTTGAAAGTCCAAGGCAAGAAAAATCATCAAGAAGCAACATGTGCGTAAAGCAGAGATTTTTCTTCAATGAGGCTGTGCCAGGCAGAGTGGTGATTTCCAAAGTACCTGGTTTTTATAAATATGATCAGCAGTAAGATGTTATCCACAAAATAGGCAACTCTTGTGAGAAGCTGGCTTTGTTCCTTTGCACATCAGGAAGGGCTGTCTCTGCACGTCTCAGCAGCAGAAAAAATGCACTAGCAACACTCTCTGTGAGATCTGAGAGGGAACAAACAGATGTTTTTCTATTACTGACTCCTAGAGCTTCATGTATAATTATAATCATCATAAATGGGACCTCATAACACTCCTCCTCCCCTCGCTGTTAAACAAGATATTACTCAGTGAGATGAACCAATGTGTTGGGGACTTTTGATAATGTATGGCCATGAAATGTCAGATGCAATGAATGTAAATACCTTGATTATTTTATATAAATACATTTCAACTGCAATAAACCAATAGGTATTCTTAGACAATTTACATTTTGTCCCTGAACTTAATACATGAAAATTTAAGCACCCCAAAAGTTTGGGTTGTTGTCCAGAGTAAATGGAAAATTTGTGAACTCTTTCCACAATGTTTGGGCAGTTCTCATGTGAATCCAAATGAAAAATCAAGAGGTACTATATAGCTAAGGGTACCCATTCTCACAGAGAAAGGAAAATATCACTGTATCTGCTGAATAATTGTAATAACAATGATAGTAATAAAGTGCCATGGTACTGGATGGGTACAACATTGGAGAAAGAATGATCATAATTTGTAGTCAAGCAGGTTGGCTCTACCTCGCTCATAAGAGTGCATTTCTAGCTAGGCACACCTTATTTTACATCCTCAGAATGAGAAGAACAAAAATACCTTCAAATATTAATGAGTAAATATTAGCTCATTTTCCATCCTTGATCTTATTTCTTTTACCACAACATGTTGCAGTAGATATCATATGTAATGATGAGGAGATATTTATTAGTGTAGAGCTCAAAGCCATTGATGCATAATACCAAGGTTTGTTTCTGATAATAGATGCTGAAGTCTCTGTACCTGAGGTTGTTGTTCACTATCAGGTATCAATAGAAACACATATAGAGGTATATAAAGACTTTTATGGTGTAGATGTAGAAATCAAGATATAGAAATTAGGTTTAAAATTTTTTTTACTTTAATCCTGTCTTAGTAAATGCATCTCACTGAAGATGTTGCTTTCCACTGGGAGAGGGAGTCAAATTTTAGGACTTGGTTGTGTGACAGTTATGGTTTGAACTTTACTACTGGGGCACCAGTAAAAAAGCCAGCAGTTGCCAGCAGTCAGCTATCTCATGGTTGCATGTGAGGCACAGCAGCAGCAAGAACACACATCCAGGGGAGATCTGATTGTCATGTTTGCAGCTGGAGTTTTTCATGGATAGTGTACAAAAACTGGACTTCAGGCAATGCTCATTAAAAAGAAACAAAAATGCTTGCAAATGCAGTTTTGATATTCAAATTTCAGAAAACACTTAAATGCTTCTGATTATTTTTCCTTTCTACTTTCCCTGTTACGTTCATGGCCTGGAATGCACAACTGCAATGAACAATGGTTTAATTTTCAATTTTATCTTTAATCATGAATTTAAAACTCATATTTCGATAATTTTATGGTTCCTCAAAGTCCAAAGGCCCCCAGTAATGAAGTTTCAAGCATTTGGATAAGATTTATAATACAATGTAAATTAAGTTGTTCAATTATTGGCTGAAAAAATTATCCAGAAAAAATGGGATTGTTGCATACATAATAGATTATTTCTATTAAATACTATATATCACTTCTTCATAGCAAGGACTAGAGTGAGCTACTGACTCTATGAATGTTTGCCATGTGGGTTGCAGACATCTGTTGAGTGTCAGGGAATGTAATCAAAGGATTTGCCAGGAACTCCATCAAAATCGTGCCTTTTACATTTTTCTTAGTTGAGAACACCATCCATAGTAGATTGACCTAACGGAGGGTAACACATTGAACTGGAAGCAAAGTGTTTAATGAGATGCAAGCCTTATTGTTAACCCCATGAATTCTTCAAAATGTTGTCCTTAAAATTCAAGGTGGGCTGCAGATGGGATGCAAATATCACCCAGGAAAGCTCCTTGAGCCACCCTGCTGCTGGCCCTCGGAGCTGATGGAAGATGGACTCTGTTCACTCCTCACAGTTTCCACAGGATTTATTTTTGCCCTCAGATGTCCAGAAGGGCAATATTCTCAGCTTGGATAACCATAGTTCCTGGGCAACAGGAGAACAGCTGGATGTATCTGATTGCCTCCCAGAATGCAAATCAAGGGAAAAATACATCTGCATCCACCCAATTTTCTCCCACATAGCAGCTCGTTCAAGCCAAGTATTTATCTCCACAAAAGCCCATGGAAATGGGGCCTGTGCACACATGGGAGCAAAGAGTTTGCCTTCGTGTCGTCTCATGGCATTTGGTGTTGCTTTTACTGTCCAACTAATAAAACCCTCTCTAGGTGTCCATTCTTCAGTCTCCTTTCTTCTTGCAATGGTAAAGAAAAAAAGTAAAAGATAGCCAGAATCTCAGGGTCTTAAGGTTTTTATACCTTACAAATTGCACAATCATGTTTTTCATATAGCATAGGGTCATGATATGAATACTGCAGAAGTAGCTAACTAGATGTGTTGTGGCATCCTTCATAAACTATTCTATGTCAGACCACAGAAATCTTCTCCTGTCAGCTGAAGCTTTACAATAAATTAACCCAGGATAATGGTACCACCCACTAGGATGGTTATGGTTTAGAGTCTGCTCATCCTCTCTGACAGACTCATTCATTCAGTGATTTACAGCATGGCACACAACACTTCAGTCCAAGAGTGAGCACTCTTTGTGTGGCCATTTACAGCTACAGAGAGAGGGGAAAATAAAGCTTTGGGGATTTAGAATTCTTCACAGCAGTTGAAAACCCCACTGAAAAAACAGCATGATTTAAAACATTCACACTGGGGTTGAGATCCTACCCCTCCTCTGTCAACGGGGTGGTCAAAAATTATTTCGATGCAGTCAGTAAAATTACAGATAGGTAAAACTACTGTGGGAGAAACAAACACCAGGCATCCCTTCTCAACAATAATATTCCAAACTGAGGGTACTCCTTGTGAAGGAAAGTATCTAAAGCCACTAGCAACTTCCAGAATTCAGGGTCAGAGGTGTCACTAGTATTACTCTAAAGGAAAGGTCAAGTCAGGAGGCTCAGATGCACATCAAAATGTCCTCACAGCTGAAGGAGAATTCAGTTCCAACAGTTTCAGGGCAGTATCTGCTGTAGATCACCGAATATTGACTGAGTAAGCCACATGAATTATCCTCCACGGTTACAATAATGATAATATGAATAATAATGAGTATGTGTAACTGGTAGTTGCCCAGCTGGAAAACATAAAGTTTCCGTATATATCTGCCAATTGGACTTTTAATGGCAAAACCACAGACGTTTGGACTATTTGAAAAAGGACAAATGGAATAAAAACATACTATCTCTGTGAGAAACTATTTGATTTGTAAACTGCAGCATTGTAAAACAAATGTCATATGTGTAGGAAAAAAAAGGAGTGGAAATGGTTCTTGAACACATATGGAAGAAAGTTTTCTTGATTTAGTGCTTATTGCAATAAAACTTATGATTAAGAATGCAAAAGCAGAAATATCTCTGCTTTTGACTATTTCTTAATGTTTATCCAAAGGAAATTTCTTATCTAGGGGAGGAGGAGGAGCAATTTAGTAATTTCTGACCTCAGGCTGATACTAAAGCGTTCTGAAACAATAAAGGCCCAGGGGTGTCGAAGGCAGCTGCCTGAATTCCTCAAAAAAATATATTTACAAAGACTATTTTGAGTTCTCTGCATTTCTATAATGGAATCCAGCTGCTCTGACCTATGGAAATTACCTTGTTCAGTGTGAACAGCAGCACAGATAAGTGTTATGTTAAATTGCAGTTAGAGTCCAACTGCTTGGGTTTTCGGCTGAAGGGCTGGCATGAGAGAAAGCAAAATTAGAGAGAATATTATAACTCTGGTCTAAGAAGCAAAATAAAGACTTCAGTCTTCAAAATAATGGTTTGATGAGACCCCCTCAGTGAAAATAATAAATGCTAAATAAAACTTGAAGATGTGAGGGTATGCTTTTAAGAAACACCAGGAAACCAGACTTGAAAGAGAGTATCTCTCCTCTCATCTCACTCCTGAAATAATAATTTTACCTTCATTTTTCCTGGACTGTTTTAGGAAGCAGGGCCCTGAAAAGGAGTTTAGTTAAAGAAAGGTTTATATAGCATTAAAAATTCAGATTTCAGTTTTGGTCAGACTCATGCAGAACAAAATGGCACCAAAAGGACAAAGATGAGATCTAGCACAGGCCCTTTCATGCCTACTTGGAAAACTGATATAAGATAGTGGATAGCTTGCTATAAAGCAAACAAGCTTTAGGGCTAAAATCCATGGAAGAACATCCTTTGCCTTCAGCAAATATCAAACAAGACCTAAAGCAGAGCTTGTGAAAAAAGTTTTCCTCCCTTAATAGAGATTTGACAAAAAGCATCTCCAGCATTCCAACCAAACAGACTCTATGCTTGCCCAGCTCTAAGTCAGAGGTGACACATTCATGCTTCCCAATATCTCCCATGCCTGACCCTGGCTCCTTCCAGAGGTGGGAGGTCCCACCAGGCACTGTGTCCATCCCTCAGCTGCACCAGGCAGATGGATCTGATGAGCTGAACTTGAGGCTCAGAATCCACTCCTCACCCATGGGTCTCAGTGGCTTTTCACATCACGAATCCTTTGTTTTCAGCCAAGACCTGAGCATCTGGAAGAGGGAAGAGCTGAGCATTCTGGCTCTGGTCTTTTTTAAAGTCATCAGGGTCAACGTGACTCACATCCTTTGAGTCCGTGACTCTGGATTTTTTTTCCCTGTTGCTCAGTATTTTCATGTTTCTTTCTTAAAGGTCCTAAAAAACTGATGAGAAAACACAGCTCTGAAATAAAGCCTGTGAAATCAGCTGTGCTGAGGCAATATTGGAAAGTAAATAAAACAAACAAAAAAATTTATTATCTTTACATTTGATGACTTTAATTCAATCTCATCACCTCTTCAATAATTACCTAAGTAGTTTTTAAAGCTTGGGGTGGGTCATATTGGTGAACTCAAACAGTAGTCAGTAAAACCTTGGAGCATATTTCCAGGTGGAGAGTGTTCTCCTTCTGCACCCTTTGGATCCCCTGCAAACGCTACTGCACCTTCTCTTTGTTAAAATGCAAGAGCAAGGCTGGCTGCCGTGGGAATGAATGCAGAAGCTGCACAGACCCCGACCCCACTAAGATCAAGGCACGCTGGATAACTGTGTGAGCCTTTAGCAGGAAAATGATGCTTTAGTGCGTCCCTCTGGCCTTAGGGTGGCAGCCTTGCAGCTGTACTGAGAAGCACACGGTATCCATGTGCACTTCTCCCTTCTGCAAACCCAGTCCCTCTGAGAGCATCCAGCTTTGGGCATGCTCCTGGCTCCTTCTTACAAACAAATCCACCTCTAACAGAACTGTAGGGCGAGTGAGCAGGGCTGGAAACTCCCGGGCTGCCTGCTGCTATGATCTGAGTCAGCAGAAACATGCCTCATTTGCTGTTTGATTTTCTCTGCCCACATTAGGCTCTTAATGCCTGCCACCTGATGCCAAGGCAGAAATGATGCTGCTGGATACTTCAGAAGTTCTGGTAAGTGATGTCAGACAAGGAAAGTTTTCACATCTAGATGACCAGCTCAAAAAAAAAAAAAGAGCATTGATAACCAATTTCCCAGTGATGCCTGTCCTAGTGTAAGACATGTGAAATGAACTTGGTGCCCTCAGCTGAGCTAATCATAGAATCATAGAATGGTTTGGGTTGGAAGAGACCTTAAAGATCTTCTGGTTCCAACCCCCCTGCCTTGGGCAGGGACACCTTCCACTAGACCAGGTTGCTCAGAGCCCCATCCATCCTAGCTGAGATGGGGCATCCACAACTGCTCTGGGCAAGCTGTTCCAGTGCCTCACCTCCTTCACAGTAAAGAATTTTTCCTAATATCTAATCTAGTCTCTTTCAGTTTGAAGCCATCCCCCCTTGCCCTGTAAATGGTCTCTGTCCATCTTTCTTGTAGGCTCCCTTCAGGTACTGGAGAGCTGCAATCAGGTCACCCCAAAGCCTTCTCTTTCCTAGGCTGAACACTCCCAATTCTCTCAGCCTGTCCTTATAGCAGAGGTGCTCCATCCCTCTGATCATCTTGGTGGCCTCCTCTGGACTCTCCAACAGGTTGATGTCCTTTCTGTGCTGGGGTCTCCAGAGCTGGACACAGCACTGCAGCTGTGGTCTCAGCACAGTGGAGTAGAGGGGCAGAATTACCTCCCTTGACTTGCTGGCCACGGCTCTTTTAAAGCATCCCAGGATACCAGTGGTTTTCTGGGGTGCAAGCACACATTGCTGACTGATGTCCATCCTCTCATCCACCAGCATCCCTGAGTCCTTCTCCCCAAGGCAGCTCTCAATCTGTTCATCCTCCATCCTGGAGTGATACCATGGATTGTATGAAGGTCTTTGCCACAAGAATCATCACACCACACATCAAAAACAATGAGCTGAAGCCACAGAGTTGTTTCATTTGTGTATTGTGAAATCCAGGACCCCAGGACTTCGAGATTTTACTTTCCCACAGGTATCAGACCAGTAGCTGAAACAAATAAAGAGAGAACAAGAAGGGACGAGAGAAAGGGGGATTTATAGAATCACAGAATATGCTGACTTGGAAGGGGCACACAAAGATCATCAAGTCCCACTCCTGGCCCTGCACAGAACACCCCAGGAGTTACACCATGAGCCTGACAGCCTTATCCAAATGCTTCTTGAACTCCGTCAGGCTGGTGCTTGTGACCACTGTCCTGGGGGTTCTGTTCCAGTGCCCAACCTGGGTGAAGAACATTTTTCTGGTATACAACCTTAATCTCCTCTGACACAGCTGACAGGGAAGACCTGCTTAAGAAAGACAGGTTCAAGGAATGAACCCTTATAGTCCAACCTAAAAGAACTTCAGGACTACATGAAAAATGTGAGGGGATGACCCACTGAATCACGAAGAGCTGTCCTGTAATATTATTGGCGCAGAACAATTCCACTCCTGGGATTGATTTCCAAATATGCAGAACACTCAGTTCAAATGCAGAAAAGCTGTAGGTGCACAACACCTTCTGAAATCATGTCTTTTATGTCCAAGTTGGATTTTTTGTCTTCCCCTCTACCCCCGTGGCTGACTGTATTTGTGGAGGCCAGCTGGATCCAATTCCTAGGACAGTAGTATTACACTCCCCACCCCCTCACACACTTTTTCCCCTTTTACATCAGTAAGTTGGCAGGAAGGTTATTTGCATCATTGCCCAGAGTCAAAGGTCAGCATGAAGAAAAGAGCTTGTGAATACTTTTATGAAGAAAATCCAAACTGTAAGTTAATAGCCTTACTTTAAAAAAATTATCAAAACTAGTTTTTGTTCAAAGTTAGATTGATGTGGAAGCAGATTCCAGATTGTGGAACATGCATGATGTAGAAAGGTCAGGGGGAATGGATATTCAAGATTCAGAGGCAAAGTCAGAGGCATAAACTTCCCACACATTCCATCCAAAGAATTTTTCCTTTCATATTCTGCTGGTAGGATATTATATGCTGGTTGTCGGTTCTAAGCTCCAAAGTGAAAAGTTATTTTTTAAATTTTGCAGTTCAGTCTTCTGAAACCAAATGTCCCCATTGAGCCACTTCCTACTAAGTGGCTGATTTTTAAATTTGACACTTGCATTATGACCCATGGTGGGATCCCTTTCAGCTTGGAATGGACCTGTCCACAACTTGGAATCAGAGGAGTCTCAGGGGAGGCCCTTAACTCTCTCTTCTGCTTGCATTGAAAATCTGCCAAAGCACAGGGATATTAAGACCCAGTTCTGCTCTGGAAAAAACTTGAGCGAGTGGCACAGTGTTTACCATGTCAGTGTTTCCATTTGATATTTGAAAACCTTCCATGTTAATGTCTTTTTTTCTAAGAGGTAGCTTAATGAGTACAGGCTAGATTAAAAAAAAAAAATAAATGGAAAATTTCTTGTCTTCTTATGCTTAATGTCAGCTGACAGGTGCTACAGCCATACTGTTCACCCTTTACATCAGAGCATCCACACTGCCTCCACCTGTGCCAACAGAACCACCTTTGCTAGAAAAGGAAGAAAAATGATGCTCAGGATTTACACTGAGAGGAAGTCCAGCTGGGATGAGACCCCTCTGTCCAGCAGCCTAATCTGAGTTGTACAGAGACCTCAGCTTTCTACTTACAGTGGACCAGCTCACCTGGAAGCGAAGCCACTTGCAAAGTGCAGCTGAGAAAGGAGCACCAACACCAATGTGCCTCAGGAAAGAAAATTAATGACTTCCTGGCAGTTGCCTTTACGTCCTTCTCCTTCCACAGAAGGCCTGTCTCCTTAAGACTGTGGTTGGCTGATGCTGAGCCTGTGGAAAGTGTCTTCCTCTGCAGAAGCCTGACAGCTGATGTGGCTTCTGCAGGTTTCTGGTTAGGACTGCTGAGATGGAATGTTTGTGAAGAGCCCTACAGCTGCACTCGGTTCTTCTTGCTGCCTGCTGGGAATAGACAAAGCACATGGGACTGCATTCCCTATTTCCATTTCTGAGCTAGCCCAGTACCCAGGGTGAACTCAGGGAATAGGCTTCGCTGCCTCTGCCTGCCTGGAAATCGCAGTTGCAAGAGCAGCCCCTTTTTTTAAGAAACCTGGAGCAAGTCTGAGAATTTCAGAAGCTGGGCCGATTCTCTCACAGCTGAAAGAAGTGGCTGGGAGTCCAGCAGTGCCAAGACTCAGCATAGGAGGAGGAATTCACACGTGAAGGAATGGTTTCGTTTGGCAAAGGGGAAGAGGCAGTGGAATGAGCAGCCCCAGCAGAAAGGCCTGTACCTGACGTGGACTTTGCAGGTCAGCTGTTTCCCTGAGATGCTCCATTTGCTGCTTGGAAAGGGAAGGAGGTGGGGGTGGAGGGAAAGGGAATGGCCAAACTCAGACAGCTGCAACGAGTACCTGCCAATTTCTATATGATCCACTGTCCACCCCCAGCAAAAGATGTGTGAAGGAGAAGGAACATCTGCACTTCCCTCATTCTTATCTCACCCTCAGGGACTCATAGGCAGTTGGTCTAAAGCTGTTGTAACTTATCTTGGCTGTAACTGGCACCCAAAGTGAACCCTAAACTTGGTTTTGGCTGTCTCTGGTGCATAAGTTGAGGAGACTTTGATTTTCATCCAAATAACACCTCTCTGCCACTAACTTGAGTCTTCTCAGATGAACCTAATTGTAAGGTTCTGTAAAAAAGTAGCCAGTGAGGCTTTGCCAAAACCAAACACACTTTCCTCCCTGGATAATTCTACTGTTCAGCAATGGAAAGTCATGAACACCTCATCAAGCATCTCATGGATAAAAAGTGACATGCTGTGAATCACTGGAATCCCCTGGTCTGCTCGAAGATTTCATTTTTATTGAATGTAACCTAAAATGGTGATACAGATTTTTTTTTTTTCTCCAAAAAGAAAGGTTTTATTTACAGATAACAGACCTAGTTTTGCACCTTATGTATTTGCTCTGTTCTTAAGGCCATGGTATGTCTTTTCAGCCACACTTCATATCCTTTTCCACACTTCCTGGTTTTTTTTTTTTTTTTTTATTCTGCCATAAATATGGTGCATAATTTTTCCTTTTACTGAATTTTTTAAATAGAACAGGCCATTGACAACAAACCACATCTTCTTTTACTAGTGATCTTCAGCTGTAAAATACAGTGAAAGTAATTGTTTTTCCAATGATAAGAAAGCTTTTTAAATGTATCTGGCATACAGGGAGGTTGCTATATAAACCTTACTTTTTGATTTATTTTACTTCACAAGTAACTTGTTCATTTTCAAATCCCAGTGCTATTTTCTTCTCTGAAGAAGGTCATAGGAGGTTCAATAATGGCTAAAACATCAACAGTAATTAGGAAAGTGTACTGTTCTCTGGAAATAGTGAGCCCTACAAAGAAACTGATTTTGAAAGTCTAGGGTACTTTAATATTGAGGTTAGGATACAGTTATGGAATAAATTTACAACCAGCATCACAATGCTCAGCATGACTAATAATTAGCCAAAAAAATGTAACTACTAGTTCATCAAGGCTCTTCTTGTGTTTAGAACAAATACAAGTGCCAGGTTTATTTTTACTTCCTCGGGCATGATGTAAGGTTTCTTCCACTGGAAAATCCCCTATTAGCATATTTGTCTGGATTATATAATATTGTCCATGGGGCTTTTTCTTCTTCTGATGACTTGTACCTATGGAATTCACTTTATAAACAACACTCTCAGCCTGTCACTGCAGAGGTTGCTGTGCTGAGGAGTGACCCCTGTGTGACACACTTGTGCCCGAGCTGCCCGTGGGCAGCGTCCAGCCCCATCCTGCTGGCGGCGCCGCCCATGGAGGTCTCCTGACTCACACAAATGGGTAAACTTTCAAGTACCTCTGTTTGAAACTTGTTGAGAAAGCCTGAAGGAAAACATGTGTAACTGCTTACTTTCCATGCCTGGCTCTGCAGCAGCTGACAATGGCCCACCTTGTTCCACGTCTGACTCGAGCTTGTGAGACGGCAGATGAAGAGGCTGAACACAAGAAGGGGTTGCAGTGATGCTTCTGAAAACAGGGAAGTGGCACTGGGTACTCCAGTGACCTTTGGCTCACCGGGGTGGATGGCTGGTTGTGCCAGCTGCAGCATGGGCTGGTTTTCCAAAGCAGCAAGATCAGAAGGTGGCTGAAGAGACTTAGAACTTAGCCCACAACAATAACCCAGTCCAAACAAAAAAGCTCAAGAGGGAATAAAAAAAAGTCTATGAAATGCAAGGGGTAGGATACCACAGCACTACATTTTTTACACAGGCAGGAAAAAGGACCTTTTAAGATCATCTGAAAAAAAAACATTTTTCCCCAGACTGCAGAGGTCAAAGTTAAGAGAAGCCAGTGTTTTTTCATTCCTTTTTTTTGGACTATATATCAGGATGACAGTTCCTCATATCTGATCACTACTTGCATTGTGCTAGAACTGGGGAATCATGATGTTAAATTCTAAAGAGACATACAAGACAGGATCATGGTTATCTCTGTTTCAGAGAGCTAAATAATTAAAAAGAATTATGATCTTCAGAGAAAAAAAAATCGCCATTTCTGTTTTCTATAAATGAGAGGAAAGTGTGTGACTTGGTCCAGATAGATTCATTCTCTTTTCATGGGTGGGTGGAAAAGGGTCCCTTTCAGCCTCAACAGTATGGTGATGTGTCACTGTAGTTCTGCTGGGCTACCACGAGCTGTGATCTTGGGTTCAAAGGCAGGGATAGAAAGTCTTTTTAGTTCCAGATGCAGGACTCAGGCAAGAAGTGCAGTAGGTTACTTACTGCAATTCTTAGGAATAAATGTTTTCAAATGCAACTATTAGAAGCTGCAGCTATTTAACAATCAGATGAGGATAGCTGTGATATCTGCTCTGCATGACAAATCTCCATCTTCTCACTGCACTGGCTTGCAAAATTTTCCACTGCAAAAGCCCGAACAAGTGTCCTCATAATAAAAAGCTGCCTTTGGCCTTGACTCTAGGTAAGACCAGCAAAGCCAAGACTGTGGTTTTGCCACAAGTCCTAGAAAAAGAACAGCAAAATTGGGCCATTTTAGGGCTAGTGACCAATTTGTTTCTCAATATTTCCTTCCTCCTCAGGAAGGTGAATAATTTGCCCCAAACCTGGCCAGCTGCATGATGTTTTGGGAGATGAATCTGAAGCCTTTGCCTTGCCCTCCTGGGGGAGTTTCTCTTTTTGGCTACCCTACAAGCCACAGGTGCTCTGAAAGCCAAATGCAGCACAGACAAACAGCAAGGAGGATGATCTGGTGTTCGTGCAAGGGCTTTTCTAGAGAAAAAAGAGACAGGAAGGCACAGTTTGCTTTCCCTCCACTGCTGCCTTGGCCCACTCAAAGTCCTGGGAACACAAACCAGAGAACCACTAGGTCATCTCCTGCCATCCCCACAGCCCACACAGAGCAAGGGAAGGTCAGAGGTGACGAGCATCCCACCCTCATGGATCCTCACACCTACCACCAGCAGGAGTGGATCCAAGTGGGTCTCTAAGGGAGGCACAGCGAGCCCCAGGGATGATGCCATCTCCATCCTCGTGATGGCTGAGCTTGTGCTGGAGATGCAAAGCTCACACTGTCCCTGCTCAGCCAGCACAGCTGCTTATCCAGCTCTGGCAGGGCCCAGAGGCACAACATGACCCTTCACTCGCACTCTGGCCTGGTTGTGATATTTCACTCCATCGCAGCATTCGCTGCCTGTCATTTGTTAGCGTGGTGGTCATTTATTAACGTTGCATCACACCCCCCTTGCTCCAGAGCACTTCCCTGGAGAGCCATGTGTGCCCCAGCAGTGCAGTAAAAGAATCTTTTCCCCCCTTTTCTGTGGGAAAAGAAAGTGTTGTCTCTGCCAAAGGACATATTTCATGACTGTGTACTAGGAGGGGACTCATAGGCCTGGTGGTTTTTTATTGAGCACTAGTGAGAACCCCCCAAGTCCTGTGTTGAAATGAATTTCCAAGGGAAAGCTTGCTGTGTACCTTTGCAACCTGACCTCCTCTGCAATGGGCCCTCCAGGTAAGATTGATGCCATTTAGCTCACTGTGTTTGAGCCTGCAGGAGAGCTAGGAGGGTGGAATGGGTTCCCTGAATCATTCAAACCCCACCTTTTTTGTTTAGAAAAATAAACTGGGCTGTGCAAATACTTTGCTGATCACAAAATCTACTGGCAAAATTGTTGTATTCTTCATTTTGTACAAAAGGGAAAACAAACGCTGGCAAGGATCACAGTGTGGATATTTATGTCAAATCCAATAAAAGCCAGAAAACCACAAGCACTAGTCAGCATCTGACCTGATTTGAAATCAAAAGCCATTTTTGTTAAAGTTGGTTGACATAATCTAGAGTAATTCTTAATAAATCCTTTCAACCAGGAAGGGGTAACAAGTTCAGTTTAAACTTTGGGGGATTGCTTCACAAGAATAAGAAAGAAAAATTGAAGGGCAGCATAGAAGGCTGTATGAGAATATAAAATCAAATATGAATAAAGGGGTTTTAACAGAAAAAAAGGAGAGAGCAGTGACAATTATAAGGCACCCATGGGATGGATGTTTCTTAAACAAGCAGGTAGTATCATGGTGAGGGTAAGATTTGTCACAAAAATAGCATGTCTTTTCGTGTGGAAGGTTTACAATAGGAGCAAAAAGGTTATAAGTGACCAAAATGTGAATGCTGTCCTTTCTCTCACATTGTAGTTTAGGCAGGTTTACCTTGGCTGCCCAGAAGATGCTGCACTGCAATTACTGCTTGAGGTTACAATATTGTAGGCCAAAGCCTTTTAATTGGCCTTACAGCAACAAAGCAGCTACTGCCACCTAAAAAGATCCAGCTAGGTTACATCTGATGAAGATTTAACCAACTTTTGTTTCAAATCAGTAGAAACAATTGCTTTGCAAAACAAATTCTCAGTTTTCATGAGAAAGATCAGCACTCAACATCCTGTTTCCATCTTGTTTTTTCATTAGGAGTGACAGCATTTCATGGGACCTGAGGTTCAAACTAAGGGTAGAAACTGGAGTGTTTCAGCTCCAGTCCACTGAATTTAAATATCTGAATTTGTTTGTTCCTATAAAAATTCTCAATTTTTCCATAAAATGCATTTTTCTGGTGGGTTCCAATTATATCCACATAGTGACTGACAGCTGGGCAGAGTCACCACGGAGGGGGTGGCATTTGAAGTGCCTTGTGGCTAACTCTGGCAGCAGGAAAAGTTCATTGTGTCCTAATCCATAAGTCATCCCTGCTTTTTTTCTGGAAGGCTTTTTTCAAAGACAAACTGACTCGACATGATGATAAATGCTCATGAACTTAAATCACAGAAAGGAAAGTACCTTTTAGAATTTTATTTTTTTAAGACTCGAAGAAAAGCAGATGACCCTTCCAAAATCCAGTGGGATAAGGTTCATATACCCCAGTCAGAGACAGCTTGTCCTTTTGTTTAAAAAGTAGGTAGGCAGATGAAGAAACCGATGAATCCTTGTCCAAGATGTACAAATCGATCAGTTATGATACGAAGAACAAAGATTGAGCAATATTTTTAATCATTACTTTATAGTAGAATTGTGATACATGCTTCTCCCCTAAACTTTCTGAGTTCCACCACCCCATTGTTTGGTTTTATTTTTTAAACAGACCAAATGTTTTGTAGCACTTTTTTAAAAAATCTATGACTAACCCATTACTAATGAACCAATATGCTGTCCAGAGGACAAGTTTTTTATGTGTTTGTTGTTGTTGGTTTTTGTTGTTGTTGTTGTTTTTTGCCTTTTTTTTTAATTAAAAATGCATCTTCTTACTAGAGAAAAGTAAGAGAGTGGCAAGGGAATTTCTGAAAACCACAGCCACAAGTTCAGGTTCTTGTTGCAAGCACATGTATGTCTCCCTGTCCAGGTGGAGCTGCCCTGGGTTAAAGCACCTGAAAAGGTTTCATGCAGTGGAAGTGACATGTGCTGCTCTATGAATTTGCTGGGAGAGGACTTTTACTGCCATCTTACCACTCTTCAACTTTGAACATCTTTAAATCTGTTGAGTATGAATCTTCAGCAAGATATGGCTATAAATTGTGGGGAATCCCTTTTGGGACCCTGCATTTGTTGATTCAGGGCTAAGTGACTCAATTTGTTATTTATTTAAACATTCCATTCACCAGTACATAGCCACATAAAATGT
This sequence comes from Notiomystis cincta, assembly GCA_013398075.1. Lineage (NCBI taxonomy): Eukaryota > Metazoa > Chordata > Aves > Passeriformes > Notiomystidae > Notiomystis > Notiomystis cincta. The sequence continues at coordinate 336,736 of VZRX01015580.1, read as the reverse complement.
GGAATCACATTCTTGTGAAAATCCTGGAGGACAGTAGGCCACTGATCCATGCCAAATTTCACTTGAACCCAAGCCAGGTTTGTTCAGCTCACATACACAATGGATAAAAAAATGCAGTCCACAAGTTATAGTAGATGCTCAGCAACATAAATGTATTTAATATACATCTCAGATTAGGGTCAAAATACTCCTCTTCTCCTCTGCAACCACCTGACAGTGAATGAAGAACAAGGAAAAACAACTTAGTCAAAACATTTCATTTAAATCAAGGCAAGATTTGATATCAGTCAAACTTTTCTTAAAACTGCTCCTCAAATTTGGAACTGCAGCTGCATTCTGCTGCTAGAGAAAGGCAACCCAAGGAGCCCTACTTTCCTGGAGAGACATCTTCAGTGCAGACAGTATCTTTTCCCTAGTACTGCATGACTTAGTTGCATCACTACCCAGAGGTAGAAGCTGCTTTGTAGTAATGAATACATAAATATCATCCTTCCTCTGTAGGTTATATTGGTCCAGAAAGCGTAACACAAAAATGAAATTGAGTGCTTGGCAGTTATACTAAAATAGTTGATGGAATATAGATTTTAGAGAGCATTTAAATGAGTGAAATATTTAAACTCTCCTCACAGGACTTTCCTCTCTAGTATTTCATCTGTTCAAGGTAGGGAAAGATCATTCATATGCTTCAGTAACAATTTTAAACAAACAAACAAACAAACAAACAAACAAACAAACAAACAAACAAACAAACAAACAAACAAACAAACAAACAAACAAACAAACAAGTTAACCTTCTCTTCTATAGCAACTATTCATTATTCTGCTTTGCTTTTGTTAAAGAGGTAATTAAAACCTGCAGTTGCAAAGCAAGACATTGCAACTGAAGTTAGAGAGTGCTCTGGGGGAAAGCCTTAACCTTCAAGAGGGAACTGTTTTCTAGCTGGAGGGTGTGAGCCCTTTTGGGCTTTTTGGAAGGCAAAAAACATTCTCACAGTGGGAGACATGCTCCTAATAGTAATTTTCCTTCATCTTTAAAAATTCAATTAGAAACCTGTGCTTTCAAACAGGGCAGTGCTTCCCTTGCCAGGGTCTGCCAGGTGGGAAGGCAGTTAGGGGACAGAGACTCAGGAAAGCATTATGTGAATCCTCTGCTGTTGCAGGGCTTATTTGTTAGCCTGCATCCTTAGAATGATTTATAGATATTTCACAAAAATTTAAAGTCTGGTCCCAGGATTTTAGAACTCACATTTGACCCTCATCTCAAGGGTCTTAACATTAAAAGTATATTACTACCTTATATTCTACACAACCCATATTTTATAACAAGAGGTACAGTATCAAAGACTTTGCCTTTATCTTTCAAATGCCAAACTCTCTATTTACATTTTAGGATCATTAGAAGTTGGTTGAAAATAAAACACGTAAGAGAAATTTAAGCAGAATACGAGCTACCCTTGCTGGCAAACAAAGACACCCTCATAAAAAACAGTTAACAAATGCAAAATGCAGGAGCAGGTGGTGGGAGCAAAAAGATACAAGAAAAACAAACCAAAGCAGTGTCTGAAAATGCAGGACTTTGATAAGTGGTATAGAGACTCACACTGGAGAGACGCCATAAGCCAGCAAGCAGAAATGAATTGCCTGATACAGTGAGCAGGACAGCCACAGAGAGGTATGATTGCCTGGGAGTACAGGAGGTGAGGTACACAATTTAGAGAAAGAAAACCAGTTTAATCAGAAATGTCTGGCCAGGTACGAATATCACCCAGCAAGGTCTAGCAGCTTTAGATGGTGAATTGTCCCCTGGGTGGGGAAAATGGAAAGAAGCCCAAGGTACCCTGGAAACAGGAAAATTAATAAGTGAACAGAATTACCTTTGGAAGCTCTCTAATAATTTAATATCTTTCTTATATCGTGGTGCCCAAAACTGCACACAATATTCAAAGTCAGGCTGCACCAGCGCAGAGCAGAGTGGGACAATCACCTCCCTCAATCTCCAAGGTGTTACTTGTTTTGGTGCCAGTTCAACCTGTATTTGTCTTGGTGTTTCTGCTCAGTGATTTGAACTGAACAGTGCACATCTCCTCTTGTGTGTTCTGGCAAGAGAGCTGGTTGCCATGGGCTATGTGTATTGTTTGGGAATTCCTGCCCATGAAGGAGGAGGGTAAGGCCAATAGTCAAAGGAACTGAAGAGATGGAGATGCTCCTGAGGGTGCTAAGCAGGTGGTAGAATTCTACCAGCAGCTTTTCCAAAATCTAAAGTGCAGGAGTTGAACAGTTCCCGTGGTGACACCTTGTAGCCCTGTATAAATGTACTGGCAGAATGTGCTTTTTCCTAACAGGCTCCAAACTGCTGTACTTCCATTTGAAAGATGCAAGAAGCCCGTTTCTCCTCTGCTCTAAATAACATCAGCTTGTAATACTTGGTACACACATTTTCCCTATTTCAGACTCAGGTTACAGAGATGAAGGTAAAAGTTATTTTGAATTTGCATTTTACCAATGTAAACTGGTTCTGCTTATATCTTTCTCCTCTGACTTTCTCTGGGAACTACAAAGCCACCAGCTCAATCTTACAATGTCCTTCTTAGATCTGGGTGATCAGATCAACACTTTCATTATAACAACAACAGCAAAATCCTACTTTTTTTCCCTTCATCAAATATGCTTTAGGTTCCCAGATTAGTCTTTTAATTCACAGAATGGCTGGTACACTTCATTCTCCTGACCTCTTCCTTAGGTCATACAAAGGAAACAGCTCTTGGATATCAAGAAATTTTACACAACCGGGAACAAGGAGAGACAGCCTTTCTCAAGATATCTGCTATTGGTAAGGGTTAGTTGTGGCATACAGAAAATGGTACAATTTGTAACAAAAATCATTGTACATAGGTTTATAAAAGTGATCCTTCCTATTTGGATTTATACAGAGATATATAAATAGTTGTATTTTAAATGCTTTCACTTCTGTGGGGTTTCTTTCTGTCAATATCAAAGATGTTGCAGTATTCCTTATGAGTCAAAAGTGCCTTGTTTCCTTTATATGGAAAATTAATTTGAAAAAAAAAAAGAAAAATCTCTCACTACTGTAAAGATCAAGTGTCTATCTCTGGGAGATTGTTACATTCCTTTTTCAGGAGCCAGGGCTTAACAATGCTGTAGGAAAAAAAAAAGGGATCTATATGGCAAATCTTGTAGTACAAGTTTTTGTGGTTAACCGAGGAACATGTCATGAGTCAAGCCTTTGGAAACAGTTTAGTAATTAAAGACAAATGCTATGACATAACCATTTACACGCAGCAGAAAGATTTTTAGATTAAATCTGGCCTGACCCATTGCTCAGCAAGTGTTATCTGGGATTCTTGAAAGTCACTCATTTATTTACATACTAATTTGGCCCACATGTTTTATTAAAAGCAAAAGCCTACATTTCTCAGAGGAGTGAGCTCTAGTCCAGCTCTGGTTAATGAGTTTGGTCAAGAAAGGTATGGACCTGTTCCAATGGATGCTATATGAAGATACCCATGAAAGAGCTGAAAAATCCTGGCTTCCAAATACCTTTCCCCCTCTAAAATTTATGCTCATTAAGTGTATTTATTTCAGGTAGATGAATGAGTTCTGTTTAGCTGCACATCAATCATGCACTTGCACACTACACATGGTAAATAAGCTGGTACATGAAGAAAAGTTGTGGAGAAAACAGATAATTTGGCTAAGGCAGCTGGGCCCTCCCTGAAGGGGAAAAAAGTGTATGAATATAACAACCTGACACCCTCCTGTGTGCATGTCAAGATATTGCTGGATGCAAATACTGCTCCATGTAATCACTTGAGTGTAAATCTACTTCCTTCTTGTTCAGCCAGAAGCACCTTGCCACCAGTTCAACTATCTGAATTCCTTCTGCTGAAAAGAAGAAAGAAGCTTTATATGGGAAAGAAATAGTGCAACACTTGCTGACAGGAAAGCACCAACAAGAGAAGAAGATCAAGGTGTAAAATGCTTCTGACCTAGCATTGCCAGAAAAGTAAAGCTGTAAGATTGATGACTACAAAAAATTGAATAGAAATAGAGAAAAGATCATTTTGGCTATTAAATTATGGGCTGCCTTCCTCCCCTGCTTTGTTCTTTTTTGTCAGTGAGATGAGCAGTGTGAGCTAATGGAAAAGAAGGGACTGGAAAACAACAGAGCACACTAGATGAAGGAGGACTAAGTTTGATGTCTCTGCACGAGGAGACTTGTTCCAAATGAAAACAAGTTGCCTAAAAAGCTTTTTATTTCTCTAGCCAAAAAGTGATCATGGGTCCTTTCATGCAGGGCAGGGAATTTCTGAAGTAGAGTGTTGTAAGCAGCTGTCAGGAAGGAAAGGTTAGGCTTTATTGTAAGCTGGCCCTCACACATAGAAGAAGCTTCTAAAGACCTATGAAGCTCCCTCTCCTCAGGTGATCTCTCAGCAGGCCTTGGGGAGCACCAGCCCTCAGTGCTTGTGTGGGAAGAGAAGCACTTTAGGAAACACAAGTTGAGAAGGAAAAAACCCAAAAAACTGCATCGCCTCAGGTACAGGTGAGTGCAGAGCTGGACTTGTCCATGGGATTGGAGTTGGCTGCTAATCCCTGCTCAGGGTGAGTGGAAAGCAGTGCCCCATCCCTCTGTTCTGCTGTGGAAGGTCTCAGCCAGCTATAATGCAATTGACAGGGTTGAAGTGGCAGGTGAGGACAGAGAATTAATTTCCCTGAGAGCCCCAACCTTTTGGATCTTGCTGCCTTCACAGCAGTGCAGCTGGCAGCCCTTGGCCCCGAGGCAGCCTTGCTGGCCTGGCAGCAGCTGTGACAGGGGACACTTGGTGGTGTCATGGCCCCACATCTCCATGGCTCTCTTCAAGTTACAAAAGGGGGCCCGCTCTGTACAGAGCAGGTGCTTTTGCAGGAGCACACTGACACTGGCACAGCTCTTTGAGCAGAGGTGTGCCTGACTCCAGAGTCTCAGAATCACAGAGTCACAGAATGGTGACCTTAAAGATTGTCTCGTTCCAAAAGTCAGGGCATCTCATTGCAGCGTGTGCCCACTTTGCAAATAAAGAACTAGGAGCCCTAGCCCCTACACTTCAAAAATAGGTATGAAAATGATTGCAGCATAAGACAATTATCTTCTAACAAGTGTTTTTCACTTTTCATGCATCTGCAGATCAAATAGGGGTGCAGAAGAGTGGCTTTCTCTATTAGATGGTGCAAATTTTCCTTAATTTATTTGCTTAGGAGAGGTGAAATCTGATTCAAAGATGCTTTTGCCATTAGTAAGTGCTTGGCAGAGGTATTTCAAACAGCTCTTTTCTATCTGTGGCAGCTTTTACCTTTGCTTAAGCCTCACAAACCCAAGATTTACAAGCTAATGAACACTAACTGACAATACGTAGACGATACCCTGTGCACTAGCTCTTTGGTGTAGATAACTAAGGCTTGTGAATTTACTCTCAAACTGACTGCCTAAGCCTGGATATCTGCTGAGATACTTTATCCTTTTATGAGGGTGAATCCAGAGTGCACTGAGTAATGCATAATAAAATTAGTTTGAGAGAGGAAAAAAGAGAGCAAAAAAGATAAGCACAGTAAAATAAGCTCAAATGACTTCACTGTTCAGTAATGACTCCTACCAAATAACTGCATTGTAGTTTTATCTTTCCAACCAAGACTGTGTTAATGCTCTAAAATTAAATCTCTTGTGAAAGTTATCTGGAATTTCTCAAACAAGTTTTAAAGGGGTTTATTTTTTCATCAGAGGTCATGCCTCAAGAATTTGTAGGAATTCCGCCTGGAAAGTAATAATCAGTGGAAACTGGCAGTCAAAGCTAATTTATATTACTCTTCCAGATAAAAATTCCTTCCGTCTTAGACCTGCATTTCAAAAAAGATGATTATCACTCTTGAGAGAATACATCAGTGAAAAAAGAGAAGGAATGACTTAAGAGATGTCTCTCCTGCATCAGTAGATTTGGGATTTAGGGTGGCTTTTTTATAATCCTTCCTTCTGAAATGTGTGAAGGACAGGCAAAAGGGCAGGACAGGGAGAAGGAGAGGTATGTGCGAGGAGACACCAAAGCAAGCTTAAGAAATCAGCTGTCAGGTAATTCCCCAGGAATTTCAGAACAAGTGACTTCAAAGCAGGTTCTAAGACACTTCACTAAATAGTGATGCCAGAACCTATTTTTTTTTTTTCGTTTTTGTTGTTCTGCATGTGGTGTCATACCACATCTGTCACTACTGTGTCTGCCTTTCTGGCAACACTCAGTTTGATAGGTTAACTGCTGATAGAGGAAAAGTGAAACCATCTCTTCTTAACTTAAAAAAAGATTCCAACTTTGCATGCTGGTGGGACAGTTGTCACTCGCTGGCTCTTGAACTCCTCCCCACACTAGCAGCACTGGGCAGAGGCTGAAATGGCAAAGCTCTTGATGCATTTGGAGAGCAGATCCTGGACCTGTCTGACCCTGTGGGTGAAAGAGAATCAAAGGAGAGTGCGTTTGCAAGGTCAGAAGAGCAGGAGGTGTGATGAAACCAAAATGAGGGCATCTTTGGCAATGATGCCTTAGGTGTCTGTTGTGTACCTTCACATGAGCCCTTTCCATATGCTGGTTCTACTGGCAGACACTGCTGCCTTCAAAGGCCCAAACTGCCATCAAGAGAGGCCTCAGTGTGTTCTGGTGCTCGATGTTCATCATCTCCTGTGAGGCAGCACAGAGGGCTGGGCAGAGCAGCTTGTGCTTGGTTTGTCAGCAGCCTTGCAGCTGCAGCACTGACCAGCTGACAGCAGCAGGGCTTGCAGGATCTGCTTGCAGAAAAGCATTTCAAACAACCCCACACAAAGGCTGCACGAGGCTGTTTGTTAAGTGGATCTCAGACTGAGACACTGCCAAATGCTACACAGCCCATATGCACAGTACAAACCAGCAGGGTTTTGCTGTTCTCCTGCACAGTCATGCTAGATCAGATATTTTCCTGTTCAAGAGCAAAGCAGAACATTTGTGAATATGGGAAGCCTTCTATTTAGTACAAATTTAATCCTTTTTTTATTGTTATGTTTCAACAAGTTTTTTTCCTTAAATCTGTCAGTGTTGTACACACGTGTATGTGTGTGTGTGTTTATTTTCTCCACAGAATTCCAAATCATAATTCTGGTGTAAGGCCATCAATAACCCCATGAGCTTCCGAGAGTAGGTAATCCTTTAGGAGTGGAAACAGAAGACAGATTTGCTTCCAATGGTGAGCTCATTCCTAGGTCACCATTGAAAGCAGAGAGAGGAATATGCTCCAAAATAAACAACGGTTTGAACTCGAAAGCATTTTTCTTTTAGGGTGCCCAACTTTGCCTGAAGGAATTCCTGTGAATTCTCCTTGACTGCTTTGAGGGCAGTTTTGGTTTCTCAGGTCATTAGTGTGCATTTCCAGAAAACACTGAGACAATGCACTGACTCTGTGATACACTTTGAAGAGGAGGATTTAAAAGAAATATGTAAACAGGTCCCTCACAGGCTCACAGTTGCAACTACTTGGAGGAGTGGGGAACAGTGAGGTGGACACGAAACCAGCTAAGAACAATGCAAATAAAGACCATGACTTAGTGAGTGAGACAAACCTCAGTGAGGTTTAACTTCTCCTAACCCAGAGTTTAGCAGCAGGTGTTGGCTAGCAGAGGACTGTGTAGATTTGTAATTTTAGACACCTGGAGTCCTTTTCCAATTAGTAAAATATTAAATGAGCTGTGTTAAATAAAATACAGTTCCAGGTAGGCAGCAGAGGACTGACTAATGAAAATTCCAAATTGGTTGCCCTTAATAAAGCAAGAAAACGCACCTGCTTGTGAAGGCCACACATGGGAGGAGTACCAGGTTGTGCAGTACCATGTGAGGACTTCCTGGAGGGACTCCTTACCAGTTGGAGTGATTTCTGTGGCAAAGGAAATCCCAGGCATGAAAAAACCAGGCAGTTTTCCAGTGACCTGGCTTTCATTCAAAGGGATGTGTGCCTTTTGGAATGCCAGGTCAGTGACTGGTAGGATATGAGTTGCCTCTGATTTTAAGGCAGCTGGTTGGCAACTATCTGCAGCAGGAAGCAGTAGGAGAAACCCCCTGACAGAATGAAGTATTTGGTTTATAAAGAAGGAGAATAAACAGTTGGATGTAGTCAGATATTCCCAGTGGAGGACTCCAATGCAGAAAATAGATGGACTCATCTGCAGTGACCAAGAAAACCCATCCTTGGTAAGTGAGGTTAGGCAGGAACCAGGATTCACCTCTAGATAAGAACACAAACAGTGATTGTAGTGGAGTTATGGTCCTTTCTCTAAAGGGACAGAGGATGGGAAGGAGTCAATACACCTATTTCACTTGTATTTTTAGGTGTTTAAAAGTTAGGGCACTTTGCTGCTGTTGGGAAATAGGCAGTCCCTAATTTTTCTTTACAGTTGGATGCCAAATTATGGGAGAACTCTTTTCAGAAAAAAGCAGAGGTTGAACATGACAGTGTTCCACTAATTTGTCCTGGCTTTATGAATTTGGTCTTGTTGATTTTTTTTTCTGAAGTTGAAGTATTTCTTTCCTGAATTTTTTTGAATGAAAATGTTTGATTATTTGATAAGCAAAACTGCTTTTCATTTCAAATATCACTTACTTTTAATAAAATAAAAAAAAATGTGAATTTGAAACAATGGAAAAAGAAGAGGTCAGTGAACAAGAAAAGTTATTCATACATTTGTTTCAGAGACCTTAATCTCAAATTACCCTCCTGACTCATGCTCAGCTTTGTCCTGCTTAGGCTAAAGTATGCTTGTGGGGTTGAAACCTGGGTCCACTGGGGGCCTCCTTCCTCCCTCCTGAATGGAGGCACAGGAAACTTGTCTTAAATGTATTTCCTCCCATCCATCCATCTGCCTCGGAGACAAGGGGTGGCCTCCATCCAACTCATTCAGTGATCTGCTCTCAAACGTCTTTTAAAATATGCTGTCAAATAAACAGATTATTTAACTCCTGCTAATCAAATCAAATAACCCATAGCTATCTTTAAAAAATAAATACTTTCTCACATAATGATTTCTTCATTCCCAGCTCTCTAACTACACCTACCATCACTATCCAGGACTTTGTAACAATAACCTCCTATTCTCTATAAGAGAGAATTGCCATGATGAAGATTATTTTAAGAAAACAATACAGCTGTGGAGAAGAAGAAAATCATAAACATGCATAAGCATTAAATTTAATAAGTAAGTCCTCACTGAAGATATTCAAGAGCCACTTGGACACAATCCTGTGCCATGTGCTCTGGGATGACTCTGCTTGAGCAGGGAGGTTGGACCAGTGACCCACTGTGGTCCCTTCCAGCCTGACCCATTCTGTGATTAATTGTTTAAGGAGAAAAATTAAGAAGAATTGTTTACTTGCTTCCCCATATTAGAATTCAGACAGAGTTATCACCTCAGAGAGATTACAGAGGATCTGCTGAGACCAGCCAGACACTCCTCCTGCAGAGGATGGATTTCTTGGTTTGTGACTCCCCTGGCAGAGACACCCTGAGCTGCTGGGAGGAGAATGGCTTGTCTGCAGTCACTGCTGGGAAGAGGAGATGTGTCACTGGTGTCGTGGCAGCCTGCTCTCTCCTGAATGACTTGCCACCTTGTCCTTCACTTTTTGTTCTTCGGGGCTTCCTTTGTCACAAAGTTCAGCACATTACTGTTGGCCATGATTAGCTACTTTTTTAATCCCCCAGTTTAAACTGCAATCAGTCTACTTTGAATCATTGACCCATGGGAGCAAAAAACCTGTCATGGCAGGTCTGAGGAGAGACACTTTGAATTTCCCAGTATGTGATAACTGGTTGGGTTTTGTACCAGTTGCTGTTCTAAGGGGTTCAGTGAAGAGACCAGCCACGACTGATGATCTTTTTAGGTTCTTTGTAGACCCTGGACTGTGGGCCTGAGACCTGGGCTTCAACCCAAGCTCTCATTTCTCACACTGCTGTGCAGGTCTGGTCTGCACCCCAGTGGGAGCACAGCAGCTTCTCAGGCAGGCAAATAAAAATGCAGTTTTAGGATGTGTTTGAAACAGATTGGTACTGCCACAAGCTTTGGATGATCACACAGAGGATTTAAGAAGCTTGGTAAGTCTAACAAGCAGCACAGACAACATCATGGTGAAGATCCAAAAGCCCATTTTAAGTCTGTTTCTCTGTTTTCAGAGAAGACACTGTGTGGGATTATTTTTTTTCTTTCTAAATCTTTCTTTCTTCATTTTCTTCCCCAACTGCTGCAAAAACACACTGAACTCTTGCCTCTGTCTACTCTCCAGAGCAGCTTTGACATTTGTACCTGTCTTTCAGCAGAGAGCTGGACAGTCAGCTGAACAACCTATTTCTGTGTTTATTTACTACCAGAGTGCTCTCAGCAAGGTCACCACGCAGGGTGAGGGGAGAGATGTTCACCCTGGAACCTCTGGCAAATGACTTTATGGGTGATATAATCCAGTTGCAGATCCTGATTTATGGAAGGGAACAGGGTTGTGATGAGCAAATTACAGCTCCCAGCACAACTTCGGTGCTCAGGCAGGAGCTTTTAGGGATTAATTTGTACTTTCCTGAAAGTGGTAACCTTTTCTTGATGGAAAATGGGAGAGGAAGAGAGGACTTTTTTCTCTTACATTAAGATTTTTTTGAAAGAGGACAGATAGGATGAAGAGAAGTCACTAGAGTTCAATTTTGGGTTTTTTTTTCTTCTGTCCTTTGTAAATTCCCACCAGGCTGTTATTTTCACTTCTCATTTCTGCCTGTTCCTGAACTGTTACTGTCTGCACCAGAAGGTGAATCAGGCTTTTCCTTTGTAATTACATCTTAATAAAGAGTCATGGGTACATTGTCTCATACTGTCCAACATCACTCTGAATCAACTGGCAAAAACTTCTGTAAAAACACCTGAGACACCTCTGGGAAATTATGGCATTACAATGATAATAAGGTGATGATTATGTTCCAGTACTGGTGATACATAAGGGGAGGCAGATCAGATCCTGTTTTAACAATTTCTCCAACCTCAATTTACTTTCACTATTTTTTTCTGTCTAGGTTCAGGACCAAAGATGCCATTGCATCCTTTAAAATGAATTTAAAGGTATTTTAGGCAAAGGAAGTCACCAAAAAAAAAAAAAATAGTCTGTTCTTTAGCTCAATTATACATACAGGCTTAAGAAACCCATTCCAGAAGGCCCCAGACTTAAAAGGAATTTTAAAATGATGACAGACACAGTGACTACTGTGGCACTTCAGGTTAGGGGTAAGAGATTAAAAAAGAATATTTTTTAAGACTAAAAAATCTCGTACATTCACACAGAAAAAGAAACTCTGAGAATTACTCATCAGTAGTTCTGGGATCTACAATATCTCAATGATTCAATATTTTCTCTATAAGTGTAAAAATGTACTTAAAACTCAACAGTTATTTTCTCAAAGACAGAATTTGTAATGTGCTATTAAAAGTAAACAAATATAACCCAAACCAAAGCAGCAGAACCAAAGAGTTATTGCCCAACTCACTGTAACTATATTTCAAAGCTTCACCTTAGCTGCTGTGCCATGGGAAGGCAAATATCTGGATTACAAAAGAAAAGGAAAAAAAAATGCATAGTAAACATGGTTTCTTGAATGAAATCTTGCTTCAGATAGGAAGTGATTGAGTACTTTTTTAACATCTCTGTGTAGGAAGAAGTTGAATGACTACTGCAGCACTTAAAAATAAGCCGTATGATATTTATTTTGGAAAAGAACCATAATTTGATTTGATCAATTAAATTGGGGTGGTAGTTCTGCTTAAGGTTAGTACATGGAGCTGTAACAAGGCTCCTGGTTTGAATATCTGATTCCTCCTGTGACTCACAGACAATCCCCTTAATATTTTTATTCTCTCAGGAAATTTTGTAAAACTTCCCTCAGTAACAGCAGCACTGGTAGCTGAGTTACTGGTATTTCCCAGGACGACCTGCAGCATCTGTATCACATTTTCCTTGTCTGCAAATTATTAATATTATCATCTACCTCATGCAAAGGTTTCAAAACTCAGCAGATTAATGATGGCATAAAAGAATGAAGCAAATCAATTTTGAACAAAGGTCAGATGAAAGCTACCACATGTGAGGTAGAAGGTGTTAATCATGTTTTGTCATTAGTACTTCACAGTTTGTACTAAAGTTATATGTGTAGTCCCCTCTCATAACTGAGGACACTATGAAGAGTTCAAACTGAGAAAGTCTTATTAAAAACAGTTAAGGTGTCATCTTTAAATAGAAGGAAAGGTCTTCAGTGAGTGGCTGAACTGAGACACTCAGCTGGCCTTGCAGACAGACAAACGCTCAGGAAATGACTAAAGTGGGACTTTCATGCTCACAGAAACTGGCAACAGGGACAGAAGTCAGTGGGCAAAGCTTCTGGGGTTTGGATGACTGGCTGTGGTCACTTCATGTTGTTTTCCATTGCACTCACCACTTACTTTCAAAATACCCCGTGGCACGCAATAAAGAAATAAAAAATTAGGTTCAGAGCCTTTACAATACATTCTAATGCTTAAACCAGTCCCATGAGGGTAGGAATTCATTCATATAGTTGGGGGTTGAATAACTTCAAATGTCACTCTGTGTTTCTGTAATGTCTCCAGAAAGAACATGAAATTGCGGTTTCTGTAGGAAGGATGCAGTTTCTTTGTTTTTCATTAATCAATTGTTGGTCAATATTGTATGTGTTCACAGTAAATTTCCTTTCACTCACTATCCTTGAAAAGTGCTGCTGGGAAGACAAAACAAACCAAATAAAATTAATGCTATTTTTAAAACTTTTTCTGTTGTAAGAGAATCCATTGCTCTCCATTAGCCTGAACAGTTTCAGCCTTTACCTTTTGAGAGTTCTTGAGAGGATTCCATGAGGTGGGTGTTTTATAATCTGTATCACCTAATGGATTTTTCTTTTACCAGCAGCATTTTAGAGTTAAACTCCTGCCAAGGCTGTCAGATTTGCATGAAAGTGATGTTGCTCTCCTTTTTTTTATCAGACTTTGCAAGAGCTCCAACATTTATTTGTAGCATTAAATGCATGCTTACAGCAAATATCTTCCCTTTGGAAAAAAAACATATCCTCTGTGGAAGGTGGCAATTTTCTGATCCTACAGAAAATCAATGGTACATTTTCATGGAAATGTATAGTGTCTGTGAGAACTAGATTTTGAACATACTAGAATTACATTTCAATGCTTTTTAGGTGATTTTCTAAGGATGCAGACATGTTGAAGCAGGTTTTTCAAAAGTGCCTAGCCATAAAGGAATCTTTTCTCTGAAAGAAGCTTTCATCATCACACTATTTCTGTCTCTTTAGTGATTAAACATAAAATTTAATCCATAAAATCTGGATCAGCTGGCTCTTCACATAAAAGATCTCAAAATATTTTGTAATATGCAAAATATCCTGTTCTCTTCCTCCACCAACATTTCCTAGCTTCTGTGAACAGCAGGGTGAAATTTTAGGCTGAAAAAGATTTTCATCTTTATTTTACAATGACTTTGTAAAAATTCTGTTTTTATGAAAAAAAGGACAGTGAGAGTTAAAAACCTCAGCCTCACAGAAATCTTGTGTGATTTCAGCCTCTAGAACTGAAGGAAATCAGAGAAGTGAGAGGTGGCATTTTCAAAGTTTTTTTACTTCAAACCATTGAATTAAACACCCTGGTGCCTGTGTTGAGACATTATGGATGTTTTACAGATTTAACCAGAGAAAAAGGTTTATGGCAATAACCTAACTGGATCTATGACATGTTTCTTTGTCTCTTCTTTGTCACTGTCTCACTCCTCCTTGGAGCTTAAGCAACACTTTGTAGTGCTTCATCAAAATCCTGGCTGCACAAAGGCGGCTGTGTCCCATTCAGTGAGGGACTGCAGATCTGCTTTGTGTGAAGCTACTAATGAGCTAATGTGTTGTTGCTGCTTTGGAAAGCTGATATATGTGCCCTGACACTGCCTTCAGCTGAACAGCCATGGGACTGAAGCTGCTCTATTGCCCTGACCAGAGGTTTTCCCAGGAAGGAGGCAGGCACATAATGGGGACGCTAATCTACTGTACTTCTCATCTCCCCTGAATGACCTTACTGCTACAGACTAAACTCTGTGCTTATTAATCCTTGCCTGTGCCCAAATCATGCTTGGTTTCAGCTAAAACTGCTTTGAAGGGTGTAAATTAGCATTTTGCAGATAACTGAGTTTGTGATCTGCTATTTACCCAATGAGAAAGTGGATTAGGATCAATAGACAGAATGCACCTGCAATACTAGATGGAAATGATCATCATCCTCAATGCAAATACAATTTTAGTAATCATAAAGTTTTAATTTACTCTCTGCAAAAAAAACGTAGATCATGCAAATATCTGACTTTTCTTTTTTTTTCAATTCCACCTTTCTAAAAATTGACAACACTTGGCCAACAAAACAGGCTCTTGACAAGATAACAAATATGCACAAAGAGCAGAAAAACTTAAGGGAAAAGAAAGACAGCTCTACTGTCTGTTTTCTTTCTTCTTTTAACAGAGAGTTTTGTTCATTGTACTCTTATTCAAAGGTTTTGACTGTAAAATATTTGAAGTGCAGGGACTTCATTAATTTGGTTAACTAAAGACTGAAGATACATATGAAAAGCAATGAGAACGCTGAAGAACACAGAAGGCATCACCAGCCCTGTTACGATGCTGCTCTTGTTATTCTACTCTCTGTAATGCAGACTACAAACTGGGGAGGGACCTCCTGGGCTCTTGGGCCACTCAATAACTACATTATCCCAGCTCCTTTTGTAACTAACCACGCTCCCACTGAAAGTAGGTCAGTGTTTCACCCATTTCTCCTGACTAAAAGACTCTTCCAGGCCCTGTTCTTAAGCTTCTTCAGAACGCTTCGTTTATTCATGAATTGTTCAAGCTCATTTGTTCATGGGCCAAGAATATCCTCTAAGTAATTCTTTCCTTTCCCCTTAATCCCCATGACTGGCTCACACAGATCAGTCATCGTTCTCATTTTTCTGTGCTGGATAAACCAGGGTTTACCCTCCCCTCCCAGAACATGCATGCTGTAATTTAGTTAATCTTTCCAGAGCACCAGAGCTCTGGAGGGCAATTTTTATGCCAGCTCACCAGAAACCTTCATAGTGGTGGTGTTCCTCCTCTTTCTGAAATCTTGTGAAGCAAATAAGGTCAAAAGCTTCCCAGAAAAGTTTATCACCAAGGATATCAATATCAAACAACTTCTTACATTCTAGGGAATTTTAGAATTGTGAATCCCTACTTTCTTGAAAATACTTTGTATGGGATGAAAGAGACATAGTCCTAAACAAACTTTTAACTGATTAACTACTCCCATTATAGGAAATTTAAATTTTTTCAGTTTTACCTGTCATTATCTAGGGGGCCAGGAGTTGGAAGGTTAGTTTTGCTTCCTGTTTCTGCAATGCTCCAACAGCAGCATTGTTTGGAACAAGTCCATGGATTCATCTGAAAGTAGTTGCACAGCAATAGTGAAAAATCTATTCTACATCAGATCTCCTCTTAGGTCAGCAGATGAACTTAAGGACAAAAAATGAGTTAAAAAGCAAATATATTCCAAGGAAACATTTAAAAACATCAAGAAAGGTATTAAATAAAAAATAAGATTCATAAAAATAATCCAAGTTCAACTGAAAACATTTTGTCCACATAAGAAGCAATGTGTGATGCTTCATTCTTTAGCTAAGTTTTTAAGACATTATTATTTTCCTCTAAAAGCTAAGATAAATTTTTAACTGAACCTTGCTGATGAGTTAGTCATGAAAAGCAGCTAGCAACCTAAAATGGAATGTAAAAATAAATTGTGTTTCAAAAAGTCAAAGAAATGGGCATTTCTCAAAGGAAATCTTGCATTTGAAAATTTCTCATTGTGAAGTACTTGGATGTTTTCAAAATGATTCCTGTCCTCTCCGGGATCCAAAGTGCATGTAAAAAAATACAGCTGCTCAGCTATAAAGAGGGCAGGACAATGCAACCCGACTTCAAGGTCATGGAATACTCCACCTGACTTGAGGCACTGCCTTTGCTGCCATGTGAAGGCCTCTGCAGCTGGAGAACTTCGCAAATGTGCTTACAAAGCCCCCGAGGCAGCTGCTTGTGCAGGCAGCCGGCACAGCTGGGGGCTTACCCAGGGAACACGGGAGAAGCACTCACTTCTGAGTCAGGATATGGCTTTTCTTCAAAGCCTGTAATTGTTAAAGAGCAAACTCTGTGAGGAGACAGCTAGCAAACTTCCAAGATTTCGTTCATTCTGAGACTTTAAAAATATTTGGAGGGGTCTGAGTAGAAATTAGGTAGAACCTCATTTGGAAGATGATTTGTTCTGTCATTTCTTTTGGAAAGAAATTTGCATAATGTCCTTCAGTTAAATATGCACCCTCAAATGCTGTAATCCTTTATTAACACTCTTCTGATAGATGTATGATTAAAAAACACTCCTAAGCTGTTACAAGAAAAAAAAAACAAACCAAGAAAATCCCCCTAAGTTTTTATTTGGCTCTCCACTGTTCATGAACACAGGTTTTATGAAAACTGCTGGTCAGTATGTAAGTCAGGTTTGACTAAGTGTCTGAGTGAATAAATGGATTATGAACACACTTTTATACACGTAGAAATAGAAAGTATTCACTAGCAATACTTGTAATTGCAGTTGTGACTATGTGAAAGAGGTTTAAATCATCTTTATTGGGTTTGGATTATTTTAGTATTTATTCATCTCTATCTCAGAGGAGGCTTAAATATAGACAGAATTATACTTCTTGATTTTCTTTTTCTTTTTAAAGCCACTTGTCCTTTGCTCCCCCTTTTCCTAATTTACTTCAACAAAGCCTTAGGACTTCTATTCTGCTTATACCTCCATTATTTTTCTGGAGAGAGACATTTCAACACAGAAAACTTTTCATAAGTCTCAAAACTTCATATCTTCAACCAATGTGTAGAAATACCTGCTAAATATTTCTTTGTGGTCCTCGAGGAAAACACAAAGCACAAACTTTGAGTCATAAACTGTAACACAAAGCAGACTATCACAGATTAAAAACGGAAGGGAAATGAAAGTCAAAATCAAACATGGCTAAGCCCATGTCTAAGCTCTTGATGAAATGAGGTAAAAGGACACATGACAAATTAAGTCTTCCCTCACTGTTTTTAAATTCAGGTCCTGGTCACTCCTGGAATGAGAGGGAAATAATGGGATGCAAATTCAGTATAAGGACCATCACCATTATCATACAGTCTAAGGTCATGCTTCTGTGGTTGCTTTCTTTTAAATGCATGTGTTGCACCAGAACTTAATGATAGAAGGGAGTGTGACTACTTTAATCAAACCAAAAAAGATCCTGTTCCACAGACCTTAATGTTTTGAAGGGTTGTTAAAAGTGGATGAGTGTGTTTTTGTTTTAAAACTCTGTTCCACAGCAATCAACAGATTTGGTCAAGAAATGAATCATAGAAAGATTTGGTTTTAAAAAGACCTTAGATATCATCTAGTGCCAACCCTCCTGCCATGGTCAGGGACTGCCTTCCACTAGACCAGGTTGCCTAAAACCACATCCAACCTGGCCTTGAACATGTGCAGAGATGAAAGAAAACACCCAAGCCTTAGAGTTGCCCCACTAGTGCTTACTGCTGGTAAAAGATTTCACCCCTGTACATCTGTTGGGTAACATGGCTATTGCAATTAATTAGATTTCATTCTGATTTCTTTCTTTGCTACAGAATTCTTAAACCATGATTTTGGCTTATATTTGTAAGACCAATGATTAAGAGAACAAACAATTTCTTAATGCTGAAGCATTTAATTGCCCAAAGCAATTAAAAAAGTGAAATTCCAGTAGTAAGTAAATGATGCAGCTAGAGAGACCACACAAAATATTCAGTACAGATGGGTGCACTACATGGGAGAAAGGGAAATAATATGGAAAATGGAGGCATTTATAATCTCTGCTTTTCTACAACTCTTCAAAAATGTTAATTTGTTTATTGTGATGTTTTTTAATTCTTATTTGAAATATTTTTTGCTCAACTTATCCTTAACTTGCACTTACTTGTGTGTAAATCTGTTTCAAAAACAGCCCTTATCAATCATTATTTTATTTCCTGTACTGCCCCTTTCTATTTCAAGTTAATGCTGTCAGAGGAAGCCAACCATAGTTTAACAGTTGTGAGCTTATTATGCAGTCATTTGCTGAAGCAATGAGCTAGAAGCTTTTTTTCTGCATCATAGAAAGTAGTTATAGAGGTATGGTAAGGTACAGCAGCAAATATAATTAATGATTTTGAGGGAACATGTGAATTTCAAAGACACAACTTTTTCAGGAGTTGGAAAATAATGTGTGCAGTCAGCTGGTTCCAAGGGCAACACAAGCTTATTTAGTCCAGAGAAGATATTTCTGATATTTCAGAAAGATGAAACAGATCTCTATTACCAGCAGAGAGATCCTCACAGACTGAAAATTCTGTGAGGCTCCCAGGATTTTCTTCCTTAGAAGAAAGTAATTTAAGCTGCATCAAGTGTACAAATCAACAACTGTCTGTCGCATCCAGGATGAACTAAAATCTACTGAATATTAACGCAACAAGAATTCAGAACCAGCCAAAGAGATTTAGGAGCTGATGGATATGGAAGCATCTTCTGAAGCACTGCAGGGTATTTAACTCAGAAGGCAGAGTTTACCAGTGACTACTGCTGAGGACCCACTTCCAGCACTTGTTTTCTGTTTCTTCTCTAGCTTTTTGCTCCCTATTGCAAAGAATGACTACTCAAGCTCTTCACTGGTCTTTGCAGTAAGTCATCCTGGATTTCTTATTTTTCCACTCTGTCAAATCCCCCCTAGTTTTATTTGTTCTCAGCCTCTATGCTGTAACTGAGGGCTCCACTGTATGCAACATCTCAGCCTCTACAACCATGTTATTCCCCTTTTTCCTGTGTAGTGCACCCATCTTCATTGCATCAAAATCTGAAATCTGTTCCTTTCTTTAGATTATAAACTTTGTCCTTCCCAAATGTCATCATCCCTGACATTTGGCTGTGTGCTGCCTAAATTAATTCCTTTTTCAGTGACTGGAATACCTACCACTACATACTGGGAATAACCACAGCTAAAATAATTAACTGACACCCCAGTCAGAGCTTGGGTCATCAGAGTGTGAGATAACAAATGGACAAATCTTGTCTTGTGGAGCTTGAGTTGAAGAGTTTAGTGAATGACATAAGGTAGTAAAAACTGTAGAGAGTAGGTGGAAGCAGAAAAGTGATTAGATTGTGATGCTGCATTAGAAGCAGTAATCCCAGAATTAACATTTCTGACAACGAAGGACAAATCTTGCTCTTATAGTTACATCTTATCCCAGGACTGATGAACTGAGAAAATTTTATGTGGAATTCTAGGAAAGAAGGTACTAAAGTGGGTATATCTGCAAAGAAGCTGCAATGGCCACAACAGCTGAAATTGGAAATTATGACCCCAAACCACATAAAATAAGGAAGCCTAGATGCAGACCAAGTTTGTTCTGTTTGGACTGGAATAAATGCAATAAAGGGGATAATTCCAAAGTATCTTGCTGCCACCAGGTAAATTACTTTAAAGCCACAAGGTCATGCTTTGGAGAGCATAAAGGCAATAAAAAATAGAGAGAAAACTCTGCCAGCCTGTCCCACTGGTGTCTTAAGCTGACAACAGGCATGCTACAAATACACACAAATCATGTGAATACCACATTTTATAGATCACCTTTCGCTGTCTAAGGGAAAAGTGAAATCACAATGAGGATCCCCATCATGAATGAAGGGTATTGAAGTAGCCTACACGTGCCCTGGTATTGCCAGATGACATCATAGCATAGCTCAAGATGGATTTCACATTGATGTAAAGCACTGTTTAATTTCAAAAGTGTAGGTATCTAACAGCTCTAAGACTTGCCTCATGGACGCTAAAAGAAATGTTTACTTTTGCTAGCAATTACTTGACTTTCCCAATTATCCAGAAAAATGACCTCATTGTAGCACATAAATGTGCATTGGAGACTCTGTATGTAAGCTATAAAAAATATGGCTTTTAAAAATAGATATGCAACAGGACTGAGATACTTGAGCCCTAGACACATGCAGTAGTGAGAATAAAAGGAACGTTTCTAGAGCTGTTACCAACCAAACCACACTGAACATTTACAAAAAAATAAGAATATCCTCCAAAATATTTGTAATGGTATCTGGCTCATTTGCAGATAACCAGCCAGAATGGAGGAAAAAGACCAAACTCTTACACTGTGTAGAAAAAAAGGTCTTTACTTCCAACTTCCTCATACAGCCCTCAGAGAGCTCTCACTGCCTGCTTTGTGCTGGCACTGTGTTCTGATCCACCTTGCCAGCACATAGATCACATAGATAAGGTTGTGGGATGGGACTTTATTGGATAAAAAAAAAAAAATCTGAGCTATTGCCCCTCTCAGGCTCTAAACTGAACATAAAGAAATAACCTGGGGCTTTCATTAATTCCATTTACCTTTAAAACTTTCTGTAGGTGACATTTAGTCATTCCTTGCATAGGTTTAGTAGGAAGACAGAAGCTGTAATGTTCTCCTGTGAAAAGGTATTTGGTGACTCAGTTTGAAAGGTTGACAGGGCTTCTGTATTTGCCATCAAGACAAGCACTATTTGAAAGTACTTTTCTTGGGCAAGAGGCTTCTGATAGAAACTACTATAAGGCTAAGTAAATGCCTGCCTGAAATAAAATGAAATTACCTGTGTGTGAGCTGCCAAAAAGTGAAGAAGTTGGCAGACATTTCCTAAAAATTGTTTTGTCCTTACTTGCAACCCTCCATCCTCCTCCATTCAGTCATGGCCTGTCTTGTAAAACCTATGGATTTAATCTGTGCAAATTAGGAAAGAGTAGGCAAAGGCTGAAAGACAGTCAGTGATACCAGCTGCAAACTACTTCTCAAAGTCTTCAGCAGCCTGAAAGAGCCACATAGGCAGTAGGTGCATGCATGTGCAATATTTGTGTGTGAAAAAAATGGGTTATGAATCAGCCTACTAAATATTTATAGGGTTCAGATCAGTCCTGTAGGTATTCATTCTTGCATGAGACATTGCATATATTTTCCCAAATAAAATAATACAGTGGAGACTGAAGGCATAAACTCATGGGTGGCACTGAAAAGTATGATGCAAACATAAGCTTTCACTACTGTCACCTTCTAATGCCTCTCTGTAAAATATTAAAAGGAAAAATTATCATCAAAAGACGTTTGCATCCAAGGTTTTGACAGAGCTGGTTAATATGCACAGTTGTCCCAATAAATCATTAAATGTGTTTGCAGTGAATTCGTAAATCATTATGTGAGGCATTGAAATAACTGGCACTACTGTTTTGGCTCAGTTGCCAGTTTTACATCAGGGACTTATTTTCCAGTTTTTTTCCTCTAAGTCACTGTAATCATGTGCTGCAGTTGAATCTAAACTGAATGGCATGCACAATAAATATGCTCCCTCACTGAGATCATGCAAGCACTGTAAAATGTAAAAGAAAACAGTGGAAGGCACTGAAGTGGTTCACACTGTGACCTTTCATAAACCAAGAAGAGAAAAACAGCAGAAGAGCAAAATTTGTCAGATTTATCTGCTCCTTTTGGCTCAGTAACAGAGACTATGTTTGCTTTTCTTGTGAGGACATCCATGGTGCAGGAGGAAGCCTTACCTGAGCAGAAAAGAAATCCCAGCTCGAAGCCTTCTTTCATCCACTCACAGATGCAAACCTGCTGTGTATTTTTTTACAGAACCTTCCACCTAAAGTGATGACCCTTTATGCAAAAGGAGACACTGGAGAGAGCAGACACTGACTTGCAAAGTAAGCAACTTGCTTGGAGCCTGAAGACTCATTCTGTACCTCAGCAGCAATCCTGCCTGTCACAGCTCTGTTATTGCTTGATCTTATGCCATGTAAAACCCACAAATCTTCAGAAAACAAAATAGCTACAAATGCCAGAAGGGACATTAGCATCTCTCAGCCTCTTCCAAATGTAAACAGCTACAAATCAAAAGCTGATCCTACAAAGTGCCCTTATCAGTGTTTAAAAACAATCAGGATCCTATGACATAAGGTTATCTGCTTTCGGTTGATTCTGGTTCTTGTATTAACAATAAATACACAGAGCAGGCCAGAGGAAAGTGAGTTGGACCAGCCCAGAGAAGAGCTGTTTTCTGCTCTCAAATATGCCTCCTGGCTTCCTGTACAAGACAGGCTCCACAATGAGCACCACAGAGCAACAATTACTGTGTCCCTGGTCGTTATCTGGTCAAGTCGGACCGTTTTACAGGACAGGTGATATCTCTGGCAGGCTTTAGAGTAAAACCAATGTGAAATGACAAGGCTGATTGCTGTAGTGAGAAGGTATTAGCAAAAGCCCAGTTCTTCACATGTCCTGCACTCCACAACTGTCCTTCAGCTGAAGCAAACAAAAAAAGTCAGCATTAAGTGTAAACCACCTTAGCTTTTTCATAATGCTATATAATCTTCTGGGAGTTCTATTTTCCAAAACATCCTTTTTGACATCTCCATGCTCATGATTTTTAAAATGCAAAATTATGTACATTGACTGAAAATGCAGAAATCAGTTTACATACATTTAATATGCACACATATACACAAAAGCTTCTGGAGTGTAGCCTTTGTGCTTTTCAATGCATATTAAGAACCATTCCAATCACTCTCTGTTTTGCAATGGAAATATATTCTTCTGAAATAATGGTTTACTTCTGAAAAACAGGAGCTAAAAATATTAATCTTCTGATTCAACTGTATTTCTCACTTTCAGACTATTACTAATTTTATTTTTCCAAAGGAAAACTAAACCACTAAAAGTAAATAGTTGGGAATCTGTTTTTCTCATTTGGTCATATAGACCTGTTTCTCAAATCCTCAATTCCTCTACTTCTTCTTCTTCCATATTGATGCTACCTTTGGTAAAATGAATTCAGATTCATAGAAAAAAAATAGGTTGGAAGTGACCTTGGGATCTCACCTGCTCCAATTTCCTCTGAGCAGCCCCTGCTTCAAAGTGGGGTCTGGTTTGGTTGAGGTTTGAAAATCTCCAAGGAGGGACTGAGTTTTCGTGGTGCTTCACCACTATCATGATGAAGAATACATTCCTTGCATCCAAACACAATTTCCTTTGTTACAAATTGTGATCATCACCTCTTGTCTGTCTGATATGGTGCCTTTCAGAGAGATTGGTAACATCACTGAAAACTCCCTTGGATAATGGAAGATGGCAACTGGATCCCCTCAACCACCCATAACTAAGCAAACCCTGTTCCATCAGGAATTCCTAGAGCCTCTCATGCTCTAGCCTTCTAACCATTGCAACAGCTCTCCTCTGGACTTGCTCCAGTTTTATCCCTTTCCTTACTGGGGGCCCAACACTACACAGTTTTTCAGATGTAGCTGCTGGAATTCACCTACAAAGTCAGCTGGAATAACTCAGCTCCTCACTGAAAGCTAAAGAACTCTTCTGCAGCAGATTATGGAACTTTGGCATGCTTCTATCCAGTAAAGACCTACAGGTACTGTAAATTCTGGCAAAAGGTAGGTACTACCTTCAGGCACATCTGGGAAGGAGTGTTTATTTCCTGACCCAGATCCTTTTGGAACGGTCTTTATCCATCACCTTAAGGCTAATTTTCATGCACCTGTCCCTTGTATCTTGATTTAAAATCATTCCCATTACAGTCCAAGGAAGTTTACCTGCTGCCCAAGGAGACCTCCAGAAGCCCCAGCTGCCCCAACAACCTGGGAAGTTGTTACAGGGCTGAAGGCAAAACTGCCTTGTATAAAATAGCTAAAAACAAACCAGCTAGGAATATATCATGTCCCTGAGTTGTTCATGCCAGAAAGTACCACAAATCCATTGGGATGCAGTAAAAGCAATAATAATAAACAAAGCATTTCATCTTCAAGGAGGGACCCAAACCAGAAAAGCAAGGAAGGCTACATTATTTGCTTATGCCCTGGCTCCATAATTTGTAACAGGAATACTATGGGGCCAAATGAGTGGCGTTGCAAGTCTTGCCCTAAGGACTGAAGTAGCTAAACAGATCATTTGCAAATGGCTATAAATAACCTACATGTTGATCTCCAGCTTCCTGCAGCCTGAGCCAGTATGAGAAATGACTCCAGGAATAATTCCAGAAAAAAGCCCTGTCCACTTGCTGACTTCCATTCTGCCTTTTGCTCTCATATCCACTTTCAGATAAAATTGCTCCTGTTGGAATACTCTAGCATATTGCAGTGCTATGAAAAATCACATTGCTGCTCTGTTTCTCCTGCCTTGGGAAAGAAAAACAATCCTGATATTCCCATCTTGAAGCGCTTTTTCATCCACTTGGTCAATGGGTTTGGACGGAGTCTGAAAGGACGTTTCTATTCTGCAGAACAATATCGTAGAACCCTTATCACTTCCCATGTTTTGTGAGTCCCGCAACACTCATTCCAACCCCATTTGCCGTAAATTTCTTCCATAAATCTTCGGTGTAACTTTCCTCAAGGCAGCATTACATTCCCCAGCACCCTCTGCCCCAGAAAACAATGCTTTGTGTGAGCATCCCCATTGGTAAATCTGCCGATTGAATGAAACCAATTGCAGAGTCAATAGGAAAAAGTCCAATGGCAACATAGGAAGTCAGGAAACACTGGGCAGATCCAGCAGAAATTACTGGGGGGAAAATCAAATGCCTGTACGGAAAGTGTTGTAATTTAGTTTTATTCCAGGTCTAAAAGTGGAAAAACTTAAAGCTTCATACTACTTTACAGCAGCGCCGTTCAGTGTCTGCCAATGTTTCCATTATGAACTGCAATTTTCAGGGGTTTATAACTCAGCCATAAAAATTTGCTTTGGTATGAAGCTAGAAATAAAAGCTCCCCACCCAAAAAAATAATTCTCCTCCCTGTCCCCCTCACCCTCCTCACCCCATTTTATTTCTTTTTTTTTTTAAGGAGAGAGTTAAATTGAATTTGGTTATTTTTAAATCAACTCACTTTAACAAAGGTGATTTTTTTGTTACTTTTTGTACTATCAAAAAATATAGATGAACTTGGAGGATTTGGTGCTACAACATATGACAAACCACCTAATTCACTATCATTATGCTGCAAGAGGGCAAAGTTCTTTATGGTTTGCATTAAAAATGTGAACAATATTCCTAAGAGATGGGCAGTAATTATTCTGTGCAACTTTGCTATTGCAAGGTCTCATCCAGAGGACTCTAACCAAGTTCAACATGGCGCAATAAAAATTATATTGACCTACAAAACACAGCATAAGGCCAGGCTGAAGAACTTAGATTTCATCTAGGAACTGAATATCAAGGAATAAGTGACAGCCATGCTCTAATATGAGAAAAAGAAAAAAGAATTGTAAGGAGGATGGGGATCAGATGCTTTCCAGGTTCACTTCAAAAAGCTTAGGGAAAAAAAAAGGTTTATCTGCAAGAATAAAGTTTTAAGTTACATATCTGTAAATTCACATGGCAGTGAAGTCATGCAGTGGAATCACCCTCGTATTGACCTGGTCATATTACTTAGCAAATATTCCTCTTGAGGCTGGATAATCACTTTGAAGTTGGTGGTGAAATGTAGCACTCAAATATAGGTTACTCACATAAAGCACTCAGATATATCCCCCGGGGTTTTATGATCAGCTTCAAAACACCCCACATTATCTTTTTTACTAAAGATAATTTGTGGGTTTATTTTTCTTTGCTTTGTATTTCTAGTTCTTAGAGTATATTTTCAATTTTCATGCAATTCAGACTAAAAATCTGAAGTGCCAATAAGTAAAAATTCTCACAGAGTCATAACTTTAAATGAGCTACAGCTTTATGAAATACATCACAAAATCATGACATCTGCAATAGAATGACACAAGCTTTTAGCTCTGCATTTAGTCCATTATGAAGTTGGTTTACTTACCACATTTTATTTTGGAAAGAGAAACTAGACTGAGTAGTTTCTTTTTTTTACAGTGTGTCTTTTGTTTCATTTTGCTAAACTAACATACTTTCAAGTGTCTTTTAACCAGCAATCTTCCAAGCTTTACCCAAAGAATTATACCCTATATATCCAAAAGAGCAGTTATCCATACCGGTTTGAACTGAATTTGGGAATCAATTTTTCAGCCTTTTGGGAAAGAACTAAGAACTTCTGAGATTATTAGCAAGAAATATTATTTACTGGCTGGTCTTCCTTTATCTGGTGGCTTATCACAAAAGCAGGGAGTTTATGGTAATTTCAATACAGTGTAAAATCACTGATTTATAATTTAAAAGATTACAAAGCTTTAAAAAGCTTCTGACCATGTTTAAAATTTGGCTGAGGGATCAGCTGACAATGCACTTTATTTAATGCACATCACATAAATTTTAAATACTTCTGAATCTTTCCTAAAGAGAAGCTTATCTCCAAGTGGTGGCTGAAGCAGATTATAACCTTCTGGACCTCTCAAAGGCTTCTGACATTTCCTACTGCCCCTCTGGCCCCTTAAGTATTACATCTTCTCTGAAATGTGGTTATGTCCCCCAGAGTCTTTCCTCTGAAGGTTATTCACCATCTCTGCTGGCCTCCCTCACCCCCTCCAAGTATGTCTCATTGGATTGCATCATGCCTGGTATCTCTGATATCTGACTCCTATGTACTGACTGCCAACTTCAAAAACTATTCTGGCTCCCCATATTATTCATTGCTTTTGATCCTAAAAAAAAGATAGAATAAAACCCCAAACCAATCCACAAAACAAAACAGTAGTACATGTAATTTTTCTTCTGAGAAGGTCAAACCCTCTGGGATCCTGTTTCTCATCCCCACATACTGCTATGACAGCTCATCTCTCAGTGCACCTCAGGTCTCAGGTTGCAACACCACATTCAAACACACTCAAGACCTAGAGCTTTTGTCTCTGCATCTGGGTTGTGCAAGCAAAACCCAGCTTATCTCTGATTGAATGGGCAAGGTCACAACATACTTGCAGCCACTCAACCTCAAAGCATGTTGACAGGCTCATGTTACTCTGATGCTGAGCACACATGTGGTACCCTGGTCATCCATATGCCAATCATGCCCCTGCAGGCAGAAGAAACTTACTGAATATTTGGCTCCTGCCCTTCCACTCCCAGTTCTACACCGAGTCCAAAACACTGCTCACACAAAGTGGGCATGGAGAGAGTTGGGCTCCAAGCTGAAAACACTTTGGGAAGGGACTAGATAATTCTTCCCAGAGAAGACCAAAGGCAATCTAGGGTGAGCAGCTGAACAATTCAGCTTAAGTGATCTTTGACAGTGCAAACTACACTGGAAGTTTGGGTTTGCCTGGAAACATTGGTCTGAGACACAAGGCAAAGTTCTCTTGCAAAAACAGGGGTCTAAGTGTAAGGTGGCAGACTTGGTGCACTTACCTGGTAAAAACAGTGCACAAAGTCCATGTGCCAGCAAACACGTGATGACTGAGCTTGGATTTACACAGGGGAGTCACAGAGCTGCACGATTCCTCTCTTGTGGGTCCTGCCCTGGACAGTGCCCCACAGAGCACAGTGCTGCAGTACAGACACTGCTCCATGCTCCACACAGGACTCAATGCCCCCAGGCTGCCTCCTCTCCTCATTATCCCCTTGCCATCGAGATTTTAGCAGAACAGGCTGTAGGAGCTACACAAAGTTCTTATTCTCCAGTCTAACACTTGAGGTTCCCTAGACCACATCTCACCTTCAGCTAAGAAATTTTCAAGAGAAGTAACAAAATGAAGCAATACTATTATAAGCAGCTTTGGGTGGGTTACAAGTCATGCTGCTGATGACCAAGTAACTTTAATCACCTTCAGAGCCCTGCAACTTCCCTGAAATAACGCAAAATGTTATTATGAAATGGAATTTGTACACAGAAAGCAAGAAAAACAGACTTCTTAATTTACCAGACTTACAACTATGATTAGGACTATAATGGTGGGTCAGAATGTCCCCATTACATCAGTGGGTCTATAATTAGCCCCTAACTCTGTTTTTGAGGGAGTAAGAACATCTTTCAGCTTGCCAGTAGTGGCTGTATCAACACAAGTTCCCCCTCTCCAGCTGTCAGCATTATGCCACCATTTCACCTACATATTTTTGAGGCTTCTAAGAAAATAATAAAAAACCATAATACTGAACTCTTCGACATCATCTGAACTTTCCAGGAGAAGAAGATCCTCAGATGGCACAGGGTCAAGCCCCCAGTAACTCCACTCATGTAAGGACTTTGTCTGATGCATTTTGGCACAGTTCAACTGGTCCTAAATGAGTTCCACCAAGTTACAGAAGGAACTGGCACAGACAACTCTGCTCTACTCTGTATAGCATTAACAGGTCCTCCTAATTATTTATTGAAAGAACATTTTATTTTCCTGCTGCTCTCCTAAAGCCAAGTCCCTCCAAGGTGGTCTCCATCCAGTGCCTGGAGCTGGATGTTAAGCTGGTTTTGAATGCCTGAAAGTTCTGTGTGCCACCATCAGGTAACCTGACCAGGTCTGGCCAGCCAGCCAGAAGCTGAATGTGTTCAAAGCTCTGGAGATGATGTTGGGCACAAATCTAAGAACACAATTTGTGCCATTTAGTTGTCTCAGTAAGCCAAAACACAGTTTTGACTACAAGAGACAACAGCACAGGCAGATGTACAAGTAAATTGTTACAACACACTCACTTGTGGTTGCAGCACTGGAGGGAATTTGACAAAGCAAAATGAGGCCCATCCTTTTTAGTACCACTTCAGCATTTGATCAAGTACAAAGGGAAGGTTTTAAAGAAACTGCAGTGAGTT
Source organism: Notiomystis cincta (assembly GCA_013398075.1). Lineage (NCBI taxonomy): Eukaryota > Metazoa > Chordata > Aves > Passeriformes > Notiomystidae > Notiomystis > Notiomystis cincta. The sequence continues at coordinate 307,796 of VZRX01015580.1, read as the reverse complement.
AAATTTAAATTACTTGAGGTAATTATAGTAATTTTTAAAACCGACTTTAATAGTGACTGCTTTGGAGGAACACTGTATTAAGCTCTGACACTTATGTTTCACTACAAGAAAGGAATAACACTGATTTCAAATACTGCTACCTCCAACAGGCAAAGCAACTCCACACAATAGCAAGGTCACAGACAAGGATCTATGCTATTTCTTCTGCTGCAAGTGCAATGTAACCTGTTGTGGCAGCCCATTAAAGTTCTGTGGTTAAAAATATGATGGCTGGAGTAGCTTTGTCAACACTGCTTCCTGTCAAAGAACTCAGACCACCACACTAAAAAAGAAGGTAGTCATTTCTGAAAAAAAAAATTTTCAGAAAAATACGTATTTCTATAGTAAAAATTTTAACACTGTGAAGATGCAAAGACAGGAATATTTATCTGTACTACCCTGTCTTCCATTTATTGCCCCTTACAGCAATTTTCTCTGTTAAAAGGAGAGAACAGAAGAGAAATGAAGACAAGAATCCTCAAAGGAACCAAGAACCTTTGTGGCTTTTGAAGATAAAACTCTTTTCCAGGGTGAAAGGAAGGTTGTTGCAGGGGTGATTGAGAGAAGAAAAGCTTTAGTGAAGCAAATTTTTTAAAAACCCCAAACTGACAAAACAGAAACTGTTGCACCATTAGTTGCATTTCAAACCTCATACAGTAAGAGCAGCCAGGCTGCAAATCTGGCAGGGAATTCGGCCCATGTTATTGGTGGATGATTTCAACATAGCCCCAAGGGGAATGCATTTAAAGATCCATATGTTTGCTTGGCACCAAACCAAGTTCCATTAAATAACACTGTATTCAGCTACACAACAAATTTACTTACCATACATTTCATATGAGAACTAATTTGTTTGATAGCAATATTGCTGATGTTTATATTGGTTTACTGTAATGAAAACAGTATTTTCCAAACTATGAACAAATGCATACCAGTAGTTTTACAGTGGCTTAACCAAAGTACTGGTAGTACTTCAAGAAGGGAATTTATACAATTCGTACGTTTCTCAGTGTTGCTCATGCCAAACAAAGTAAGGGAGCTCCACTACAAGGATGAAACTTGCTTTTCTCACCAGCAGAGCCGACCTAAGTCCCTTCATGGGCCATTGGGAGAGCTGCTGAGGCCAGCAGGACTACAGGGAACTCCAGATTTCATAGCTTGCTGTGTCCAAAAACGCCTTCAGGAAAACCGAATATTCAGAGCTGGTGCAGTGGAGCACAACACGAGGCTCACTCTTCTCATGACATTACAGAAATTATGAAGGCAATCACTTAACTGCTGTTTCAACTGAATGTTAAATGCCTAATTGCAGATATGAAACCAAGGGCCTTTATATAAAATGTGAAACTCACATACCAGCACCTATCTGGTCAACAAAGTTGCCAAATATTTTCATATACACAAAAACATTGACAACCAAGTTGTGCTATAAAAACACTAAAACATCTTGAGGATTTCACTCAGTAATTCCATGTGGTCTGGCATTAATCAATTGGACATCTTCAGAAAAAATATATTTCCTTAGTGAGGAAAAAAATCCAGCTCTTCCAAGAAAGTCACCTTCAGTGCTTCACATGTTTATATTTTTGCTTAGAGAAGCATCATTTAAAAAAAACAACTGAGAAGGAGCCAAAGATGATTTAATGATGCACTTAGTGAAACCTCTGCAAATTGTCTTTTTTGTCAGCTTTCAATGCACAAAATCTGCCCTGGCACTTCTAATATTAATATCTGTTCTTTTCACCAGCACAGTTCTGACTTCTGGTTATGATTCATGCTAAATTAGAAATACAAACAGAAGCAGGGGCCACATTGTTTCAAAAAAACCATATCAATATATTATAAATACTGGCAGCACTATCCTTCATTTGCCATCCAGTTCATTTCTCAGGAAATTATGCTGTATTAGCACGTGGCACTCCACATCACCTCTGTACATGCTGCAGGGGGCCATAGTACAAAAATCTGTATGGTTCCAAGTGTAAACCTGATGTGATGTGTCATGGCATGAAATGTTTCTTCACAGGCTGACTGCCCAAAAGGAACTTACTTGTAACAAACTTCCTCTCCCTTCCCAAACCAGGGGGGAAGGAAAGGGGGCAGTCAAACAGGCACCTCTAAGTCCTAACTGCAAAATACTCTGTTGCAAACCAAAGAAAGGGTTAGTTCCATCTCTGAACCCTGAGTTCCTCACTGGGCATTTATTTAGCCAATTTAGAGAGTAACCTGTTCAGTAGAAACACTGAAACCCACAAATTTCTCTGAAAGGTGCAGGCTCGAGGCTTAAGTCAAAATGGGTCTATGAGTAAACCTGATTTAAATTATCATGTATTTGGAAAAATCCTAGTGATGAAAATGCCATAGTTCTTGCTCAGAAGGTCATCAGTCAGCCATTACTATTTCTGCAGTGCAAAGACAACACAGGGAAGCTCTAAGTGTAGATGAAGTTTGTTGCCTAAATCATACATCACATTAACCTTCAAATTATTCCAACTTCCACTTCATAAAAGGCAAACACAAAAGAGAGACTCTCCTCTGATATATCAGCACACCTGATGTGACCTAGAGATCAGCAATGGAAGCTATGGAACGGGAGCATGGCTGAGCACTCAACCATTCTTATTACTCTGGAAGCATTAAATCACTGCCTTTGCAATTTTGGCATATTAGTATGACTAAGATTCATAATTATTTTGGCTGCCCCTCACAAGACCTTGGCTACATTAAGAAGTTCACCCCAAGCCCTCCAAACTCAAACAAAACCAACTCCATCTTTGAAGCCACGCTTTCTACATAGATCCATCAGTAGGAGCCATAGGCTCTATGGCAGACAAGGGTGTTCACATGCTTCAATATCAGTATTTAGCTGAAAAGTGCTCCAGAAAGCACTTTTTCTACTAAGATCGATTATGACAGCAGGTAATGCTTGCAGTCTGATTCATTTCTGCATATTTTAAAGGTCAAGAAGCAGCAGAAGTAATATTTTTATAGATTTTCTACTTTATACATAGCATCTTGATGGCTTCTTTGATTTAAACTATGATCTGATGTACCTGATGTCTACCACTGAACATTCTTTGTGGTGACAAACACCTTTAACCAACCAGGAGAGCATAAGCAAGCAATGAATTCTTCTATGCTTTTATCAGGAGTTGTAGACTATTAGATTATTACTGCTTCATTGCATTTAATTTAAAACAGTAACTATTTTTAAGAAGCCAGGGTAAAATATCCACCAACCACGAAGTACTAGCCCTATGAAGTGGTGGAAAAGTTGTAAGTACACTCTCTGGTCTATTTTGACAGTCTCCACTGTGCATTAAAGCACAGGTTACAAAGTCTCATTGTCTTTGTTCTCTTTCTTCTGAGTAGCGGTATCAGGTTCACACAGTGGAAGAGGATTTGGAAAAGAAACAGAAGTAGGAAACTGAATTGGTAATTGTTATTTCCTTTCTCTAGAGCACACATAACCAGCTGCATCTCAAATGAAGGTTGAGTCAAGCTGGAAAACTTGTGGAACAGGTTTCTTTTCCATAATCTCCCAGTCTTCTCAGTTGTTCTAGAACATGTGTCAACTGCAAAGTAAACTCATATCCACTTTCCTCCACCTATGTCTTAACAAATTTTGTTCTAACATCATCCACTAGGTTCCCATGTCTGTGTTTTGCCATCTGGATCTCATCTTTATAAATACAAGTAACTCTCACCCACTTGGCTCTCTTCATCTGTAGAGACTTGTTAAATGGCTTTAAAGATGATTTATGAAAAGAAAGCAGTGAAAGACCTAACATGAGAAGAGATTAATTTAAGTAGAGAATTTCTTGCTTTAATGTCAAAATTATGTTACCAATGACTTCTGGCTTCCCACATTGTTCAGCCAATTTCTGCTTTATTCATATCTGGTCTCTGGCTTTATATACCTGTACAAACATATGAATTACTCAGAAGGCACCCACATTCACATCAATGATCTACTCACAAATTTCAAACATCTGAAATACAAATGTGTAGTATCAGAAGAGTAGAAAAAAAAAGTCCAAACACTAGTGCTTTGTTTCTGAAGCTGTATGGAACACACTGAGCCCAAGAGTTAAAGATTTTATTAAACTAGTTCTCTTTTGCCTGCTGAATTGTGTTTCACCAAACCAGTACCAAGCTCCAAGAAAATAATATCAATCTGAATGGATTTACTCAGTCAGTTATTCCAGTTATATTTTTAAATGGTATTAAAAGTTTGTACTTTAAAGCCAAACTCTTATCTAACTTTGAAAGGAAGGAAAAAATTACTTCAAAAGAGTTACAGTAATAACATAAACCAGCACTGCCAACTAATTGGTCCTGCCTCTTCTGGAGCAGGGCAGAGCCACCCTCTTTCTAGTTTATGTTCTCACAGCTTCAGTAGCTCAAGTTGGTACAGATCCAGGCTTGGCACTTAAATTTTGCAATATCTTCCTCAACATGCTGTTCAGGACTGTATCTTTAAACAGGACAGAAATAGGATAAATCTCATGTATAGAGGGGAAAAAAAAAAAGGAAGTGTCTCAAATTTGTTCCTCGTGAGTAAAGGGCATCTTTCTCCTTAACAGTTTTGTATGATTGGAAGTGAAACATTAGGGATGAATGAGAAAGGTTGCATTCTTTTTCATTCTCTTCATCTGAATCTAAATTCAGCTGCTAAGACATACCAGTTAAGGGCTCTGTATGTCCTGGCACATGGTACAGGAAGTCTGTCCCAACAACTGACAACTATTTAGTCAAAAGGGAAGTCTTTTTCTGATTCTTGAAGACTCCAAGAAGCACTTTAAATTCTACACAGAAACCAACAGGCAGGTCCTGGAGCTGCAGTGCCATAAGCATTACAGAGATGCCTTTTTGGCAAATAAACCCTTACCCTATTTCCAGTATCAAATTAAAAATTAATTTTTTAAAGTGTGGTAAAAAAGGGACAGGTCAAAAAAAGAGGCCACTCAGTCAAAAAGCTGTCTGAATTACTTCTGAAACATGCTGTCAAGCAGCTGGGCTAATTTTGACTATTAAGGTTTTCATTTGACTAGAGATCCAACAGCAGGCCTACTGTCTACAAGGACTAATATTGCCTCTGGCTGCTTCTCAATACCAACCAGCAACCCAAATTTTTCTGGGCTAAACTTCAATCTGTTTGTCCAGTATGAGCTTGGCACCATCTGGGACACAGAGCCCCACCATCCTGAGCAAAAGGGACAGGCAAGTCCCACTGTCCTCACTACCTGCAGACTGAAGGAAAACTACTGAGTTCTCCAACGTCCCAAAAGTGACCTCAAAACCTCTGCAATTTGGGACTCCATTACAGCAAATACGTGATGGATTTCCAGTCTTACATCACAATGCATCTCCTGATCAGTTGGACTTTCACTCACAAGCCAAGATGGAAGAAGAGATGCAAACTGGGGACTTACTGTTTTCTAAGGACGTCATGACATTTGTAATTGCTTCTCAACCTGTATCACAGGAACTAAGCCAAACCCTGTATTCACTGTATTTGCAATTATTGACACTGCAAAAACAATCAAAACAGCTGGGTTTGGCTTGGTAATATTTTCTATTCCCTCCATGATATTCCTTCAACTGTTTTATGCTATTCTCTGAACTTGTTAAAAGCCACCTTCCCAGAAGGCTGCCACTTTCCCATCTGAATGCACTTGTCACCAAAATGAATTACCACTTTGCATTAGTGGTTCAAAGAGCCTTGTTATAGGAGCTCAGGAAGAGCAGAAAATGGGGTAAAAGTGATGTATTATCCCTAAAATGCTGCTACTTCACTTGTCAAGGATTGCAATTAGAGTTGGGCCAAGGCAATGTTAGCTCAGCTGCCTCTGAACACACCTGTTTCAATTTAATTTGCAGTAATTAGGAAGCCTAGGGCACCAGGAAAAACTGCTGTTCACTTACTGTTTCAAATAGCTGAGTTTTCATGTGCCATTTAAAATGCTGTTTTTCAGAACAGACTGCTGACTTGCTAATGCTAGGAAAATGAAATAAAGCAAAATATTTTTAGCAGCAGGAAGTTGTTACTTGCTACTGCCAATTACATGCTTCGTACTTGAACAGTGACATTTTTTTCCCCTTGCTTATTCTTCAAGATAGGTAAAAAGCTGGCTGAGGCCTTGGGGCATGAGGATTTGAATAAAACTTAGTCCCTGGGAGCTGGCTGATACTCCTGGAGTCATAGTCAGTACTGGCAGCAATCTGTGACAGAGCAAACAACAGTGTCCCAGATCCACTCCTCAAAAACGGGAAAAGGAGAGGATTAAGCAAGAGACTTGGATCTATTGGCTTTGGCAAAAGGCTGAACAGCTTGTCATGCTAAAAAAATTACTGAAATTGGGGAGTAGAAAATGGGGCAGAGGGGGGAGAAATAAAAAAAGCATTACAATTACATAAGAATAGATATTTTTACTCTGAGTTAATTTATCAAACTGACAGAGAGATGAATCATCCACCATTAAAATAAGGGGATACAAGTTTTCTTTATATCACAATCATTATTTACAACTTTTAAATATTCACAGAGGAGTCAAGTATCCTCATCTCTTAATTTAAAATGTGGTCTTGCAGGCCAAAAGAAAACTCTTGGCAAAAATAAGTTTCTACAGGAACAGGGCCCAAAGAATGATTTCTTCAAAACCAGGATAGATCTTAGCAATCATGATGGCACTTTTTTAAAAACATCTACACTGCAAACCACAGAGGGCTCAATAAACTCACACAAAGCAAGATCTCTGAGTAACAAAATAATGAGAAAGGGTAATAACAAGGGCCTGTGGTATAGCTAGACATAGGTACTTAGGACTTTTTAAAATATAACACAAACCTGATTTTTTTTAGGTGACATACAACTCTGCTGTGAGGCAGGTTCATTCCCACAGGCTGAGAATCCAACTGAAGCCAATACACTTCCTCTCACTAAAGTAACTTGAATAGATGCATGCATTTCTACAAGTAAAACTGCATTATTTTAATAACTGGCCTTTTTGCTGTGTAGCCATTAGAAACCACCATGCCACTTGTGTATTTTTCTATCTTAGAACACCTACCAGCCCACTCCCCCCATCCCCTCCCTCCAAAAAAATTATCTGGGAGATTCACAGCAATGCTTTCTGAATATTGCTTTGCTTATTTTGGAATGGTTTTAGTATTATCAGTCATTATTTTTTGTAGACTGACGTGTGCTTAAAAACTGGACAAGAAAACAGAAAGAGAAACCCATATAATAAAGTGAGGTTTAGTGGTCAGTTCATCTTTTCACCACTTAGATGAACTTTATGGAATGTAAAAGTGTCTACCTGAAGCTGTGCTTATATAAGGAATATGGGGGCACATACATATAAGTCACATATGATTTTAAAACTATGAAAATCAGAAAGTATGAGGCTGGATCTTCATTTATTCATTTGCCTTTTGTGCATCAACAGGCAATTTCTTTACAATCCAGGATTTTAGTTTTTCTATTTCGGTTCTGTTCAGCTCATGATTGAGGTTTGGAAAAGTATGAAGTGATGCTGATACTCCCAGAGACTTTAACATCTTGTTGGTCTCTTCACCCCATGAATAGAGAACTAGTTCATCAGCAGTTCCATGACACTGAAATAATTCTGGAAGAGCACTTTCATTTCTTTTCAAAGCCTGGATGGAAAGGAGACACTGTCAGACATAGTGCCAAAAATTTAAAAAAATTATTTACAGTTACATGGTGACAACTTAGCATTATATAAGCATTATATAGCATACTGATCTACATTTTAGGAGTCATATTGTACTGTATCTATAGAAGAAACGAAGAAAATACTGGAAAAAAATGCCCTTCAAATTTCAACACAGTAACTCTTGACAAATGATAAGGTTTACTTTAAGGTCTATACCCCTCTCAAAATAAGAGAAACAGAAAAAAATCACGACAGTAAATGGAACTCATGACTATTATAATGCTTCACAAATTTTCAAAGGAATAGTTATGCTTACACAGACTCTTTATCAACTAAGGACAAGTAGTAAAGCATTTCATTTGTTCATCTCCTTCTACACTTTAATAATTGTATTGTCTGTGAAAAAAAGCACAACAAAACATTATTTAAAGACAGCTTTAAAACATTATTTAAAGACAGCTTTAAAGCCTCACTTTCCTAATATTCTGATTATCTATTTTCAGGAAATGGCATAAATTTAGAAAATGAATCAACTGTCTCTGATAAATAATCATGTATATTGAATTTTAATTACCACGTTTTCTATGTAGCTAAGCAGTTTTCTGTAAAATCTACTTCACACTCACCTGGTAAACAGCAGAGTCTTTATTGAGAAAACTAGACAAGGCAAAGACTCCTGCCAGATCCTGATGAAACCTATATGCCAAATGCATTGCCATTCCACCTCCCATTGAAAAGCCACCTAGGACACAACAAAAAAAATCAAAGATTGGATTTTTCTGTAAGTCTTTGTAACCCAGTGTAAAATTTATTCAGACTAGTTTCTCTTATATGTAATACAATAAAAACCCCATCTTGAGTATCATAAAGGTTACAATAATCTTAGAGAATCATTTAGGTTGGAAAAGACCTCTAAGATCATCAAGCCTGACCTATGACCCAAATATCACCTTGTCAAGTAAACCATGGCATCAAGTTCCACATTCAGTCATTTCTTGAATACCTCCAGGGACAGTGACTCCACTACCTCCCTGGGAAATCCATTCCAATGTTTAACAACTCTTCTTTGAAGAAATTCCTTCTGATGTTCAACCTGAACCTTGTGTGGCATGGCAGGAGGTTTAAACCAAATCATGATGTAATAAAGACACTGGACAGCTAAAGTAGTGCTGAAGATTCCTTACTGAGAGAGGAGAAAAAGGAACAGCCAAAATGCCATTACTTCAGAAGCCATTTGTGTATGGGCCCTACCAGGTAGCTGAATACTGTGGTCACACATACTCTGAAATTAATGAAGTAAACTCTGTGAACAGGTAATTCTCACTGCTTTTTGTATTATTTCTCCCCTAGGCTAGCAACATTCACACAGGAAAGATCTCTATTGTACATAATGAATGAGCATTCACATTAAACTATCATTGAGGACATTTTTGTTGTTACATCTTGGGATATATAATAAATAGGAAACAAATGCAATGTACTCCCCTTGAGCTCTAACAGTATCTCTGAATTAATGGTCTTCTGTGACCCACAGGTCTCTTCAACTGCACTAATTCCTTACACAAGGTAATTCCTCAGGGATGATTTTTATATGACAAATGCTTATTCATTAGCAAAGAAATCCAGACTACCACATTACTTCACAAGGACACAGTACACAGGCCATTATATTGACTATATCCAGATAATGGCTGGAGTGAAGTCTCTTTTATTTTCTTATGCACAATCTGGTCACTTATTTCATTTCCTTTTTATCATTCTGAAGAATGCTGTCATCTCCAAACCCCAAAAGAAGCACTTGTACTCTAAAGAGATCATGTTGCATTTGCTCACAAATAAATACAGACAATGCTTTTGTCAACATATAAAATGAAGTCCATTTTAAGTATTTCAGGTTAAAGGAAGAAAAGCTGCATTGAAAAGTCATTACTAGTTTGTAAATGATTTAATCTTAAAATTTTGTACCCAGTTAGTCACAATCTGGCACACTGTCTGCAATTACTCACCAGCAGTCTTTGACAATGCAGTCACCTTCTGTTTAGAAGAATATTAGGTAATGGGTCTTTTATGTGGCTCATACTACTACAAGGAAATGCAATACAAAGGACTAGCTCTTTGAATTTGATTTGCATGGGAATACCTGAAGTTTATCACCTAATACCACAACAATGCCTTATGGTAAATGCCTCAAAACCAACAATTTGAATAAGTATTTATAGATGCAGACTATTTTTTACAATTACAAGAAGCATTTCAGTATATGTTTGACATAACACATAAAAGACACATTCAGTCAAGAACTTCTACAAGAATTCAAATTTTGGATGAAGGAAAAATAAGAGGCAGGTAAGGCTATTACACAAAACAAAGGTATGAAATGACAGAATGTAAACAAAAGTACATGTATAGAGATGATCTCAGCATGAAGAATACATAAACTGTACAGCATTGCTAAACACATAGTGTCAGGAGTGTTAGACAAAATCAGAATGACACAGCAACATTTCATCCTTAGATGGGCAGAACATTGCAAGCTCTTCACCAATCTACGTCTCTACTTGAGAACAATCTACTTCCAAGGCACATAAAGACTGTGCACAAAAGTTCAGAGTTTGCCAGCAAGTTTTAAATTTAAAACTATGTTCACTTTCAGTCTTCCCCTCATAACTATTTTAATGAGAACTGAGAATGATTAATGCTTCACAACAGTTAAACAGGGTTAGCTCTGCAATGTCCAGGATGCCAGTTCAGGAAAGCACCTAACTCTTTGTGTTAACTTCCCTGACTCACTAAAGAGGTTTATGTGAAGGCTAAAAGGGGAGAATATTCAAAACAGACTCAATTATGTAGAACACTTTCAGTTGCAGAGAAAATTCACTCAAGGATGCATTTATGACCTCAAATCTGCTTCAGTGCAGTGCTGATTTTTTAGGAAACACTCTTTTGCAATGAGAAGAAAGCTGCTTGCAACTTGCTTTGCTAGTTGAGAAAGATCTGCTGAAATCACACAATCGTCACACTTCCAAATTAAAGAACTTGAATCAGAAGGAAACTCCCAGGCAATACTTTACTAAACCCAAAACATTCTTTTCTGGAATATTATCTGTAACTATTCAGGTATCTATCTGTAACTATGTTCAGGTAATCTCCACAGGATGATGCAACACAATGTGAACAGAAACTGAATTTCTCAAATGGAATTTATTCCTGATTGAATAAAACAGAAACCCTCACCACAGCTGCCATTTTTCAGTCATAAAACATTCGTCTCAGAGGCTGTAAATGGCATTAGGAGCATTTTAAATAAAGCTCCAGCTCACTTTTGCTAAAGATCTTGATTTCTATTAATTTGCTTCACATTTGTATTTGTCTGAAATGATATTCTGGTCCATGATGACCCTTGAACATTACACGGGTTCAGGAAACCAAGTATTTACCTACTGTCAAACTTCAGCTTCATTTATTTGTTTTTGTATTTCATCTAACAAAGTCTGCATTTGCATCTCAGAAAAGACTAACTTTATTATCCAGTACAAAGGTTTCTTTATTTTGTCTCTCCTGTCTTGTATACAAAAGAGAATGCTAAAAATTGCCTTCTTCCCCATGCTTCACTTTAGTGGATGCAATGAACTATTCCTGAATTCAAAAAGTTCTTTAGGTGTTCAATCTTCTTTACAGAAAAACCAGCTCTCCAACCCACACAGTTTTGTCATTGCCAAGTGCATCCTGAGTCATATAGATCTGGCTGTAAAATGCCTTAGTCCATTTGTTAGAATGTTATGGAATTAGGAAACAACAAATATCACTTTTTCACTCTTCTCAGTAAAACTTTAACATGTGCTCAAAGCTGTTTGCCACCCTAGAAATCATAGCCATGGGGAAAAAACCACAGTTGTGAATCATATCTAGTGCACAAATTTTGAAGAAAAAAAAAAGAACAGGAGAAGCTAAACCTCAGACTTTGATGAGATTAGGATTTGGACTTGTGTGTAGGGGTGTAGTTTGGGGTGTTTATTTTAAGCAACATTTCTTCACTAGTTTCTCTGTAGTAGTTGTTCATCTTTCCTGTATTTCTTCAAATTTGTCAGTACAGCTTTGGTAACAAAGTGGCAAGAAATGAATCTTCCAGCACACAGTGCCTGTGCCAGCACAGCACAAGACAAACACTCCTCTGTTGTATAAGGCTACACCAGCACAGTCAGAAATTGTCTTGGCCTGTTCTGTTATTATCACAATACATTACACACTCTTGCCTCCTTCTCGTTCCATTCTCACAGCGTTTTTCATTCTCAATTTCTCCTTTTTTAGTATTTCAACTTAGAGTTGCTTTAATCAGTTTGTTATCAGGACCTTCTCCTTAAAGCTACATTCCAGTTTACTTTCCCCTCTCCCTAGGGACTTTGTGATTTACCTTCTCTTAATGGTAACAGCACAACCTTGTTCTACACATCATTTGCAAAGAAGCTGACCTTCCCTTTTCATCAATGAATGGAAGTATTATATACATTTACAGTGTTCACAAATTAATATCAGCAAAGAGTACAAATGCCAGTGGAACAGCAAATTCCCTTCTCCACAGAACTCCCTGAACACTGCTCCTGTGTTAAGTGCTCGAACATGTACTTTGTCTCAAGGGAATTTCCTCACAGCAGCGATTTTCTCCTTTTAATCTCTTCATGAAACTTCACCAAACAAAAACCTTGCACACCATTGCAATAAGCAGTTTTCACCTCTGACAGCCTTGTTATTCTGTCTTGTCTATACCAAAAATACCAATTCTGTGGTATTCTTGTTACTCAAACTTTACAAGAGCCACAACCTTGAGAGTCTTTACAAGAACAAAGGCTACTTCCCATAAGCGGCTCAGCCACTTGCTCTTGTTAGGAACATGAATCAATTTACTCCCCAACTTTCTCACCAGTCAAAGCACATTCTGAAATGCCTATTTAAGTGGTACAAGTTTTACCACTTTCTAGTAAAAACAAGTGTACAATTGTTTCTAACATATCAACTCACAGTAAAACCAGAACCAGTTACACTTTTATTTTCAACTGCTATGGATAATAGAGGGGAACCCAACATGTGTACCTAAGGAGTCGTAATTTTTAGCACTGGAAGGAAAATAAAATCCATAAAAAGTCTCAAATCAATTTTTATTAAGATGTTACTCTGCCAATCTATGGCTTGCTTCATTTACCCAGTGTGTTTTTTTGGTTGTTTCTAGAGAGGATGACAGCACTGCCCTGCTGCAACAATCACCTGTAATTTTTACCGTCAGGGAAACTGCACAATGTGGGGAAAAGGAAGAGAACAATGTATCCTTTATGCTCAGGATATTTGTGACTCTAAACTGAAACACAGAAAAGAAAGTAGAGAATAGCTCCCTAAAGCAAAGAATAGTGAAGCACAGAAACAGGTCGTTATTCTGCAGAGCTGTGAACCTTCTGTTAGCACAGATCTTTTAAAAGAGGTCAGAAAAGCAATGGTAAGGATGTGCCTAAATAGAGTTGAGCCAGCACTGACACATGACAATAGAATAGCAAATGTTGTTAAGTCTCACTCTTCTATGATTCTGTTGGCACAACTGTGGAGAAAGCACAAGTTAATTTGTACCCTGTGGCATGTCTACACAACTCTCAAGCATTCCAAAAGCCCATCCATCCATCCATTTAATTTTGCACTGAATTCAGGCATTTATTAAAGATGGGTAAGGACATGTTTTCAGCAGAGTTCCTAGTAAGGCTGAAAAGATCAGAACTTGATTCACTTTATAATTATTTTCTTACCACAGCCATCTTAAATGTGATGACAATATTATGATTGAATTATTTCTGAGTTTACCGCTGTGAGTCTTAGTTACTCCTAATCTTCACTATCATTTACTAAACCTGTCATTCACCATACTGAGAATGTGCCACCTTTCAGAGTCTTTAGATACACAATAATGACACCATCAAATGCTGGAAAACAAAATAATGAGTAATGGATTATGGCTAAAATTACCATTGTACCTCCTACTGAAAGACTTATGAAGGAAACAGAAAGATTCATTAATGTCTCTTTTTCTTTCCTGATGTGTAAGCTAGAGTAGTAGAGATCCAAAACAAAAACACAGTCAGATCTGATACAAAAAATCCCCAAAAACCAAGAGGAGCAAACATTTCCCCTGAAGTGTAAACCCAATGCAAATTTACACTGATGCACTGAAAATTAATGGAATGTTGCAGGCATTAGGGGGCAGATGGACTAACAGTACTGCTTTGAGCCCAGCATCTCAGGCACAATTTAGATAGACCACAAAACCACGTAATGGGAGGTACAGAAGGAGAAATCTCATTTGAATTGCAGTGACAAACAACAAAATAAGTCCATGAATTTATTCCATGAGAACAAGGCAGTAGGTACCTCTGAATGGAAGATAATGCCCTCCTAATAAAGACAGAAGATACAAGATATGAAGAGTGACAGCAAAAGGCTTAGAAGCCAAAACCTTAAAATGCCAAGACTGTAGGTGAAATAGTTTGCTCAACACTTTAACGATTTATTGTTGGATGTTCTTATCTTCACATATTTATAGAATCCTCTCTCTGGGGTGTCAAAGCCAAGATATGTCTCCCTCACACCATTCTCACACACACTGAGAGAGAAGGAAATGCTAATATTTACAAGAAGCACAGAGCTTTCATGTTACTTCCACTGTGGTTCAGTAGCTGTGTAAGAAGTCCAGCAATAAACAAAAAGTGGTTGTGTGTCTCGTGTTATTGTTACAGCACAAGGGGTCAAGCATGGAATCATGCATGTGTTTTTTGGCATTTAGTCAAATCTACAGGACTGTTATGGAAAGTTTGTTTTCACTGGCTGCTTACACGAGTGACTACAGGTGGCAGAGACCAACACGCTTGGATCAGCACTTCTGAGCTACACAGAAAGTGACCTGTGAAAGCAGGAAAGTAGTGCTAAATTAAGAACAAAAAAAGAACAAAAAGACTGCTTTTCACTGAAGTGTAGTTGACTACAGTGAGCTCTATCAAAATGCTCAAAGAACAAGAGGGCCATTTCTTTCAACAGCTTCTAACATATTCTTGAATAAGAGTGTTGAAATCTTCAACAAGTTTCACCTAACTGGAGTTATTCTGCAGTGCACTATTGCTATGGATGCAGTTAAAAAACCCCAAAATGACAGAAGAACCAACACAAGAAAACAAAACCCAAAACCACTGCCACCTGAAAAACTAACTTAGCTTTAAACAGAAAAAGAGATTATTGTCCCACATTTTAAACTGTGGCTTGTTTGGCCAATTTAGCAATGAATTCAGGCATTTATGAAGAAGAAATACATCCCGTTTTTTAAGAAAGGATACTATCAAAGCTCCAAGTGTCAAAACTTGACTAAATTTATAAAACTCTTTTATCTCCAAAGTCAATATAAACCTACTTACAAGGACTATTTGCAAGTAGTGCTTTAGCCAGGAAGACCAGTAAGAGTAACTCAACAAGAATGTCTGGCTAAAAACTAAATACCATTATCAAATTCTGGTGATGATATAATTATTTTTTGAATAATTATGTATTGCTGTTAGTCTCCCTTCCTTCCTCCTCCAAGGTCAGGGGAAATAAAATTTAATCAGAAGTCTACTCCTTCAAAGGAGCTGTGTTAAAAGGAAAGCAACTCATGAAACTTAGGAGATAGGAATTGGGTAGATGAGCCATCTCACAAAATTAATATGGGTATTTTAAAAATAAGACTTCATTTAGATCCAGAAAACTAAGTAATTTAATTCCTTAGAAGTAGATTCATAGAGCAGCTGTTAAAAGCAAGTCTGCACCAGCATTTTTCTTGATAAGGAAGAGAGGAGTGGCACTGTACAACCTGGACTCCATCCTCAGCTTTAGAGTTCTGCTCTACAAGCAGTCACTTGTGGATTTCAGAGCTATCGAAGCAAACAACACAGGCTGTAATTTCTTCCAGAGAAAATGCTCTTACTGTCCTGCTATCCTGAGCCTTGTGGAAAGTCTGACTGGCCCAAGAAGGGGAATCATCCCCCAGAACACCAGGTGTTAGGCTTCTCATTTTCCATGTCCGAGAGCCCACTGGTGCTTCCTGTCTCTTCCCACTCGCTCACCCTCGCACAGTGCTCCCTCAGATCTTGCCTCCTTATCCTACACCTCTGAGCTGTCAGCAGCTGCCCACCTTCCTGCTTGCCTAACACCTCACTCGCCCTCATCCAACAATATCTGACACTCACCCTCAGCCTGTAATTTCTAGTCCTCTATTCTAAATAAAACCATAACCTTCAATCTTGTTACGCTCTCATACTCATTTTGTTTTCTTTCCAGTCATTAAAACTCCCACTTACTACAAAATGGTCACTCAACCCATTTCTCCTTAACTCTTTAAGGAGCATTTAATTCCCTGTAAATATCTTCATATGACTGCTCTGCTCTTTTGTTTCTGTGACCTTCCCAAAAAGGCCCCCACTGCTCTTCATAGACTCACAAGTTCTCCAGTTGCTTCTCTCAACTATTTTGTCTCTATTTTCCATAATAAGATATGTACCAGTATTCCCATTATGGATTTCCAACATAACTCAACAGCAGTGAGTGTACTACGAATTCATAGCAAAATTTCACCTTGGTTTCCCCTGCTATAAATGTCTTATCTTTTCTCTTTACCTCACAAAAGCTCCCTCCTCCAACTACATGGTACCAGCAGTTACAAATTCACTGTCTGCACCCCATCTGTTACCTTAAGCCCGATCTTTTTGTACCAAATGGATATTCCTGAATTTTTCAAAGAGAAATCTAAAAAGATCTGACAGGACTTAGTTATCTGACATTCTAAGAATGTAACCATACTTTCCATTATCTCCTGTATAGCAATCTCCTAAACTCATAAAAATTTCAGGCCACACATTTTTCCTTTACCAGTGGACATTACAGTTTGGTGCAGACATATAGACTTGGCCTCATATTTTCTTTTGATCAAAAAATCACAGCATAGTTTGGGTTGGAAGAAACTCTAAAGATCATTTGGTTCCAACTCCCTGCCATGGGCAGGAAGTCCTTCCACTAGACCAGGTTCCTCAGGGCCCCATCCAACCTGCCTTAATGTTTCTAGGGATGCACATCCCCAACTTCTCTGGGAAAATTGTTCCAGTATCTTACCACCCTCAAAGCAAAGAATTTCTTTCTAATATCTAATCTAAACATACACCCTTTCAGTTTAAAGTCATTCCACCTTGTCCTATCATTACATGGCCTTGTAAAAAGTCCCTCCCCAGCTTTCTCTTTCAATACCCTTTAGGTATTGGAAGGTGCTGTAAGATCTCCCCAGNCATAAAAATTTCAGGCCACACATTTTTCCTTTACCAGTGGACATTACAGTTTGGTGCAGACATATAGACTTGGCCTCATATTTTCTTTTGATCAAAAAATCACAGCATAGTTTGGGTTGGAAGAAACTCTAAAGATCATTTGGTTCCAACTCCCTGCCATGGGCAGGAAGTCCTTCCACTAGACCAGGTTCCTCAGGGCCCCATCCAACCTGCCTTAATGTTTCTAGGGATGCACATCCCCAACTTCTCTGGGAAAATTGTTCCAGTATCTTACCACCCTCAAAGCAAAGAATTTCTTTCTAATATCTAATCTAAACATACACCCTTTCAGTTTAAAGTCATTCCACCTTGTCCTATCATTACATGGCCTTGTAAAAAGTCCCTCCCCAGCTTTCTCTTTCAATACCCTTTAGGTATTGGAAGGTGCTGTAAGATCTCCCCAGAGCCTTCTATTCTCCAGGCTGAATACTGTAAAGCTGCAGAGTGCCTTTAGAGAAGTCCCAATTTCCTGTAAGAAACAATGCCAGAAGACGGGCAATTATTTGCACAAAGTCCTGACTAAAACAATTAATGTCACCTTTATGCATAGAGACCTTACAGGATCTCTAAGCTTCATTCTTCATGCATCACACACTGGTTAATCATCAAAAACAGTGCAGAAAAGGCACAAAGTTCCTGTGGAAGAACACTTAATCTTCTACAGCCACAAGTGACACAATTTTCCACTACCAAGTTTCTTATGCATCCACATGAGTCCCTTTCTGTACTTTGGACAAGGCAGCTCAGGGCTGTCTTATTTTGTTTCTTGTATAAATATTGGACTGAACCACGAGGATGTATGCTTGTAGTGTCTGTCAGGTGGGGAAACAGAGCTCTCAAGAGTGACAAAACAAGTACAGTTATTTCTGATTTATATGTGAGGAATGCAAACACACAGAGACGGGGACTTCCAAAGAATCTACGGGATGAAGTACTCAGTGCATGCCAACTTCCTTACTCTGCTTAGGACTTGGAAAACAACCTTCATACTTTGCAGTCGGACTATTTCTAATTTTGAAGGCTACAGAGGAAAGGAAAAAAGCCTAGTAGCACACTGGATCTGTATATAGAGCATCTCCCAGCTCGCTCTACAGCGAAGCACCTGCACTTCTCCAGCTGTTTCCAAGCCAGCAGGTATAACACAGGAAAGAAAGATCAAAGAGATTCTGCTGACAGACATCCAAACAATGCACTCTGTAGCCAGGGCAATGAGCCAGAAAGGGAAAGCAAGCATAGGCCTTCACAGAGCAACATGGGGCTGGACCTGGAAAACACACCAGGCTGAATGGTACTGGCTCGACCACGCAAGACTTTGACGGCATGACTCGGTTGGACATAAATTTATAAGGTCCCACAATAAAAGGTTTTTCCTCAACCTGAAACAGTTTGTGGTCTACAGATGGGACAGTGAGGCAAGGATTTGTGAATTCTCATTCCCTCTCTGCTACAGGCTATTTCATTACCCTTAATTTCTGTGTCTCAATATCCCACCATCTATTTCACTGAAGTACTGTGAAAGCTACTGGAAATTTGTGGAAAGAGAAATAAACATAGACACATATGAACTATTACAGCTAATACTTCATTTGTTATCAAGTGTTAACCTTTAGTGCTATGTAACATGCACATTTTTCCGGAATGAATTAATTTAACAGAAAATGATTAGAGCAGTAAGGAAAAGTTCATGATTATTTATATGCTACATCTCCATTCTCCAAAATGCACGTCATTTTTGGAAAGTGTACTTTTCCACCCTTGAAAAGGCCTTAAAGGAAATAGTAAAACTATGTACTTCTCAAAGTAAATCATTGCCCACTCTATTTTAAATAATTACAAATGACTGTGTACAATAAAAACAGTTTTGAGGATACTGCTTACAGTTAGCCACAGTCCTCACCTGATAAGGGCTTAAATAAGGATTCAATATTGCTGAGGACTGGCTACTGAAAAGGTTGTTCAGTCATGCTCATGGGCCTTCAGAATAGAGCAAATTCAAAGGAGAGGATCTCTTAACCATTAAAAACCCATTAGAACAAAACCATTATACATAAGTCTCTTACCTATGAGTATCCTATTCTTGGCAATGCCGTTCTTAACCTCATCGTTGATCAGCTCTGTAAGGCCCCGGCACATAGAATCAATGCTTTCAATGTGTTCAGGAACGTCATTACAGATCTTATACCTGTCAAACCACACATTGGAAAAGGCTCCTTTCATAGGTGTATATGGCCTGGAGTGGTGGGAGGAAAGAAAACAAGTGATTAATCAAGCATAAGATCAAAATTCCTCAGCATACTTGATAAAAAAAATTCAGTATCTCTCCAGAAAAGAAAGGAGTAAACCTCTTTGAGGTCTAACTCATTTCACAACCAGTCACACTGAATTTCCTTCAATTCAAATCATGATCCTTCAAGAATGAAACCAACATGTGGAAGCTATGTAAAATGCAATTTTCAGTCAGTTCAATGTTAAGGTTGGTTAGGTCAGCTAAACATTTTAAATCTTAAGCCTGTCAAGAGATTCTTAATCCTAAACAAAGTTAGGGTTGAAATCCATGCTGGAATATGACAAACTGAAGTAACTTCTGAACAAGACAGCTTTGCAGGAGCGAACTTCATGGAATTCAATTGTCTGACAAAATTGACAGGGGATAGTTGTTACAAACTTCTAGGTATTAAAAAAGCCTGCCCATTTTTGCCAAATAAATACAGATATCCTCATCTTAATGGGGCAGGTATCTCATAAAAGTAACTGAAAGAAATGCCATGTGCTTACTGGACTGGTGCACAAACAGGACACATGATACTCCCCACCATAATCCTGTGTTGTCGGAATGTTATTTTAAGTGCTTTGACAGGCTGCCCAAATCTCAGATAATCAAGAAACCTACAATTCAAAGAAGCCTTTTCTTTGGTTTTAAATGAAGATGATTAATAGAGCCCTGAAATCCTAAGAAAGGTGATCTAATTGCCTTGCAATGGCTCTACAATATATTACAAAACATACTGCTATGATACTGATCATCTCAAACAAAGCCCCTTGAAACCCTTATTTGCTACGTTCAACCAGGGCAAATTCTTCATTTTACTTAAGCTTAGACCAGATTACAATCACCATTCACAAAAAGACAGCTTTTGATACATTTCTGGATAGGAATACACTGAAAACGCTGAAGTTGACTTCTGTGCCATCTCTGGAACTTTTCAATACTAGGATTAAACAAAACCACAACTAACCCAAAATGAGAAAGCCACTAATTCAGTTATTCTTAATGAAGGAACAAATTCTGTTTTAACACCAGGGAGGCTTCACATACGTAAACAGCTATTTCTAAACCAGTACTGCCACTACGACAAGTGGTCAAGATACTACTGTTTGCACAATTCCAGCATAAAAATAAAAAATGAGAGAACACAGGTTTTCCTCTGCCTGGTGTCATGAATGTGAAAAAAAAGTCTATGACTTAAAAGCTGGTAAGAAAATTATATTGAAAGAGGCAACAAAAAGCAACAGATTAGGTACAAACAGAGACACTACAGGTTCATCTTTTTCAGCACAGCTTCAGGGTACCTAAAATTGTAATTGAAAGTGTCATACAATATGTGGTCAAGTGCCTGAAGTAACCCTTCTTTTCCTTAATTCAGAACAAACTGTATACTTAAGCACCAGAATTTTAAAAATTGAGCTATTAATTTTCAAGGTAGCCCTTACTTGTCTATTAAAAAGTTAACTCCTTAATTAAAAGAAAATTCAGTAGAATTTCTTGTTCACTGGAAATATCTTGTGTACCCAGCAACCTAAAGCTACATTTAAAAATATAATTAAAATGCATTTGCCTTGTTTTATTATCTTCTCTTTAGAAGCCGGTCTCCAGGATTCTTTCCAAATGAATTGATCAACACCTAAGAAATAATATTACAAATACCTAATTCACAAAAGTCAGTTTCTAAGAGGAGACACTTCAGTCAAATCTATCAAGAGGAGAATCAATGGTATTTCTGGAAGTCACTTGGAAAGTGTGATGCACAACAGACTAAATGACAGGGCAAACAGCATTTAACCCATGATTTTAGCTTCTCTCAAACACTTTTACATCAATCCTGGTTAAAATGCTTAGCAGCCAGAGTGCTTCACTTTCTAGTACAGTCAGAGTACCTAATATTTGTGTAAGAAAAGGTGGGAAAGGTTTTAGTATTATCACAGCAGGTTGACTCAGGATTTATATGGAACAAAGATACATACATATATTGCTTACAGCAATTTACTTTTACATTACATAAATATTAAAACGTGTTTCCCCACAACTAAGTGACAAGATCATGCCATTTATAAATAGGTCAAATTTCACCATGTGATTATGATACTTGATCAGATGTTGAAACTCAGGACTTCCTTCTATCTGCTGTCTTTGCAAATTCTTTGTAAAACAGATGAAAGACCAATGTCTTTCAAGACCATAGGAAAAAGACCCCAAGCAAACAGACAAGTGGCTTTCAGCTGCCTCAAAAACATCCTTGCAAGCACTCTTGATTTCTCAGAAATGCATTAAAAATAACCTTTACATAAAGTTGAGAAGTAAGATTCTTTTAATGGTTCACTCAACTGGTACATCTGTTTTAGTCATTCACCTTTTTCCTTAAATAATCCCTTTATTAGCTGGCACACTACAACTCAGACATTACCACGGTAAACAAATATGTTTGGCATGGAACCATCTGTACAGCTCCAAGAATACAGCACCAAATTTTTTCATACAATTAAACCACAAAAAAAAAAAAAATCCCTATGTTACAGTGACATGAGAAGCTGGACTGAAATATGCAACAGCAAAGAAAAAGAAAAAATACAGAGTGGAGTGGGAGCTCCATCCAACAAGATTAACATGGTCAGTTAAGGACAATGTCAGACCAAATAATCAGCTTTAAGTTTGGATTATTTTTGTTTTCTTAAGTTTAATTAATACTCATACCATTAGTCCATCTGGGTCTCACTTTCTTTTTTCTCTTTTAAAAATGATAGTAGAAATAAACCTCTGTGTCTTCAATACTGTATGCTGTTGCAACTAGGCTTGAAAATATAGTCCTCCAAGTAGTGTGGGCATTTTTTCTTACGGAGTTTTAAAGGGTGTGCGTGCTTATGTTTTGCTTGTTCTGGAGCACATAAAAGATTCAAATCCATGTAAGAAAACAAGAATCAAGAACCCTCTCTCTGGGTAGATCCAGCTTCCAAACTTGTATCCATTTTAAGAGACAGTTGAAAGAAAGTTCAATTTGTAAGAATTTCTCTCTTAGCATTCAAAAGTTAGGAGAACAGATGGCAAAGGAGACATGGCAAATATCAAACATCATTTAAGAAACTGCAAGCATTAGGAGGATTAGAATCTTGAAAATGCTTTCCAAAATCTTCAAATCACTCCAAATCATGTTTTCTGATTACTTTATAGCTCCTATTTGTAAGGGTTACATTGTAGAGAAATACACCTCTTGTACAAGTGTGCAGTCTCAAAAAGATCCTACACAATACTTCCATGTCTTAAAAGGAAAATATATCCTGTAATATCTTTGCAAGTACTTATCATCCTTTTAATCTCAGTTAGAAATAATTTTCACTGTTGATTTCACTGCAAAGTTTCAAAGCAATACATACAATTATAGATTAGCCTCTGCTAACCTGAGTTGTCTAGTAATGAAGAAAATAGGGTGAAAGTAGGTAGCAGCAACACATCTGTTTCCACCTTTCTGAAGCGTGAATATATCCTCTAGACCTTCTTACTCATGTTTAGAAATGTGCCAGCTAGTCTGAAATTATCTTAACAGAAGTGGAGAGCAACCAAATGATGCTACACAAGGCTCAAATTCAGATCTCAAGCCACGGCAAATTCCATCTCCAAAATGATGCTATTAGCACAGTGACTCACATAAAACTACAGGTGGTTTTGTTCATTACCCAATAAATCACTGTCCCTATCCAACATCCTAAGTTAGAAGACAAGCCAGCAGTTCTAGCTGCTTTAAACAGGAGTAGAAGACAGCACATTGATAAGTGGTAAATATTTTCCCCCAACTCTTTCTTCTGATCCACAATCATGCTCAGCACTATGATCACCCTGCTTTAGCAGACACATAACCCCAGATCACTGGTGCTGGCTTCCAGACTTCCAGACAGAACCTCCCAAAATGTCAGACAGAACTAGAAATTTACAGTGAAGTTGGACTTCAAGACTGAAGTAAAGACAAAGAAAGATAAAGAATTACTGAAATGCTCAATTTTTCTTGCTTCCCAAACCCATCTCCTCTCAGTTATGAGGTAGGGCCTCTCAAATTGTAATGCTGTCTTTTGGAAGACTGTGCACCTCTCTGAAAAAATCTACAGGGCACACTACCACAGTAGTTGTACATTGCTCTGGTGAGACTCCAGCTGGAGAACTACATCCAGTTCTGGAATCCTCAGAAGAGGAAAGATATGGACCTGCTGGGGCAGGTTCAGAGGAGGGCCACAAAAATGATCAGAACACCTCTCCCCACAAAAAAAAGACTGAGAGAGTTGGGTTTGTTCAGCCTGGAGGAGACGAGGCTCCAGGGAGACCTTATTGCAGCCTTCTAGTACTTAAAGGACCCTGTAAGAAAGATGGGACCAAACTTTTGAGTGGCACCTGTTGCAATAGGACAAGGGGGAATGACTTTCAATTTAAAATGGTTGGATTTAGGCAAGATATAAGGAATACTGTTTTTTACAGTAAGGGGTTGTACAGAGGTGGTAGATGCCCCACCCTGGAAACATTTAAGGACAGGCTGGATGGGATTCCAAACAACATGATCTAGCTGAAGACAGGGGCTCATTGTTGGGGGGGGTTAAACCAGATGACCTTGAAAGGTCCCTTCCAACCCAAAATATTCAGTGGTTCTAGAAACAAGTCTTGACTCTCTTAAGCTGATGGCAGGCTTTTTGAATGAAAGCAAATTACTCCCTAATCCCAAATTCTCTCATAACATAATGTCACTGCTAAATTTCAGTACTACATTTCAATAGAAAATTTAGCTCCAAAAGATGCTTTTTAATTCCCACTGTCTGCTCGAAGCAGAAAGCAAATTTGAAAAGAAATGAGGAGGAAAGCAGAGAATCCAGCTAGGCAAATAAAAAGAAGTATTAATCAGAAACTCTAGTCCAAGGTATAGCTTACGTTAAAAAAATGAGGGTCAGCATATCTTAACAATGAAGCTTTGTGGTATGGTAACAGAGCATAGGATGTGTCCAAAATTCAAACAGCTTTAACTTAGAAATATACTTTAAAAAAAAATACTAGAAGGAAGGCAAGAGTCATCTCCATGAGGAGCAATTTTGGCTGTTCTCCAGAAAAGGCTGTGCCTGTTCACTCAACCACACACAAATGCTTTTGATAGAGTTGTTCTGGATGCACATTGTCTGAAATGAGAGCTGACTGAGCCGGTACAGAATGGTTACCTGAAGAAATACTATGCTGACAGCTTTAGTTACTTGAGACAAATCTTATTCATTCAAGACAAAGGGAGCTGCAACAGAGTTTGGCATAAAACTCAGTGGGAGAAACTAAGTTTGTTTCTGTTTCTTTGTTTCTGTTGGTTTGCTGGGTTGGTTTTGTTGTTTGAGGGTTGGGATTTTTTTGGAGAGGATGGTGTAAATTGTGGAGATTGGTACTAATCAGAGAACAGCAATAATTTTATGGTTGGAAAGACCACAAAAGACCTTTAATACACATTGCCAGTTCCTCAGCAACCAACTAATAGTGGCTGCTTTATAAATTCTCTGAAAGAAAGTGGCAAGAGGCAAACCAGGGTCCAATCTGCATCAGTTCTCCATTACTGGGGTCTGAAAGGCACTCTGGGATTCAAAGTGGCATCTTTCACAAGCTGGTGGCAAACAACAGTGAGGATGGATGAATGACACTAGCTAAGCACAGAAACCCTTGAAAAGACTGTAAAGCAAGAGCACAAAATGGCACATAACTTAGAAATCCACAACTGCTTGCTGGAAGGGTGATATAAAAACCACTGTCTCCAATTCTTCTGTGCTGGAAAAGGGTTGAGAGAAGAAAAACAAGAGGAAGGATGCCTAAGAGTACAATGTAGTAAAAGGGATTAGAAATCTAAGATTATTTCCATCGTGTTCTAATTTGTTTTGCCCGAGCACAACTCCAGTTATCTCTGGCAAGTGTTTACTGCATCCCACTTACTATTTAGCATCTGATGTAAGCATCAGATATATGGAGATCTGTAAAGTTTTCCTCACCTAATTCCAGAGCAGAAATAAAAGGAAAATACAAAGTTTATCCAAGCATGTTTCAAGCATTATTATGCAGAACACATTGAATTTCTGCTTAAAGGAGATGAAAGAACCACCCCACGATACCAACCTGAACCTTTTCCACTTCTCCCTCAAGCTCCCACCTTTAAAAAAGGCTCCTTTGTGTTAAATTCATGAATGAGGTTAGGGCTTACAAAAGTCAGGGATTAATAACATTTGCTTGAGCCAAAAACAGTATGATAGGCACTGTGCACGCTCCCCTCCAATCCATCTCAAGTCCGAGCTGCAGTACCCCTGCTGCTTTTCCAATCCGAGGCCTCTCACAGGCAGAGGCTGCCAGTGGAGCTGAGTGGTGCCAAACTGTCTGGTGGTTTTGTGATAGAGCCAGATGGGGACTATGGTGAGATGAAGCTCATTTTCACCCATAAACTGAGCAAAGATGTGAATTTAGGTGAAAAGATGGAGTACTGGGCCTTGTAGTCCTTACCAGCCACACAAAGATAATGAAAATTAGAATAAATTGGGAAAAAAACCCCAACCAGACAAAAAATTCTGCATAGAGACTTAAGTCCCACAGAAAGGTTTGTTGAGTGAATGTCAAAAAGATCCACGAAATAGCCAAAGTAGTATTTATAGCTGATTTTCTGACTTGCAAAAGAGAAGGACTGTCAGAATGGAATGCAAGACAACGCAAAGAATCTTTGGCCTAGATTTTTTCAGGGAATTATAGAAGGCAAGGTATATGTATTAAAACAAGCAGAGCCTAAATGGTTTTAAATTTACCACGTTAGCTCCTGCAATGCCAATTTAAACTATCACTTTCTATTAAAAAAAAAGGTTTAAATTGGGTGGTATTCAGTTCTGATTTAGAAACTCAATAGAAACCTAATGTTTAAGTCACAGTTGTAGCAGCTGAAACAGTATTTAAAGTTGTAGGCATTCTGACCCAAATAAAAAAGGAAAAAAGGAAACCCTTTCCTTTAAAACTATTAGTGTAGACGTGGCTTTAGGGATTGCATCAGCTACTAAGGCTCCAATTTGAGCTTGGGTTTTTTTTAAAGATATATTTTAGCATTACAATGGAGAGAAAATAGAATTCTGTTGTGTTTAACAAGTTTAATCTATGTGCAGAAGCACTAAATTTGAAAGAAAGCTAGATACAGTTAAAACAAGTTCTCTACTCATTTTTAAGTATACCAGTCAACTATATTACAAAGAAAAAACCCAAAATCTCCAAGCAATGTGTAAAACTTGTAATTTGTAAAGCAAAATTTGCATACCCAAGGTACATGCATATAATTTCCAAACATATTCCCAATTCAGATCTCACTGCTCTCACTATGCCACTCCAAACCTTCAAATCCACATATATTTTCTATTCTTATCTGAGCATGCTTTTTACCATATATACTTTACTTCATATTTGGGAAGTTTCCTTTTCTAACTGCAAATTTCACTATCTACATTCTGTTATTTTTGCTCAGGAAACAACCAAATATAAGACTCATTGCACTTTCCAATGTGATGGGGGATAAGTGAGGCAAAATGCTGCAAACACTTCCTGTCCAGAGAACATCAGGTGATTGCTCTCTGAACAAACCCTGAATATTATAGAAATTATTACAGAAAAGTAAACCCTTTTCAAAAAAGAAGTGTGACTTTTTACAGAGATCTATAGAGCAGAGTAAAAAACAGTTTTATAAAATGTAGTTCAGTAACATTCCATTGCTTTTACCCATAACCCTCTCTAGTATTTGCTGAAATCAATGCTCGTGAAGCCAAAGAACATAATTCAGAATTCTTCCCAATTATATGCTGGACTGGTTTTCTGAAATAATTTTCAAATACATTGACTCTTGAAGTAAAACATGTCTGAACCTCTGATGCTGTACAAATTAAAAATATGCATATTTCAGCACCTGGGATAAAATATAAACAAAACATAAATATAACTCAAATCCATCCTTCATACACACAAAAAAATCTTCAATGTTGTGTTGAAAAATGTGAATTCCACTGCTTTTCAAAACTCTGTTGAACAGAGGTGAAGAATATGTAAGACCATATCTGTGGATCTGTCAGCAGAATAATACTCATCAAAAATGTGAGGAGGTATTTCCAACCTGCAGTTTATCCTGCCAAAGCCCCCAGCTTTGCAGTTATATCATCAAATCTGCTTTTACTGGCATAACTGCTTTGACAGAGAACATTCAATGTGCATGTGCAAAGTTATCCTGGAAAAGACAGGAGCTCAGAGTACGAAGTACATACACATTAACAGTATTTTGCCAGAAGAGCACATCAGCCAATCCCAGGAGGGTTGCCAAGCTTCAAGCTTTTCTTTGATTTCATCATCAGCACAAGAACCTGCAGGCAAGTTTTGCACTGACAGTGCAGTGGCAGGTTAGAGACCCACAGAGGCTCTCTCACAGCAGCCTGACCTTCAGCCAGCACATTACTCAGCCTCTCTGTGGGCAAAGAACCTGATTTAGAATCTCTTCAGCAGATCTGCATGCCCATAACCACCTAGTTACAGGTCTCACTGACAAGGATGCTGAATTCCTCCCCTGCTGCCAGAAACATTTTGAATTCTTATCAAAACATATATGCATATATATATATACATATATACACACATACATACATACATAAAGCAAATACATATATTCAAGTTTAATTACTTTAATGTCTGCCATTCATGTTTTAAAGTTCTAGGTCTTGCTTTTATTTTCTGTGAAAGGGAGGCAACTGTTACAAAACCATTTCAGAAAAGCATAGTGTGGTTTGTTCTTGAATACCAAAACAATATGAAATAGGTCTGTAAATGCTTTGTTATTTTGGTTTCAAGCCATGACATGTGTCCCCACAAACTTCACTTCAGCATTGCTGCAAACAGTGGCAAACACTGCTGCACTCAGGAGCATCTGTTTTATTTTATTGTGTCAGCTAGGGCTGTTTATCAGCAACAGTGGGCTGTACACAAGAGTGCTCTGCCAGTTAAAGATAGTGTGGGTATTTTATATTCTTTGAATATACAACTTTTCTGTTTTGCTAAAAGCCACTTCTGAATCAGCTCATGCATGACTCTACCTGCTCTAGAAAAGAACAAGAGTAACCTCAACTTAAAAAAGAAAAAAAGTGAGTGAAATAAACTGTTTATTCACATCTTTTAATTACAACAGTATCTTTCTTTTCCATGCACTTGATTAGCAAAGTACTGAAATTCGAAGTCTTAGGATAAAAACCAAATTCCTTCAATTGAGTCAGGAGATCTTGCAGCTTAATCATTCATACATTGTTTACATCTGAAGTTACCCAAAGAAACCAGAACAAATGAGAAAAGGACTGGACCTCGGAAGTGCAGTGGGATGGAAAAGTGAAGCCCTGGCCCATCAGATGTGGTCTGAGGTGCTCTGGCTGCATACAGCATAGGGAGAAAAATCATTTCCCAGGGGAGCAACTCCTCCTGCATTTCCCAGTATGTGCTGTGTTGATAGGGAAGCAGTGGAGCTCCTGAGCATGTGTGATGTGTCATTGATAACTCTAGCATCACTTTACCCTGTCATCAGTAACGAGGACATTACTTGCAGAAAATGGGATTCACTCCCTGCTAACCCAGAACACACTGCAAAGGCTTCCACTCACGGACTTAACTTCTCTGTAACACACTGAGTACATTCACACTGCAATCTCTCAGTTCCTTTTCCTGCCTAAGCAGACCATAAAAAATACATGGTCAAGGAAAACAGGTTTTTTTTCATGTATTAGTGAGTGCCAGACAAAATCTGCTATTATACTTGTTTATGCCCTCCAAGAATTTTTTTTCTGACTTTGAAACCTCTGTACCTCAACAGTCTGTGTCACAATTTCCTTTTCTGTTCAGCATTCATCCACACTTACGCACAAATTCACAAAGAAACTCAGCCCCATCACCTTTCAAGGAAACATTTTCCTAAGTTAAAGCCACAGACACCTTAAAAAAAATTGTATTTAGAAAAATTAAACATGTCTGAAATTTAGTATTATATATTTGTTACATACATAATATATGTAATTAATTATATATTATGTATTTAATATTATCTTTGGATAGCTAAGTAGGGGAGTAGGTGTCCCACTTTTAGCCTCTAGGTTTGGCCACATAAACTTTCAAATTTCTACAGGAAATATTTTTTATCTGTATTTCCATCTACTACTGAACACACAGAGTCATTTAATAACAAGACTTGAGCTTACAGCAAATGTTGAACTCAATTCTCTTTGAAATAGTTGGGCCAGGATTCAAACAAGAAGTAATGTGCATTTTTAAACTCCCAGTCCTTTCTCCAGGAGCTGAGGATCTTTGACATCCCACTTGTGAAGAAGACCGAGCACCTACAGTACTGAAACCTGACATTAAACACAACACAATATTTTAATGGTTAAATATATGGGAGTTACTACAGGCAGGACTGTGATCCAGATCATGACTCTATAATGCCACTACAACACACACTGCACGATCATCTTCTACTTACATGAAGGAAAGGGAAAGCTACTATGAGAACAATACCCAAATTTCAACTAGAGGCTGTGACTTCTGTAAACCATTTAGAGTCTTAACCACTTAAAATCACAGCTCTTGGGCAACAATGCATGGTTCAGCTTCAGTTTTGTCAAAAAGCATATACATGAGAAAGCAGAAGAAATTGTTACAACAGTCTATACCAATAATCAGAGTTTGGAACATAGTAATTTAAACCTACAGTTACAATACATTAAATGGTACCTGGAAGGAGCTGTTGGGTAGATTATTTTTATATGTTGGAACGCCATGTCTTGATTCAAAATTTGTTTTATCCATGCTCTTGCTCCTTGGCCAGTATCACCTGTATCACACAGAAGAGTTCAACAAGAATTACTCTGTGCATTCAGCAAGAAAATGACACAATGGCAAATATACTCCAGATTGACTTAATTTCAAATCATGAAGTTAATACACTAAAATGCTAAAAAAGAACTTTCTAGAACAACTTCAGTCCCCTTTCTAATAGACTCCAAACTTCCTGGAAAAATACTTCAGAGATCCCACAATGTAAGTTTAATCACTACTTTACTACATTCAACGACTTAAGTGATAAACAAAAATCTTGATGAACATCTTAAGTGAGACAAAATAACTATTGCTCCCCTTAGAAAACATAAATACTTTTACTAGAGAATTCTATGTTACTTCACTTCAGAACCCAGTAAAAAAGATCTTCACATTTAATTATGCTAACATTGCACAAAGGCTTTAAGGGAAAAAGACAATTTGTAAAGAGGTAGGTTCAGTTCAAATATCTAGCAGACTCAAAGAAACCTTATAATCACACAGTTCTGTCAGAAAACTAGTTGAGATCCACTCCCAATCTGTTTTTTTCCTAGTCTTACCAACGCACCTATGGCCCAAACCCCTGCAGACTGAAGTGCTACGAGCAGGATGAACTCTTGTGCAGATTGCACATGCTCCTTTTACACATATATACACTAGGCAGTGTCTCCAGCTTGTCTCTGCATCACTTTGCATCACTTCAACCATAACATCATTGCCACCTCTCTGAAGAGCAGGCACACACAAGTCCTCAGTGTAATACAATACTTCAAGCTTGAGGAAACTGGTCCATCAAGGAATATAGTCTGCAGTAGGAAGGATGTTCAACCTAAAAAATGTAGTGGGGGCTCAGCAAACTGGAGTTTGACTACTGCCACTCATGCCATAGGACTTCAGTCTTGCTTGAAGTTGAGGTTCCCACATATTATCAACTCAATTTGCTAAAATTCTCTATTACTTTAGCTTAAGCTGTTTGGCTTGACTTTAGAACTCACCCCATTCTTTTCAATAAAATGGCCAAAAGAAAAGAAAAAAGTATCACTGTCCTTAGCCAGACTTACTGCCACATTGCATGGGCTCATTTGAACAATACCACATGAATACACCAATTCATTGTTAAAATTATTGTAATTCCCCAGTGGAGGAAATCTGTTCTCGCTTTAGCACTGTAACAAAATTCAGTGATTTTTATTTACACATACAATTAATGTATCTTCAAATTCAAAACAGATGGCAAGAAGGATTCAAATCCAGCATTTTTTTTCTTGTTAAGCACAACTAGCATAACTAGAACTAACTGTTGTCTGACCTAAACACTCCACATGACATAAAAAACAGAGCTGCAAAACCGACACAAATCTTACCCTGTGCTAAGTTAAACAGTAAAATCAAAGTTACCTCTTTAACTGGATACTTCAGAACACACTCCCATAAGCACCTTGTTTATGCAAGTAGTATGGTCTGAAGTCCAAACACACCTCTGATTCTTCACAGACACTCTTGATGTACAAGGGTTTCCTCAAGGCTGTTGTCACCTCACTTACAAACAATGTATCTCAGGGAGGCTTGAACTAACATTTTTTTCCCATACACTGTTTTTGTTTCATTTAGAAAGCTAAGGTCTAGGCCTTGCAAATACTTGCACAGAAAGAACCCTTAGGTAAGTCATCCAACTATCTGAATGATTACAGAATTGGGACTTAGGTCTTTACAAACTCTTTAATGAAGTAGGATAAATCATTATTCTATTATTTATTCCCGCCTCTTCAACTTCACAAAGATGTGCAGAAACATTAACTGTTATTGAAGACACTTTGTCCATGAAAAGGTCCCAGAAAACTCAGTAAGAGAAAATTTAACTATGACCTTCTGTGTGTCAGGAACTGTCATGGTCCAAATGCTGATCAAACGTGAGCACTTGTATGCTCAGAGAATGTATTTTGATTTGCTAAGAACAGAGCTTGGAGGAGAGGAACAAAGAGAGGGGACTGTGACATCAAACAAAAGCCAACAAACCTCCTGAAATGTTAGTCTTTCAGGCTCTTCTGAAATTTTAGCATTGTATATTCTTCTGAACACTACAAAAAGAAGCAAATGATGGGTGATTCCACTCTGAGTCAGTTTACAAATTAAATAGACTGATGGCAGCTTTATTATCTTTTCCTCCCTCCTCGAGTAAAATATGGATTTCTTTCCTTTCAAATATAACTTGAATTTCCAAGTTTTCTTTCCGCACAAAGTTTAAATTTAACAACATGTAACATGTAGGTTGGATATTAGGAAAAATTTATTCACCAAAAGGGCTTTCAAGCACTGGAACGGGCTGCCCAGGAAAGTCACTGAGTCACTATCCCTGGAGGTATTTAAAAGATGTGTAGATGTGGCACTTAAGGACATGGTTTAGTGGTGGACTTGGCAGCGTTTGGTAATGGTTGGACTCCATGTTCTAAAAGGTCTTTCTCAGCCTATGATTCTGTGCTTGTTACAACATGCAAAGCTGTAATCCTCAGCCAAAAAACCTATTACATACTTGCTATGTCCATCTGCCTTCCCTGTCAAGCTACCAAATGGAACCTCTACCTAAAGCTGATGTACAGTACCAGGATTTTTCTACTATTTTACTATACCATTTTGCATTTACATTCTCCATATGTCATAGTTTGTCTACAGCAAGCATTATGAACAAAATGGATTCATGCCCTTTGACTGCCACTTTCCATCACAAGTGCTGTACACAGGTTTACAGACCAGCCCACAGCAACAGCACTGTGGCTACTTCTGTTTTAAATTCTATTCCATGGAACTGCTAGAAACCAAATAAAACCACCCCATTACAAACATTATGAACAAAATCATATAAAAAAAAAGAGAAAAATTGCAGAGTACTTTAACCACATGTGGAATCAACCTCTAACCATAATCTTCCCTTACTCCTCCAACATTAGAGAAAATTATTTCCTCAAGCATTAAAGCATTAGCATTAACAAGAGAGCTGAACACATAAACTCTTTCACTTTCATTCTTTTACTCACAGAATTTTTAAAAAGCAAAATTAAACTAAATTATAAAACTGAAACTAATTTAGTAGGGACACACATCTTTGTTAAACTAAACAGAACCATCAGCTAAAAGCAAAAGACAGGGAAAGTGTTGAGCATGTTACCATATGCACATGGGTAGCTCAGTAATACTGATTTCCAAGGCCTTGATCTAATGAAGACCTCACATTACTGTTTTCTTTTCTTGTTTTTTTAACATCATGTGGACTTTGTTGTTGTTATTTAGCTCGTTAGAAATAACTTTAAAGGAAAAAAGCCCAACAAAACACATGCTCCCTTCCTGCCTTCAGACCAGTCACTGATGTAGGTAACTCCCCTCTGCAGAGTGGTCCTGAAGCCAGTCCGAACATGGACAGGACCCTTCTAAACGGTGAGAAGTCAGCAAATGTACATGGCTTTTAAAGGGTGCCAACAGTACTCTCATGCTGATCCTAAACCAGCAAGAGCCACTTTACTTGTGAAAGTCATTCTCTGAATGTGGCCACCCTCTGAGAGGGGCAATTTAGGGAGTAACGGGACTCGAGGAAACGGTATGAAATGTCCAGTCGGGTCTCAGGAAAAGGCTGTTTACCCCAGAGGGCGGCTGGGCACTGGAACAGGCTCCCCAGGGCAGCAGTCACAGCATCAGGCAGCCTGACTGAGTCCAAGAAGCCTCTGGACAGTGCTCTCAGGCACACGGTGACCCGTGGGGTGTTCTGTGCCTCGGCCAGGAGTTCGACAGTAATGATCCTGATGTGCCCCTTCCAACTGAGCGTGTTCTGCGCTCTCCTGGAACGCGTGCGTTCTCATGGAAGGCGGGCTGGCGTGAGCCGGCCCCGTCCCTGTGGGACCCTCTCCGGGAACACTCCCACGGCTCTGCCGCCCAGCGCCGCCTCTCCTGCCGGGCCCGAGGAGGGCAGAGCCGCGGGCACAGATTCACCTCGAAGCCCTTCCCCAGGCCTGGCGGCTGCCGCGGCCCCCCCGCCCCGCCGCCCCTCTCCCGCAGCACCGCCGGGTTCGACCCTGCCCGCTTCGCCCCGTCCTCACGGGCAGCGGGGAGAGAAGGGAGGGAAAGCAGGCACCTGAGCCGTGCAGGAAGATGAGGGAGGCGGTGTGCCTGCCCGCGGGGGACACCACGCTCCGCTGCAGCGCTGCGGGCGCCGCCATGCCCAGGGCTCTCCTCCTCCACCTCCTCCGGGCCGGCCCTGCCGGTTCCGGGCCTGCAGCCGCCCTGTCTCCGCCCCCCGCGCCTCTCCTGAGGTGCTCCCCGCTCTCCTGGCCCCGAGCTGGGAAAGGTCTTGCTCTTAACGCTGCGCTCGGTTAGCAGAGCTTGTTTGCAGGCAACGCCGACTCGCTCCGGCCGCCGTATTTAGCAGTGCCCTGTGACAGAGCCCGGTCCGCGCCTTTGGTGCTCGTCCCACGCGTGGGGAGGTGTCGGGCTGCAGCTACCGGGAGCCTCAGGGGCCAGGCCTGGCTGCAGGAGAGCCGAGGGGGGGCGAGTGGCACCGGTGGCTCCTTCGGTCCAGTTCAGAGTGAAGGATCTGGCAGGGAGCACCATGACAAAGGTCCCGCAGACATCAGAGGGCTTGTCCGACTTTAATCCACATCTAAGCACAGCTATCCTGATGCTCTTGTTAGTCTGTACCGAACCGCCATAAGGGTATAAGGAGTAGGAGCTTACTTTTGCGCTTTTACGTAACCTATACACGTTCAAGGTCGTAATTTTATTTTGTCCCCCCTAATGCTGTGCAGATTAGCCACCTGCCTGAGTGCATTGAGGCCTGCGACAGTGGGACGAGGCCGGCCGGCCCTGTTGCCATTTCGCTGGCCAGGTGCAGCGGGACCCGGGGTGAGCGGCGAGTGCTCGGATTAGTTTTGCAGTTCATCACTACGCGTTTTGGCAAGCCACAGGGGCGCACCTGTTAGTTCTTAAAAATGTAATGAAACCCTAGCCTCTTGAGGTAGCACGTTATTACCTTCAGAATGGCCTGTGGGTTAAGTAGATGAAACATCAGTGTGTGTAGTATGAGAAGCATGCTGTGCTTGTATTTCTGTTTAAATTACTGTCCTGACTACTCCATTCCTGTTTATTTAGGCCATGAATTCTTAGGGCACTGGTTAAATGTAGACTAACAAACAGCATGTTGGTTTGTGCCTTTAGAATGTATGCAGCTGTATTTTTAATATATCTGAAAGTGTCCTGCAGTGAGTCCAAGAGGTAAAGAGAAGGAAACAAATCTGGTAGTTAGGGAAATGAATAAATTGCATTGTGGGAAGGGATAAAAAATATATCTAAAATTTTCTCTAGTGTCAGTTGCCCAGTTGAAGAATACAAAATCTCAGCAATGTAGTGCTGAAATGAACAAGTCAGTATTTATGGTGTTCAGTAGCTAACACACACCTTTCTTTTCCTTTGACTTTCAGTGTACAAAAATGATTGTGGTATTTTATTATTATAGGACATAGACACTCATTTATTTATGCTTATTTGCAATATTTTAATTTAGTTTACCATCTTTCACTAGCAGTATCATTTTCTGAGATTTATTACATGTGAAGAGTTACTAAACAAAGGTACATCAGTGATGTGTGGCTTTGGACAAACTCTTCTGCACAGTTTTGGCAACAAACCATGATCAAGTTTTTTTAAAGCTTATGAATTGTCATTCCCTGCCTCTGAGTTACAAGCTTGGAGGTACAAGATTTCTTTTTGCCAACAAATAAAGCTTGATGCCAGGAACAAAACAAAGAATAAAACATCACACCATGCAAAAATAGTACTCAAGGTTGGGATTCTGTGTGATTTTTGTTTTGTTTGTTTGCTTTTATTTTTTAAGGAGAAACAGTCAAGGCATAAGTTTGGGGTTTTTTTTCTGTCAAAAACCGAAAAGAGCTAACTTTATCTTTCCCTGAATAGAGAGGACTACAGGGCTAACTTTAGGGGAAAGACTAATACTGTTTAAAAAAAGGACAAAACAGTCAGCTGCATAGAAACTTGTGAGAGAGTAGGAGCTCTGAACAAATAGAAATGGCAAAGTGCTGTGCTACAATTTGAATGACAACAAATACACTGTAAGAACTTGTTATTTGTACCTGAGGAAAATGTTTTCTTGGGCTGCTTTTGAAATGTATTAATTATACTGAATATTAAAGATATTAAATGACATTTAACAATTTATGAAATTTAATAATTTTTTTTTAAAGAACCCCAACCCCACAGCAAAAACCCCTTCATACTTTAATGGGTCTGAATTGAGTTCTCCAACTTGGCCAGTAGATGATTCTATTGTTTCTGGGAGTTTTCTGTTGTTAGAGGAATAAGAGTCCCCTTCCCTGTCAGTTTTGCCTTCTACCTAAAGGAGGGGAAGGAAGAAACATGCCTGGAGTAAGAACTAGAAAAGGGTTATAAGTATTTTCCTGGGCCAAGGCTGTAAAGCCTGTGAAGCAGAGATGTAACCCATGGAAATTACAGCTCCTAAAGCCTAGCCTGAATAACTGAAAGGACTCTTCTGAATGCATTAACAGCATGTTAATAACTGCAGAAGATTATAGGCAGTATGGAAATACCTTGCAAATTTTGTTAAGCTAACATATGCTTAAGTTGTAATGCTTACAGTGTTTTACAGGTCCTTCACTACTGACATGTAACATCTCCAGAAAGAATTTATTACAATTGCCAGCATTAATAAAATGTGATCCCACACCCTTAAAAACATACTCTGTTGCAATTGCTTATCTTTTTATTTTTTTTCTGGTGTTAATGAAATAAATGGTTTACATTGTAACTTAAATGTGAAATAAATATTGAAATGTAAATACGTGGCCATATTTAAGTTTTCCAAAGAAAGTAAATGTTAAGTGTGAGCTTTGTTTTGTTCCTTGGGATAGGCCTTTGCTCTAAATGCTCACTGGTTTTCTCTCACACTAACTCTGCTCAGAAAAAAAACCCCAGAAGACTTTTATTTACTTGAAACCATTTTGATACTTTTTCTCATTTAAAATGGCTTTGCCACGTTAAAATTTACTTTAGCTGAAAGCAGTATGTTGCAGAGTAAGTTTTATCTTCAGCATGTGTACATTTGTAGAATCCAGAAACACTGCTACAGCTGTAGGTGCAGAGCTAAGGCTCTTACACCCGATATTGAAAAATATTGTACAATTACTGTTGAGTTTTTTTAGTAGGTGAATTAATCCACAGATGCTTCACTGGTGATTACAAAAAATTATATCTGATTTCTAATTGATTCTATTATTATATAACACTTATGATTATATTATTAGGTAATTATTATATACCTAGGTGATTCTGGCAGAAGCAGGAATTTTGGTGCGAAAATAAAAATATCAAGTGTTTGAAACTTTTCACATCCCCCCTTTATTTCTTCCTTAGTATTGTGGCATTATCATCATCACCATATCAGGAGATGGCATAAATGAGTGAAGCTATTCTATACTTGTTTTCTTCCTTATTGAGCATTAAAATTAAATGCTGAATTTGACTCTTTTGTACATTTCTTCCCTCTCCTACCCTTCATCCAGGATTCAAGGGTCTGTCCCCTATTTTTTTAGACCCTCATGCCAGTTACTGTGGTCTGATAAAAACAAGAAACTGTCCTCTAATTTGCAGGTGGTTTTATGTATTGGAACTCAATGGCAGTGCTTTGACATAGAATTTATATTTTTATATTTCCACTTTCAGTATACATTTTGGCATACTTTATTCTGAAAAGTTCTTGTCAAAAGCTCTCTGCACAATTGCCACAGTAGAGGCAGGAAGTGCCACAGAAATTACTATTCAAGCACACAACCTAGTGGTCCATTTATCAGGCAAAACTATTCATTCTCTTACTAAGCCTAAAAAAAAATGTGTGTTTCCATTCATACTATTTAATTGAATAGTTGAGTCTTTAGCAAATGATCAACTTTCAAACTACATAGATTTTGAAAAGTTATTTTCTGTCCAGTCAGAAATATGTTTTGGAGCTGCATTGTCCTGTTCCTTAGTAGAAAAAATAAGACCCTTGGCAAGGCTACATCAATAATATTGTGCATCATAGGAATAATTTAGTATGGAGTTAGGTAAGGGATATCAGTCCAGAAGAGAAAAGCAAATATGAATACTGTCTGACAACATGGGATCTTTACCCAAAGTTTCTAGTTACCAGAACGAGGTAAACAGGTAATAAATAAACAGATCATGTTCTTTTTGGCCCAAGAGATGATCAGTATTTAGGGTCTTGTGAGATAATTTTGCTAGCAGGAGCCAGATACTTACTGCATGCCATCCAGTTTGTTTAAAAACAAGCAAGGGCTCTGTCCCAGGGACAACAAGAGGCAGTTCCCTTCTTCAGGAATCTGAGCCTGCACCTATCCAACAAGCTGCCAAAACAAACCCAAGCTTGGCTGTGTTTCTGGTGCCCATGTGTTTCTTCTGCTTGTTCTTTGCAGCAGTTTGCTATTTCTGAGTCATTTGGGTGTCCACTCAGCTGTTGCATCTGCAGGCACCTTGCAGGCAGGTTCCTTGGCCCATCTTGCTCAGCTCATAGCCTGCTGGAGCCTGGAGGGGTGTTCCTCCACCAGACCTCCCCAAAGAATTTCACAGCCGTGCTCAGGGCTTACCAAAATCATATTATAACAGTATTGTCAGCAAAAAGTGAAGCTGCTTCCTATTAATATGTGGATTAGTGGTGCCTTTTATTCAGTATGCTGGTGTGACTGGTTTTACATGGGTTTGACAGTGGCTAGCAGAGCTGCTTTGTGTATCAGACAGTATTTCAAACATTCTCCTCCTGGGTAGTGAACTCACCTGAGCAGGGGAGATCTGTAGAAGGTTAAAGTGCTGTTAGAAGGGTTTGGCTCCATGGGGATTGAAAGATCCTTCATTAGTTTAATCTGTTTATGTGGCAAGTTGGTTACACCTCGTGATTTTGTTGTGTTTTTGTATTTCTCTCAAGGAGCAGCATTCTTGCATATATACTACTGAATATGAATCTCAGGTTCTTGTTGCTTTAAAAGGACATAGGCACTTTAAATGGAGAAAGAAGCTGTGAAAACATGAACCTTAAATTCCAGACACACCTGAAAATACTCCCAAGATTTCTATTTTAAAACTCTTACAATTTTCATTCAATTTTTTTATGAAATAGACTTATGAAATAGAAATTCTTGCAATTAAAAGGAACATTCTAGTGAGGTTTCTGCACTGGAGTTCGTAAATGAGTGTGCCCTGTTCTGCTTTCATGTGTGCACAAATTGAGCATATTGAACATGCCACACTCTCAAATAACATAGCTGTGCTAGTGAGCTCTCTCGTTTTCTCCATGGAAATGCAGTCTATCCAACTGAAGCATCTTTGTGCCAATGTGGAATGCTTTTGCCAGTATAAATTGGAAGTCTGAAAGAGAACTTTGCTCATATAAATATATTGGCAAGACTTAATACAGTCACAACAAAATCTACATTTGCTTTCTTAATGCTAAAATCTGGTTTTGGTTACATTACTGTCAGCCTAGAGCAACTCTCTGGTTGACCCAAAGGTAAGCTGAATGCAGCAAAAGAGTTTCTTGGACTCACAGTCTTGTGATGCCACAGGAACATGGAAATAGCAGAAGGTGCTTTTTTAATATGCAAGTAGAAAGTGTCTATGTTCACACTGGTTTTGGTTAATTTACCCATTCTGAGCCTGAGCAGGTGAAACATAGAAATTTACATGAACACCGGAAACATGTAATACAGAATTCCTTGACAGAGCTGTTTGTTGCTTTCTTCTTGTTTTCATACCAGTGGGACTTTGTATGGCTTTCACATTTTGGCTGTTATTTGCCAAGATTGGGGCGTAGGTGCAAGCAATTTTTTATGCCAATTTACATGATGCCATAAAGCAGCATTTTCCTTTTTTTCAAAGCTTATTAGCTCATCTCCTCAGCTGTGCAGCACCACACCCTGGGGTGCAACTTATAGAGGGATAATTCTGACAGGTTCATCTTGACCTAAATTTATAGCATTTCATTTGGTAAAATTGATATTTTGTTCACTTTTCCAGTACAGTGTTGTGACTATTTGACAAACTCCACCACCAAAACCTTTGCAAGACTGGAAATTAGAGGGTGTCCTAAAGATGCATTTCCACTTTCAGACAGTGCCTTAATGGAAACCCCTATTTCTTTAAATTGAATGTACTGTGGTTTAAATTACAATTGTGTCACTGGACCAAGAGTGAGATTCTTCCAAAACGGTGTGCAGCTTGTTTATATAAAAATATATCTATAATATTAAGGTAGCATGAAAAGTGCAGTATTGCATTCCAGGTTTTTAAGGTAATGCTTATGGTGCCTGAGAGTAAAACACTGGTGAGTCTTTTTCATCACAGACCAGAGGACATGCACTATGCATCAATACATTTTTCCTACGGATGATTTTATGCTTTAATATAAAAGCAGCATGCAGAATGACTATGATATATACATTTGTTATATTTTATTTAATCTTGTAAAGTGAAATATGTCCCAAAAGAGTAGTTCTGTAACCTCTAATAACAAGTTCTGGATGTACAGTTTTTGATGTGTGCTAAGGATCAAATCCATAGCTGGCCCTTACTGTTTTGTTGAGTTGGGAGTTTAAGGATCCACATAACTTCTGAGTCTGTAACATTGTCCCTTTTCTGTAGTCAGTAGAGGCAGTGAGTCTTCTCTGTGGTGTGTAAAAGGTCCTGGTTTCAGCTATGGCCACGAGCTCAGCTATATCCATCTGAAATCTGGACATACCAAGTTAGGTGAGATTAAGCACATCCTAAGTTTCTGCTTTGGTTTTGTATAGTTGGATTTCAGGTCATGGGCATAGCATTATTAGCAGGCCACTGAAAATTATGCCAGTCAGAAGTCTAAGTGGGTCCCAGTTTGGATCTGTAAACACTCTTGGTTGGAGAGTGGTACCTCAGTGGCCACAAAATAGTTAAGATCCAGTTCTGTCATATCTGAAATGTACCTACCTTTTTCAAATCAGCACCATCAAGCAAGCAATAACAAGGATTTGTTTAGTTTCCTGCAGCAGAGGAACTATGGAATTGAAGTGTGAAAAATACGAACAGGTCACTGTAGAAAGGTTATCCACAGGGTGTTGGATCTGCTCTAAGCACATCTAGCTGTAGGGCAGATTTTCCATTATGTGTCTGAATGAATTCTCACATGTGAAATCTGCATCAGCCACCTCTGGATAACTCCATTCTGAGTCAATTAACACAGAGAGAATTAGATAGATAACTCCATTCTGAGTCAATTAACACAGAGAGAATTATGTAGAAAATTAAGTAATTAGATTTTCAGACAATGGGAAGCATTGTAGGTTGTGTTTGCTTAACATTATCAGTGTTTTCAGAAACAATTGCAAAGAGACCTAGGCATGCAGTATATGAACAAATCTGGCACAAAAGTGTTCTGTGTTATATGGGTGCAGATTGCTCACTGTTGTCTCAAAATGTGGACTGTATTTGATACCTGTGAATTACAATAAAATTTGATATATTCATGACATTTGAACCACATTGGTTTATAAGAACTGACTCAGAAATAATGAAATGTTCTCATTAAGAAGTTCCTTGTTTGGATTCCAGTGTTTTCCATTATGCAAAATTTAGCCAATATTTTCAAACTAATTGTGTATTCTTTCAGATTCAAAGGGAATTACTCAGTTGAACAAATCCTGCTGTAAGTAGGTCGTGTCCAAGTGAAAGCCAGTATTACGTGAGAACAATTACTTTTCATTGTCCTTTGCCTAGACCATGGTATGTTGGGAAGTCCTGAGTGTTTGAATATGCTAATTATTCTTCCCTTTGCTCTGGGGTAGATGCTGTTTTGCTATACAAATTGGCTCAGGAATCTGCATGTTTTTGTGATGTGCTAGTTGCCATCTGCTCTGGAGATATTCCCATGCATTTTTGTTGATGCAGCAGCTATAGTGTTTTCAAATGTTGATGCTGTGAAAATGTAATGTGATTGGGCTTGGACAGGTGCCTTAAACAGACCACCCATCATATTTACTCTGCTGCCAGTCAGAGCAGGCAAACTCTTGGGTAAAATGTTAAAGTTCTTTGAACTTCCCAGATAGATAGTGAATATTTTGTGATTCATATTCCACGAGATTTTCATAGTCCTGGAAAAAGTCCTGCTTGACTAAATCCACCATAAAGATCCAAATTTACAAAGCCTACTATTTAGTTTGATTTGATTCTTCCGTTCCATAACTATATTAACGAAATAATTCAACTCAGATGCCTTATTTTTGGTGGTAGAGGAAACAAAAGACTTGTGAAAGAGTAAAAGAGTAAGATGGAACAATATAAATTGATTAATATTTTTACTGTAAGTCAAATGCAGAGCAGGCAGCTCTGTTTATACAGTGACTAGATTTGGTGTGAGAAGTACATCAAAGATTTTGTATTTATATATGCAGGAATGATTAATGTGGGTACAAATGCTTAGATATGGTGTGGACACTGAAGCTTATATATTTTTGTGTCATTAACATGCTTGAAAATCACTGGGTGTAAATACAGTAAGAACATTTTATCACTGGCAGTTCTAGAAAAATAGCAAAGTCAGGGTTCAAGCCACTGGTACAAACTACATACACAGTAATACACACTCATGCATGCCTTAACCTATTTAATGTCTTGGTTTTACCTTAATGGTAAACAGGAGCAAAAACATTGACTTGAAGTCTTAACTTTTCAAACACTGGAGATGACTGCTGGAAAATACCTGGTAGAAATACAGGATAGAATACTGGTTGTTGATGGAGATTGAAATATAAGAGATCACAGTGAAGCAGTGTGTTGTCATTACAGACCAGAAAAATTGTATAATATTGGATACAAAAAATGTATTTCACGACAGGATTGTTTCTCATCATAACTGATATCACAATTACCAGAAATGGAATGGCACATAGGAAAAAAAAAATTGAGTGAAAACTGACATAGCTGACAGACAGGATCTTGTTCTCTGAAAGGTTAGATATAATTAAAAGTAATTCACTTAAATTATGGCAGTGGAAGATTGGCATAAATGAGGATTTCTGCATGGTCACTCCTGCAAAAATATTATGAGACTTGGACTTTAATTTTTAGGTCAACTTATAAAAAAAGCATGCTTCTTTATCACATAAATGCTCAGTAATCATTCTTGAAAAAAGTGTGCTGTAGAAAAGGGATTGTCTGTGAAGATTCTCGCAAGGAGCAAGTGAATCTTTAAGGAGCCACAGAACTGTAACAACATTTTGAACTTCATATTGGCTGGTGTTGTGCCAGACAGGAAGTGAAGGCTTAGGTGTGGTTGTTTTTTTTCTGAAAAAGAGATAGTGTTGACAATTATTAATAGGAAAAATTAAGTCTCAAGAGAGGATGGCCTAATGGCAGAGTTATTAGCTACATCCAAAAAGATGGTCTCACATCCTTGCTGAAACGTTCAAATTACATGAGAACACAGTGTGCTTTCCCAGATGGGTGAAAGAGAAACATAATCATCTCTGCCTTTAAAAATGATGACAGAAATAGCTGAGAAAATTATACCACAATTATCTTGATCGATCTCGTAATAAACTCTGCACACAATCTATCTGTCTTTTCTAGGAAAAAGGTCAGAAAGAAAAAATAAGCTTTTTATTTTTTTAAGAAGAGGACCAAGATGAACTTGGGGTGAAGTTTCTTTCACATGAGTGTATCTATTTATTAGAGATACTGTGGAAGCAGATGTGGCTGCTATAGCACAGCAGCAACAGTTCAGTTGCTAAGCAAAAGTTCAGTACAGGATCAAATAAGAGATTTTGTCATGATCTTGTTTTATAATGAATAAAATCAGTTTTTTTTGTGGTCAAGAGTGTCATCCAAAATGTTGCAGTAACATCTTGCAAAAAAACACAACCAAATCCTGATTTACAATTGCTCAAAGGTTGAACTTGTGAGGATCTCAATTTCGTTTTGGTTACTAATCATCATGTGGCTTTTATATTACATATTTTGTTATTCAGATATAAAGAATGAAAGCCCTGAGGCCCATAAGATGTTGGAAGCATTTATCACCTGTACACATCGATACAATTGTGTAGGCAAGGCTGGTGCAACTCACATTCTGGTGTATTTTGTACACATACTATGTACACATAACCCAGTGACTGGAAGTGCAAATTTTTCTTGTACTTCACTTAAAGAAACACTGTAGATTTTGAACTCTGCAATTTAATCATAGATGGTTGGTGGTAATTAGTTTATGAGTAGTGAAGTGGTCTAGAGACCTTTGGTGTGAAGATGACGCTCTTCTCATGAAACAGGTGAATTGAGGGAATACTTCAGAAAAGCAAATAAGGAATTTTAAATACTGAAAGGATTTTACAAACCAGGTAAAAACTGCAGATTGAGAATGAAATGTCCTGTTATATCTCATTTAAATTGATGTTATAGGCAGTGAGCTTGAGAAGATAGGATTTCACAGCAATGGAACATGGAAAGAAATACCTTTGTCA
The DNA here is from genome assembly GCA_013398075.1 of Notiomystis cincta. Classification (NCBI taxonomy): domain Eukaryota; kingdom Metazoa; phylum Chordata; class Aves; order Passeriformes; family Notiomystidae; genus Notiomystis; species Notiomystis cincta. Next base: position 263,017 of record VZRX01015580.1, on the reverse strand, counting down.
CATCATCACTTTTGCTTACTTTTGTTCCATGACATCATGTGTGAACTTAACTCTACGACTGAGTACAGAAATTAAAAATTTAAGTCTAATCTTTTTCCTTTCAATAGAATGGGCTGTGAGACATTCCTGCAGAAAAGTACTGGAAACACTTGTCTCTCTCACCCTGATTCAATTAGCTCAGAATGCTGAAATTAGACTGTATTGTCCTCAAATGGGTAACTGAGAGATACAGAGTAGAGATCTCAGAGTACACACAATCATTGTGTTTTATTCTTTTTAATTGAAACAACAACTAAAGCCCTGTTGGATAGATTTTGGAGTGAAATTCTCTTCTGCTCCTCTCTGTCCTGGTCACTGCCATTCCATATGGGAAGTATTCAGAATACTAAATGGGACTGTTTGGCAAAGGTTTTTTGCTGATTCTTGCATTGTGTGACCCTTTGTAATTCTAAACTTCAAGTTTAGAAAGGCTCCAAAAATCTGGGCCACTATTAAATTATTACCCTTTCGAATCAACTGAAATGTTTGATAATAATGTAGGAGAGTTACTGTTTTAGACACCCTGATTTCCAACTTTTGCCAGCACCTTTCAGCCTTTTGGTACATGAAGATGGGCATGTAGATTTACTAAAGCTTTCAATTTACTGTTTTATTAAGGGAAAAGAAAAAAAAACTGAGTGATGCTCAGATTCTTTGCTGCCTTCTCTTGTTAAAAAGATGGGGGAGGAAGGGGGAAGAAACATAACGGACTGTGAGTCAAAACTGTAGGTTTTGATCTACTTTATGGGGCATAAAAGTATAACTTCTTGATGTGGTTTTGTTTCATAGTGGCATAGAAAACACCTATTGACATTTTTAATATTAAGTCAAAACCTTTGGTTAACGAAGTCACACCCTAATATTTTAGCAGAACAGGAAACCTGCAGTTTGCATGTCACCATGTACGAGAATATTTGATAACACTGCTGTTTTTCCAAGCTGGTTGTGATCCATGAAATCTCTGACTACAAATTATTTCCCCCTTTTAAAATTCCTCCTGATTATTTTTTCTCAATACTAGTGTTGTTATATTTGTTTCCTAAGGGTATCCAGGTGTTTTAGCTGGAATAATGCAATTTTGAGAGATTTCATTTCTGCATGCCAAGTTGCCTGAATTAATCACTGTGGGCGAACGTGGCCCAGCACTGTCCAGCAGCGGTAACGAGATGCAGCTTCTCAGTGGATGGTTTCCAAGCTGGCAGAGGGCAGTGGGGACTGACAGCCATCACCATCTTCTACTGGTTTGGCTGCTGGACATGGAGCCAGAGCTGCAACACATTCAGGCCAAAACGTGGCCCAAACCCCACATCCACAGTAGATGGTAATCAGCAGTCTTCTTAGCAAAGCAGTAATGAGGCCCTGTTGCTTCTTGCCCTGAGACACAGTCTGTTGAGAACAACATGAAAACATCTTCTGAAGGCTGGGAAGAAAAACTTGGGCTGAGGATTGTCATGTGTGTAAACAGAGGGCTGTCATCCAGCGTGTTTGGGCAGTCTCTGAACGTGTGAGCACTGTGCCTCAGGGCAGAAGTTAGGAGAACTGAGAGAGCATAGAGCTGTTGAAGAAAAAAAAAAGTCAAATCTACTTCCATATTGTTGGTGATACTAAGGATTTAACACTCAGAGGCTGTGTCAAAATGTGTGTATATTGGGTGCAGGGTATATGTGCTTTTTCAGCTCCTCTGTAGAGAACACACACTCAGCAAGTGTAAATCAATGTGGCTCCAATAAAGCAACTGAGAACCAGGCTCAGAGAAGGGGCCAAGTTTCAAAACTAGGGACAGAACACTTCATTTAAGGTTTGAGGTTCAGAGCTAACTTTAAATAGAACAAATCAGTTCTGAGAGGTCAGGCAGGTTTTTCAAACCAGGAAATATCCTTGACACCAGTGGTCTTATTTCTGAAAGGTTATTGTCCTTCGTGAGTGGTCAGCATAATGTGTCAGTGCCAACATCTTCAACAGTGATAGCTCATAGTAAGAAATTGGGACTTGTTCCTGCAGACCTTGTTGGTGTGGGTGTACTTAATTCCACTGGAAGTATCTGGCTTTGGCTTCATATACTTTTTGTATCAGAAGAATGAATGAACTAATGATAAATAATAATAACAAACCGTTGCTTTTTCACAGTTGCTTTTATTGCACGTGCAGCCTGCTCACAGATGTGTCCAAGCGTTTTCATTTTCTTGTTATATTTATCTCATTCCTGCTTTTCAGTGGTTTGTATTCTTATTTACAATACAAAAATACTTAGAACACTGTTGCAATTTGTTTTTATTGTCCAGTGCCACCATTTATTCCAGGTGTTTGTTTATGTTTAGGAACTAGGTTCTTACTGGATTTTATTTGTATTTATGTTTAGAATGCTTCTGCCACATTTCATGGCTGTTGGGCTTCTTGGATGGGAGGATATTGTACCATATGTATCATTATCACTTCCTTCATTATTTTGTATACATCTATTAGGTCATCCTAAATGTTTTTATTCTTCACTGAAAATATAGTTAACACACAACAGGTGTGGAGCCAGATGGGGAGAGAAAGCTTGAAGGAAAAACACTGGTTTCTCCACTTCAGAGGAGGGTCTATCTCCATCAAACAGCACTTGCATATATTGATACAAAGGGGGGGCAATCACCTTCAGAGCCCACTCCCTCCATAAATCCTCTGCAGAAGGGCTTTGCTTTGTCCATATGACAGAAGAGAAAGTAAAACGAGAAAGTCTTCCAGCTCCAAAAATTCTACATCACTGGCTGGCTGTCATTCATTGTTCTTCACAGCCTGTTATGTAATACCAATATTTAATGTTTTCTTAATGCTTACATTCATTTTTTTCCTGTCATGGACACAAGGTGCAAACAAAATAGGTAGGGAGTTACCTAAGTGTTCCTGAACTGCCTTGGGATTTTTCTGGAGTATGGGTGGTTAAATCATGCTGTAATGGCTTTATAGTGAATGGCCTGATATCTGGCATCAAGTTGGGCTGAATTTTGTAAGTGATCAGAAAAGAGTGAGTCCCAGTGATTCACAAATACCAGAAAGGCATCTTTAGGATCGCTGTGGTGAAATGAAATTTGTAGGCGTTTCATACCTTCTCTTACAAGCGTAGGAGCCTGAGCCAGCCCTGTAGTCACAACGGGAGCAAAGGTGGAGAAATTGGCATGCTTTGTCCTGCCTTTTCTGTCTTGTTGTCTACCTGGTGCAGATTAATATCTGCCTGTAAAAGAGTAAAGAGTTGCGTTTCAATTGTTGTAGGACTGGGCTCTGAATCAGGAGCAGTAATATAATTCTTGTTTTGTCCCTTCCTCCTCTGTATTATTATTAGACCATTTCCTTTGTCCCTGTTTCTCATTTCTTGTGCATTTTTAGGAGACCACTATTATATTTTCCTTTTTCTTTAATGTGAGTATGTCTAAAGAGCTCATTGTTGTCAGTTGAAATATTTATGTAGTTTAGCATTCAGTAATTCCATTTGCTTCTTTAATTTGATCCTTTAACTTACTTCTGCTTATTTTTACATACAGTGCCTCCAAATCCTCTGCACCAGATTTGTTTATCCTTTTTAAAAGCTTTCAGCTTTCTGCTTGTAAAACTCTTTGCATTTCATTCCTTACCTAACCACAATGGCCTATGTTGCACTTTTCCCTGTTTAGATTGAAGTGGGAAGAATTTCAACTGCACTCTTTCCAACAGTTGCTTAAACATTTCCCACTTTTCCCTTAGTAGCTTTCCCACAGTTAGTAGAACCCCAATCAAAAGTACTTTCCACTCTTTTTGAAGTCAGCTACTTTATTTCTCTTATGCTTTCTGGTAGTATTTCATGATCACCCTTGAAATCTCTCAGCCATCATACATGTTTGGAAAAAATGTTATATTGTGTGGATGTGTGAGTAAATATGTTTATGCATGTACAAAGGCAACTATATTTAACCTTTTTCTTTCTTTCTTCCCTCTCCTCAACTTCCAAACTTCTTTTGTCCCACTGTTGTGTTTGGGGTGGATTTTTTCTTTTTTTAAACCACTGCACTATTTTTTTAGTGTAGCAAGAACTGTTAGTGGGATGGAGAGACATCTGATACAAGGCATTTGTCCAGTCCCTGGGGACATCTGACTAATTGGACAACTTGGTGTGAGTTCTGGCACAGGCCACCACCCCAGATGTTTTGGTGGTATGTAGGACAGTGAGAAAGGAGTGATGTTGAGCTAAGGAGGGCGAGACTGTAAACAAAAAACATTGGATTTTTTTTTCACTAAACAGATGAGTGCAGAACTGAAGCTGCCTTTTAAGAGCAAAAGTCAGAGAGTTACAGAGGGCTGCCTGGCAGATAGACTGCCCCAAAACCCATTCCCTCAGTTACCTGGCTCTGTCACACTGCCACTGTCACATAGCTCCATGTCCCAAATTTCTGGAAGTCAAAAAAGTCTCTGTAAGATAAATACATTTGGTGCTTAATATTAACAGGAACTGTAAAAGCTTTAGCTGATCAACTCTTTCAAAATCCTTGGGCTTAATTGAGTTCTGCGTGGCTCTGGTTTTATGCTGGTTTGGATCCAACAATTTCACTGGCATAAAAGAGGATGGATCAGGCACTTGAAGTATTGTTTAATGAACTGATTGTATAGAGAGGCCAGCTGGAGCAGGGGCATGAGGTGGCTCAAGTAAAGATTTTCTGCTCTTGTGCTCATTCTTCAAGGCCATGCTTCCACATCAAGGGTGTGTAGTGGATGGGATGTGCAGTTTGGTCAAAGCCAAAAGCCGTGGGCTGTGGGCTAGCTCTTCAGCTGGTTTGAACTGGCACAGCTCCCATGAAACTGAGTTTTAATTCATGTAGCAATTCCAGTTTTATATTCGTTGAGGGAAATCTGGCCACTGGTTGTAGTTCCCAAACTCGTATAATATTTGTTTATTTTCTCCACCCAGATAGTGTCTCCAGTGTAGCTTTATTTCTACATGACTGCTGTGCTGCACATTTCTCTTTGAAAATCAGCCTCCAGCAATACTTCTCGGCAATGGGCTGTTCCTTGCTAATTTGGAAGTGTTGACCTGAGAACTAGTCGGTTGTAAGTGCAGCACTTCCAAACACCCGTTGAAAACCTGAGCAAAACTGCAGCAAGTAAATATATCTGCAATAGTAATGGGAGGGAAACATGTTATAAAAAGGGAAATAGAAAAATGCTAGGGCCAGGTAAATGGAAGAACATGCCCCAGTATATGAACTTGATGAAAGGGGCAGAGGTAAGATTCACTGAGTGCAGATGGGTTCACCTGCTGTCATAAAACCAAATGATGTAGAGTTTATTTTGGGACTTTATTTTTGTGAGTGTGTGTGTGTGTGTGTGTGTGTGTGTGTGTGTGTTACAAAAAATAAACAAAATATAGTTGTGAAATAGTGTATGTCTAAATATGCATGTGCTACATTTTGTTTCTTATGCAACCTTTATTGTTGAGTATTAAATTAGTTGTCCTGCAACTGGATAAGGGCTAGAGGTTTCTGAGAAAGAGACATTTTGAAAGAGCTATTTTGTGAAATGTACAGTAATAACTGCAGCATCCAGGATTCTCTTGGAATATTATCAGATTATCAGTTGATGTTTAAAAACCCCAGTGATTTGTTTCTTTATTTGGAGTTCTGGGGTTTATTTTTCTTTTTTTTTTAAAGGCAGTGTGGCAGTAACACTTCTTTTATAAGTGAAATAACGTCAACAGAAGGCTAAACAGCACGTGCCTGTAGAACATCTGCTCTGAAAAGCCACTTGAAAAATAACCACTCAGTAGCATGATAAGAAAACATCTGTGAAGCACTGGGAGGAATATTAGCAATGGGAGGAGGCAAGGAAGGACAAGTGAGGCTGGACCTAGATCAGGGACAGACATCTACCAACTGGCAGCGCCTCTGTTACTTCTTGCATGACTTCATCTATATATAACACTCTGATTTTGTTAAAAGCAGGGAGGGATGTGGTGAGGGCAAAACTGTACAGGGTGGCCATCCTCTTACCAGGTGTGAGGCTGAAGGCCCAGCTGCCCTCCTCATCCAGGGAAGGTGTTGGGATGGGAGGGAGGCAGCGCAGCCCTGTCCAGGCTCTGGGTGGGCACTCGGCGTAACCAGAACGCGGTGATGTGTGCGCCTATAGCCCGTTGCTTGTTTGCCTTTGTTGTGCTGTACATGTTGGATAAATCACACACCATTTTATTAAAAAACCACTGTTCTTATTAAAATTGTATATAAACGAGCCATCTGCCTTCAGAAATCTATTTGAAGACTTTTTTTCTTGACACTGGCAATTAGGTTTCAAAGCGCTCATGGAACACTTCTTTGATGAGTACTGGGAGGATGACGCATAGCAGTGTCTTAACCATTAAGCAGACATTTGGCTTTAATTGATGCACAGATTATGCTCCCTTTTAAAAGTGAGATAGTTAGTGTTTGTTCAATTACACCAACGCAGCTCCTCTGCAACTTTTAACAAAGAACACATACTACTGAGATGTTTCCCACAACACTGAATGGCCTCAAAACCCCATTGGTTCACTATAGAATAAACAGTCAGGAATTCCTGGAAATTAAAAAACAAAAACCACATGGACGGTAGGAGAAAATTAAATTAGTGACCCTAGGTAGAAGCAAGTAAGGTTTTCAAGCATCCATTCTGTTTCCAATCTTATTTATTCCTTTTCTGGTATTAATCAACCTCTTAGATTTCCCTTTGGATCTGACTTTTTCCATTACAAATCTAAGGATACTGTGGAATGACAACTTCAATATACCATAGATTGTATATTATTCTTCTGAATAACACATGCAGAAGTTGATACATATGTGTAAAAAGTACAGGTAAAGAGCTGAATATAGAGAGATGAGAGCTGATGTCTGTATTTAAGGAGGACAGATGCTGTACCTAGAGAGTAGATCAGATACCAGCAAACTGGTGAATCAGTTAAGTATGAGATGCTCTGCCTACAGAAAGAAAAAAAAACATCCCAGACCACCTTTAATTGATGGTTACAGATCCTACTTCATGAAATAGAAGAAAGGAGAAACTATGACTAGGAGCCAGGCATTGGACTCAAGTACAACATTGAACAAATAAAATTTGGTCATTTTCAAAAAAAAAGCCCCAGCAAATTACTCCAGCTTATTCAAGGTGCTCTAACACTAACTGGTCAGGAATTCTCCCAGGAAAGCATTAAACATGTCTTAATGAGTATAGTGTTTGAACATCTCCTTGTTTCAGTGGACTTAACCATGGACCAGCCTAACAAGTTCTGTGAATCACAGCCTCAGGGCTGCATTGCAATCTGGCTACAGTCGGGGCAGATACCATTTATTAAAAATCAATCTTCTTTCAGTTATCTCTAGCTCAGAGAGCAAATCACAAAACAGTCAAACAAGATTCTCTGGGGAAAAAAACCTCATCTTTCTGTGGAAAGCAAGTTAGATTGATCCTTTGTTTTCATAGGTTCAACTTCAGATTATTGTTTCCCAAATTTTCTTTCTCTGACATGCACAACACACCAAGCACATATTTTAAGACTCAGTTTGCAACCTGATCTGCCCAGGCAGACCTGTTGTTCCTGGGAACTACTGATTTGTTTGGCCATGTAATGTGATGGAGACTGCCAGCAAAGAGGAAAGGGAGCCTTCACCTAAACTGAAGATGTAAACTCCCGTCATATTCTAGGTAAAGAGATTTTCCGTCTTAAGGTGCTTTTCTTTTCTGCCTCCACATGCTCCCATCTCTCTGATCTGCTGATGATTGGGGAATGTGGTGTTTTGGAGATGGTGTTTTGGTAGAGCATTTATCTGTTTTGAAGGTACAACTAGAGTAACATGTGGCTCTACAGCCTTAAAGCAATGCTAGTTTAAGTTAAGTTTCAAATCGAAAAAATTAACCCTCCACAAGGCTCTGTTTAAACTCTTACCTTGCTTCATACCTTTTTGTCAATTCAGTCTCTTGTGCAAGTAAAATTTAAGATTTAGGAGTGCCCCAAAACACCCATCCATGTCAGTTTAAATAAGTTTTTTAAAAGTTCTAAAGCACAGCTGAGTAAGGTTTTGTTTAGAATTAAGAACACAAATAGTAAAATATAATAAAGATTTCATGACCTTATCCCTACTTTCATCATTTCTGTGCTTCTTCACATTCATTCTTATAGAATGTTGAATGTACAGGAGTGTGTACAGCTCTTGACACATTAAGGAGCAGATGTTCATTCAGCTTCTTGGTATGATCAGAATGTATATATATTTTTGGTAATGAAGGGGTGAAAAGAAAATTTGACCTTAACTGTTAGAAAAGAGTTATTTCAAACTATCCCAAAGTTTACTAAACTTTTTGAAATCTAAATAACACTACTTGGTCAAGTTTGATTTTCTCCAGACTTGTTGCCTTGTCCTGTATTGATGACAAAAATTGTCTTCATCACCTGCAATATTCCCTATTCTTCACAGGAATACAGAGGGAAGAAAAAAAGTCTCTAATGCTAATAAACACGCAAGCCATTTATTTCAATAGTTAGTAATTGCTGTATAACGATTTACAAAAATTGCACATCCTCTGTTTAACTAAGGTTTTGCCTGTGATCATCATAATCAGTTCTGCCTGTTTGAAGAAACGCATGCTTGCACAGCTTGAAACATTTAAAACCTTTCAAGTCAGGCTTTGGCACCTCTGATGGTATGTACTGTGCTTATGACAGTTAATCATGTGAACTGAACTTTTTTTTTTCTTCCTTTTAAACTTGGTAGATTTAAGATTATCTTTTTTTTTTCTCTCATATTATTTCTTCAAAGTTAAGTTTCCAGTGCATGAAACTCCTTGACCTGGAAAATAAACACAGCACCACATATAGCACTGTGGGATAGCAAAAGAAATCTGACCTAACTAACAAAAGAGACACATCAAACAATGAGGGGCTGATTTTCCATGGTGCATTTAGCAACAGTTTTAGAGCACACAGGGATGTGTCTGCAATTGTCTTCAATGTCCAGTACCCTCCATAAAGGAGTTTTAAAAATCTGATCCCTGAATCTTGAGTGACCTACCTTTAATTTCCTCAAAGTAATAAAGGTTGACGTATGTTACAGACTTCAGTGGAAACAGCTGATGTTTACTCCCTCTGAGAAAATCAGGCCCTGCAGACCAGAATCTGCTGGTGAACCGTGACCAGGCTCCTCTCACAACAGTGAAGGTGTCTGATTTTATACCTGTGGACTCTTCCAGTGCTGCACTACCATCTCTGTGATTTTTATTTTCCTAATATTCATTTTTTTTCTATGATCTGTGTTGCCTCTTTTTCATTTGGCTGTGTGTCTAGAGAAGAGTCTGTCTCTTCTATGATCAGCCTTTCACAAGGAGTGGCAGACTGGAGTGAAATTCCAATTTTAGACTCCTTTTCTCCTACCCTCTTGCCTTCTTTTACTTCCATGCTCCAGGCTTGGTGTCTCTCCATAGCATTCCCTCCAGTCTGTCAATGTCTTTCTTGAATGATTAAGGGACGAAAAGAGTACTCCAAATGCACCCTCAAGAAAGCCAGACAGAGGTGCATAATTACCAAAACTGTATTTATTTTGTGTTATGATGGTTACAAAATCCTTCTGTTTCGTAGAATGGGATATTCAGATGATGTTCTCAAGGCACTCTGGACATCTCCACTGGATGCAGGCAACATAGCAGGGGTGCACATTTTAGCATGACTGATAAATACTGTGTCCCATGTTTGAGCAAGTTGGGTATGATCCAGGGATCCAGGAAACAAGGATCCTGAAGGTACAGAACTGCCTTGTAGCCAGTGTTGCATTTGTGAGCACTATTGTTATTATCAGTCCTTTGGCCATCCTGTGTCAGATCCTCTGTTGTCATTATGCTTTCAAATATCAGTCAGGATCTGTCTGGACCAGATATGAACTGGGAAGTGACTTCAAGGAAGAAGTTTGCATGAGTTCTGAGTAATATGATCCAGGTCAGTTCTGCTTAATTACATGAAATAACCATTTCAATGATGGAGTAGCCATTAGTCATATTAAGATATTAGAAAGATAATAGATCATGATGCTTTCACATTAAAGAAGGCTGAAGAGTACATCAGAAACTAAGAAAATATTGTAACTTTTTAAGTACTTGAGTAAAATTTGCATGACTTCTCATGGCAGTTGCAGGGCATAGGTTATGGAATAATTCCAATTCTATGGAACAGTAAGTTATGCAAGAGACAATCAGGGCTTTAGGCTCAAGATGAGTTTCTTAAAGGACTGCAGGGCAATATTCTCTCCTTAGACTGTGTCAAAGTGTACTCTACCATTCTGATTCGCAGTAAGTGCCCACAGAATGTTGGCATCATCAATATGCCTTATTTTGTCAGAGAAAAAAAATTAGTATAATGGAACACAGAAGTCATTGCTTTTCCCCTAAAAGAAGGCAGTTGCCTCAAAAAAAGTCTATCCTCCTATCTAGACATCAGGCTCCAGTATGAAGCTGGAGTAGGAGAGGATGGCATACATTGCCCCTCTTTAAATGTAAATTTCAGTAATTTCTTAAAATCTGATTCTCCTAATGCTTCTCTTATGTTTGCTGCACCATTTTCTCCATGCTCTTATGGCAATTTGTCTTAGATTTTTCTCTCTCCTTTGAATAGTGCCTTGTATGGGGTCTGACTTTGATGGGCACTCCCTGTTGCTATATCAATGCAAATTCTACTGTGAACATAGACAAGTGTTGCTAATATATGATTAGATTATATATTTGTGAAGTATTTCAGTGTTTCAGCAGAGAAACCAGTTAGAAATGCTGAGTGTTAAAGCGCAGGGATTGTGGCGCTCAAGGAAATGATTGCTTCTAACACCATTAGATTTGTTTCTCCTTTCTGCTTCTATTGGGTATTTCTGATGCCAAAAAAAAAATTCAATTCAAATTTCATTTCAAAACAGCATCAAAAGATACCACTAAGTATCAAATACATGCTTATTAATAGATATTTGTCTCCTGCAGACATTTTATCTATTGTAGAGACATGGAGTATGGGTTGTATGAATTTTAGTGAGATGCTTGAAGTAAAAGCAACTCAAACAAGTTGATGTGTTGATGGGCATGAAAGAGGGCCATACTGCAACAGATTGTTCGTGTGACCAAAATAATGACAGCCCATGAACTGCAATCAGGTTTGTTTTAGCCCTTTCTGGTGGTAAACTGTTTCTCCAGGTGATCAGAACAATGTTTTTGGGAACCAAGACTGAGTGTTTGCAAAAGTCCTTACTAGCAGTTCTCCAGCAGTTATCATAAAGCAGCCTTTTCATTAGGTGAAGTTTTCTTTACATTCTCTTTTGAAAAATGAAGGGGAGCAGGAAGGTTGTGACAACTGCTCTGCAATGAGATGTCATCCTGGACAAAAATTTGGAAGAGAAACGTGAGTGTGCTTTCAGAAGGCGCTTACACAACAGTGTCTTGTTTCCCAGTCTGTACACTGACACAGTGACTAAGTACTGTGGCATATCAAGGACATCTGTGATTTTCTAAAGGTAAATTAACATGATTTAGGGGAATCTATAAGGAATGGATAAATGAAGATATTTTTCATCTTGTCTCGTACTAACCTTGTAATTTTACCTCATTTAGCTTTCCATTTTGCTAAATATCTCACGCAATGTTTCCAATATAAATCTTTTTAGAAGATTTATTGTTTCTTGAGAGGAGCTGGAGAACAGCAGCGTGTCCTTTATCATACTTTCACAGTGTTGCCTGAAACCCAGCTTTGGTTATTGTATTATTCCACATTATCACATATACTTGGACAAAAATAGGCTACTTTCATTCAAGAAAGATTAATGATAGACTTAACTTGCCGATTTAATAATCTCTGGGTCCTAAAAGGGTGTATTTCAGGGACCAAATTTCCCTCTTTAATTTTGCTTATGGTTTAAGTTGTTGACATGTATTAAGTAACTTCTAGAAGGTTTGCCTGAAAATTTACTTAAGAGGCTGAACTCATATGTAGTCAGCATTTCTTCATCACACAGACATGCACTATTCATAATGTAAGTGACATTTGACTCACACTTAACAACCTAATTATTTTCTTGCATGGATGTATGTTAAACCAGACAAACCAGACCCAGGGTCTGCTGCCTATGTACATCAGAACAAGGCCTCCTTTTTTTTTCTGTGATCCACATTAGCCTACATTTTGAAGAGAAGTTTTTTTATTTACCATGCTTTACAAACCTGTGAGCTCAAGGAAGTTCTTTCTTTTAATGCTCTCCTCTAAGTAAATAATGGTCTAGTGCTAGCTAGCAGTGGCTGTGGGAGCTGAGCTGGCTTCTGCTGTGAAAAATGGATAGTCTACACTGATGGAAGAAATCCTGCTTATTCCAGGAGGCTAAGGTGTGCCCTGAGGTCCAGCACTCAATTCTGCATTGTTTATTTCTCCCAGTCTCTCTAAGGGACCACAGTTGGAGTCTTGGTTAGTATCTATGATTTTGTAGATAACCAGCTTGAGATTCCAATAATCTCAAACTCATCCCAGCCCAGGATGTATTGTCCAAATGCAAAAATCCATAAACCACCTCTTTCTTTTAAACAGCTTTTTACTAGTAGCTAGAGCTCATTAATTGGCCAGGCTCTCTGTTTAGTTTCCAATCTTCTCCAAGGAATCTTCTTGGTGATGGGATTTTTCCTAGTGAGTGATGCACAATCCTTCTGTGTACAAAGATCTATAACAGTGGTTTACACCTGAAAAATATTTCAGCTGAGAAATACCCTTAAACCCTCTGCTTTTGGCTAAATGTGTTTTTAATCCTCAGTTTCAATACACAGCAATGATAGTTGGCCACTGTCAGGATTTTCTTGGCTAATGCAGCTTCAGAAATAAAGCAAACACTAAGGCACATCTGAAATGGGAAAGTCTCAGACCAAGCAAGGTAATTGATATTTTTTGTACATGTTACTGGTAAACATGGTGGAATGGTATTTGTGTATAGACTGGATTCCTCCTTTTCCAGGTCTGGCACATCTCACTTCACAGCTCACATACAGTTTAGATTTAGTGATAACTGGTAATGTAGGCAACTGGTTGTTCTGTAAGTAGTATTAAATGGATGGAAATCTGAGTGATCACTCTGGAAGGTGACCTGGGACTCTGGATCACTGAGGATGAAGGATTCTATTCTGTTACCTGCAAGTATGTAAATGACATCATCTTAAAGCTACCCAAAATACCAAAGTACCCCTTCCCCTCATGTCTCTTCAATCCTTAGCAATCATCTGGGCTTGTTGGTGGAGTCCTGGGTCCTGTTTCCTTTGGCACTGCCCATCACAGTTATCCCATGGGCTCCTCAGGTGCATGGACTCACTGCAGTTGTGTCACCTGCAGACGTGAACCACGTGCTTTGCCGTGGTTTTGGGATATCAGCTCTTCCATTGCCTGCTTGTCCTGATAGAAATTTCTCTTTCAGTCTTCATAGTGCCTGTAGTGAATCTTGCCTCTTTTCCTTGTTCTGTACCTTAATTCTCAGAAGGCTGTCCTGGAGGAAGGCTTTTGGATAGCTGAGGCTTGACTCAGTCCCCACTGGTTACTCAGATTACTTACCAGCAGTAGAGACACTTTGCTGCATCTTCTCTTCTCTGATACACCAAGAAAGAAGACCTCATATCATTCTATGGCTTTCAGGCAAGAGGATAAGGTAATGCTGTTAAAACTATTGTAGATAATGATTATGTCTTAACTTTTTTTCCTAAGATTAAACCTTAGAAATTGGAGAGAGGTCCTGGAGTACACAGCACTGTTGCCTGTTGTTTCTGCAAATTCCTTTTGTTACCTTTATTTGCTAATGTGTGTGTTGTATGTGATGTGTTGGCCTGAGTCAATAGTCTGGATTCTCATTCAAGAATGTTTGCAGTTGGTCCCTGGCTTTTCAGACTGTGTCTTCCCTAGGGTTTGGGTAAAGACTTCATATTTCTTGTGAGCATTAATGGGCAGCAGGGCACATACATAACAGAAGAAAAATCTAGTGTTAAATAAGGGACTGGGCTGAAATTACAGAGCACCACCCTGCAATTTCACAGAGGACATCTGAGGAAGAGAGGTTTGACCAAGTGATTTCTATGAGGAAAACCCATATTTACTCAAGAATTTTTATTGTAGGTGTGGAAATGAAACGTGTCCCTTCACCATTGATTCAACTTTTCATTTCTTACTTTATAATTAGGTTATAACTTCAGTTTACATTGGTTATTGCTTTATTTCATGCTGTAAAAGGCTCCTGTTGCATAAATAATACTAAAGCAAGGAGAAGACAATACTTAATTGAGATATGTGTTAATAAATTGGACAAGGAGGTTAGAGCTGCTGTCTGATTGCTACTGTAATAGAATTTGATTGTCTTGTCTTCCCCTTTTTGAATGGTTGCATTTTATCCTTTTCTTTAGTTTTATTTGACAGTGATATTTCCTACTTTTTACTACCCGGACTTTGACCAAAAACTAGTTTTCTGTATATTCTCATATGTAGAAATCTGCATGTGGAGGTTTAGAACTCTACATGAATCCTCTCAGGAAATCTGAGATCCTTAAAGAAAAGGCAGTTCTGAAGTGAGGTATTATCACATGATTTTTTTCTCCCTCCCCAAAGCATCATCTAACATCAGAAATATATTATTTGTTGCTATCACCAAAATGCTGTACTGGAAAGACTAATAGCAGAGAAATTAAAAAAGGAAGAAGTTGAAAGTGAACTGTATTCCCTACCAACTCTGACAGCAATTTTTGTATTTTCTCATCTGTTTGAAAATGTATCAAAATCTGAGGATGAAAATTAAAAGCAGTTTTGGCTGAGCAACATTCATGTATCCTAGAAGTTCTGTAATTTTCTTGGAAAATTAAGGAGATTTAAAGCTAAGATTCAACCACCTAACTTTTGACCCATGACTAATGCCTAGAGAGAAGCCTAGTCATTCTGAGCTTCATTTCCAAGCAGTCAGAAGAGATGTAGCATGGATTTGGCTGAAGGAAGGAGAGTGTAGTTTCCTTTCAGATATGCTTCAGTGTTTCGTAAAGGGCCAGCTGGGATATTTGGAACTGAACCCGTCAGCGCTACCGTAATAGGAGTTTAGCCAGAGTGAACACTGCATCTTCAGGCCCTTCTAGGTTATAATCTCCTGCTTCATAACATTGGTTCTTCAGAAAAATAGCCTGGAATGTTGTCTAAAACACAGAACTGAATCCCAGCAGTGGTCTCCATCACATTTATATTTGTAAGTCTCTTCTCGAACTACCTCTAACCTCATCTCCATTGCTCATAGGCTCTGGATTGTGTTTATATGTCTGGAGTATAACTCCTTCTAAAAGTATTTTGTGCAAAAGCTACTTGAGGTCTTTCTTCCAAGGATCAAATTCAGAGGATTTCCAAACTGTGACCAGATTGTGTCAGTTTTCTGTAAGGAATACAGTACTTCATTATTGCCACAGGGGGTACTGTTGGCTTAATTTTGTATTTGAGTCACTGCTGCTGAAATTATTAAGTTAATGATTTATGCTCCTATGATACAACAATCTCTAGTGTTTAAATTGGTTACTATGTTTTGTTTACTGTTTATAACTACCACAGTTGTTTTAAATGCCACTAAAACTACTTGCCAGCTTGTATGGTTTATTTTTCCCTGCAGATTTTTACAAACCACTTATTGATATAGTGAGGGGAAAAAAAAACTATAGTGATTTATGCTTGAAAAAAAATCCCAAGAGCTATGAATTAACCACTGTTCTGCTATATAGAAAAAAATAACACTCTAGCGACACTGAACAATGGATGTCAAAACCTACTTATTCTAGCACTTGCTTCTGGTTTTATCATAGTGGAAAATTTGAGTGCTTTTTTTCTTTCTTTTTCTTTGAGTACTATGACTGCATCAGTTTTGGACTATGAGCTCACTAGTTTTTCCCCAGGGTTCCTCCTCATCATGCCATGTTAAGTACTTGATTCACTTAAACAGACTAATGTTTGCAAAGGTGGAAAAAAATGTCCCAGAATTCACTGCTTGACAGAAGGTTAGCTCATTTAGCTCCTGGTGCACACAGAAAATTTGAGAGGCTGATTTACACGTTCAAGGAAATCATCTGATAACAAACTCAGGTATGTTCTGTGCTTCTGTTGCTTTGAAGAAAAGAATTTTCTGTTTTTCGCTGGCAGGACGAGTGCATTAGAGAAGTTGCATGATAGTGGGCATTTTCCTTCACCCTGCTGGGTGAAGTTGTGCTCACAGTAAAGCATAAAAAACTGTCTGATATCACATCTTAGACCTCCTTTTTGGGAGCTCTAGTGCCCATTTTGCATTTGTCTCCTTTTTTATGTGCCTCCTGCTGCTGCTTCCATGTGCTTAGCCAGTTACTTCCTGGTGAACTTGTGATCAAAACTAGGGGTACAAGATAAATCAGTTTGTGGCAATGTGTAAAACACACAGGACAATGCTTATAGACAGCTGGAATCACAAATTCCATTGACCTGCTCCATCTCCATAGATACACAGACTGTGGATCAACATCTGAACTGCTTTTCATTCAAAGGGGTCATGCTGCTGTTCCACCCCTCAGCCTCCAGTGCTTTAGCCACTGGCCTGGTTCCCAGCAACTTCAGGCTGTCCAGACAGAGGAAAATGGATGGATTGATTAGGTGATGCTCTCAGAGACATCCCAGCAGCACTACCAGACCCCCCCTTTACACCCCAACACATGGGCTGGGATTTTCCTGCTGTTGGGATCTCTTGAATCTAATATTTACCCTTAGACCAGCCTAAAATGATCAAATACAAAAGGAAGTGATGAACCTGAGACTTTCAAGTAGACTAGAGATGCTGACAATGTAGAAAATCAGACACAAGTACTTTTAAGACAAAAAAGAACAGGATGCCACTTCTATACTACAATATAAGGTAAACTCGAGTACTTTTAGCTAATAAAGGCAAAACAGGGCTCAAATATTTCTGTCCCAGTTTTCCAACAGAGGAGTGGCACAGATCCTGTGCACAGGAGATTTGGTGCATTTGGGATCCATCTGACTCACTTCTCAAAGCAGCACATCCACCTGGTGATCTGCACACACTCGCCTGGGGCTGCTGTACATCTGGCAGCCAGAGAGCTACCTTTTCTCTGGGCTCACTTATCCAGACAAATGGGAAAAATTATCTTTTACTACCCAGAGAACATTTCCAGGCAGAAGGAGAAGGATATATTCTGGGAAACCCAAAATATTTAGTACCCCCAGCTAGTGACACAACCTGTTAATTGTGTCCTTTCACAAATTCATGTGACAGTTTCATTAACTGACAGCATACAAGCAAGTGTGAAGTCCTGAAATCCACAACAGAAAAGCCTCGAGCTCCACCATAAATGAATGTAGGCTTAAGTTAAGTATCAGGTATGTTTTCACATGCCTACCATGATCTTTGTGTGGATCCAATCCATCCTGTGCAAGAAACAGTGCAGAGAGAACAAAGGCACTTCATGTGGTGTGGGAGAATTTCTCTGATAGAAAGAAAATTTTAGATGTGTGAGAGAGAAGAGCATCAATCCACAGAAGAGATGTGGGGGGCACAGGAAAGGTTGGCTGTCCAGAACACAGCTTTGAGGAGCTGCACCCAAACCCTTCCTAGTGTGGACTGGGAGAAAATACAGATGTGAGTAATTCCTCTGGAGATTCCTTTGAAATGCCAGTAGGAATTTCAGCTGCAGTGTGGTTCAGCAGTGAGTGGTGGGTGTCCAGGGTGCCTGGGCTGTGGGACACACTGTCTATTCATCCTGGACACATAGACCACTGTGGGAACAGAAGTTCATGGGTGCTGCTGTCCAGACTCTCTTTAGGGAGTGCATCAGCACAGGGAAGCTGGCAAAGGAAAATGCATGTAATCCTCTTACTTCAGTAGGGTTTTTTTTAACCTAACTAAGCATCTAGTCAGAGATGAGCTACACTTTTAACTTACTTTCAAAGACATTCCTTGTGAATTTTTCCAGAGCTGGAATGCTGTATATGCGATATTTCCTTTAATAAAGCATTCAGGAGTTGTTTTTCAAGGAGGTGCATAAATATGGGAGTCCACCATGCAAGAGAGGTCATATGTAGAAGATCTGAGAACCTACTGGCAGAATTACCCTGCAAGTTTATTTTATAGGACTTGAAGGTTTGGGGTTTTTTTCCCCTCACAGTTTATAAAATAACACTAATCTGTGTGTTAATGTGTGGCCTGTGAAAGGTGTGTGAAAGATCTGCTTAGCCTTTTGCAGGGAAAAGACTCGTCTCCTCTGATGTAGATGACTCAAAAGGTTCTGTAGGTGAAAATTAACTCATGTAGGAAAGTATCCATGGCAAGAAAAACATGAAAAAAATTCCTTTCTGGCATCAGAAGTTTTTCCTTAATACATTGGGGTACTACATCTATGGGAAAATAAAGGAAGGTGATAAATCCAAACTATGAGCTATCTGGAAACACCTCTCCCACACACAACACACAACACACACCTCTGGAAGGCTTTTAGAGGACTTGAATGAAAGATCTCAAACGGACTAAGTTAGAAAGGAGACTCACTTTAATTCTTTTCTCTTCAGGGTGTAGGGTGAAATATTGATATAAAAATGTAAGTGATTATTTCCGTCTGTGATGTAAAAGCTTGAGGTGGGAACCTTGTGTTTCAGGAGTAAAAAAGAATACTAAGCACAACAGAGTTCCATCCCCCTCCATTGCTCTGCCAGGAAGATGGTACTCTGTAAAGCACTGAGAGAATCAATGCAGCAGGGGCAAAAGAAGCTGTAAGCTCCTCAGGTGAAATTGTGCTCCTAAAACAAATGGGAAAAATCATTTTTCACAAATCAATTGCAATTTTTCAATGTTTCATGAGTTTTTATGCATCACTACTGATCACCCAGAAGCTGTATAAAAGAGCTTCCACTGAGGTATGAGGTGTTTGGCTGTTTTTACCAAGCAATAAAATTGTGTAGTGAGATGGCAATATAAAATTGTACGTTTTTTTAATAATTCAAAACTACTTTTTTTTTTTTAAAATTCTGGATGTAAAATCTGCCCTATTAGGTGAATGAATATATAATTATACTTTTCACTCTATAATTATGCCTTTTAAATGCTTAACAATGTTCTTTACAGATTTTCCTGTATCAGGAACTATGAATATTAGTTTTGAAAATATGATTTTAACAGCTTTTAAGCTAATAAAGCCATAACATTCTGGTATGGCATTTTCAGAGCTTCCTGTTAACTCTGGAAACACTTTATACACTGATCTCTCCTCTGTGGAGACCAGTGGCAGGACCCAAGAGAATGGCTTGAAGTTGTGTCAGGGGAGGTATAGGTTGGATATCAGGGAAAGGTTCCTCCCCCAGAGGGTGGTTTGGCACTGGAACAGGTTCCTCAGGGAGGTGCAGCAGCCTGACAGAGGTCAAGAAGCATTTGGAAACTGCTCTCAGTCTCATGGTGTGATCTTTGGGGTTGTTCTGTCCAGGGCCAGGAGTTAATGTGGTAATTCTTGAGAGTCCCTTCCAACTCAATTCTGTGATTCCATGCTTCTATACACCCTATGTTCATGAAATTTGTATAAAAAATAGATGTCTTAGAGGAGTATATTGTCTTGTAAGCTTCTTCCTTTCTATGGGGAGGAAAAATCACAGTCAGAATGTCATTTGTTCAGCATTTTGTGTTTTCACTAAAGTTGGTGGGAGTTTAATTTCTGTCTATAATTAAATTGTTTTAAACAACATCTGTTCAGACCTTGTGGTTTTGTTCTGGAGCTGTGATCATTATTCGAGCTGAGAATCAGACCCGTTATTTTTTGTGGAGAGCAAAGGAAAATACTTTCTTTTCACTTTTATTTACTGTGTTAAAATGCCTTTGTCACTTACCAAGTGAGAGGTTTATCCTCCCCCACTCTGTCTCCACTCCTTTTCTGCCCTCCCAATCAGAGGTTCCTGTTATTTTTTCCTTCCCACCCTCAGTCACTGTGTTATCTCTAAAACCAGTTTTGAAGTAAAACCCTGACACTCCTCCAGATCATTCAGATGTATGGCACACTGACTCTTTGAGCATATGATTTGCTACCTCTCCCTATGTTGAACTCTTCACTCTTACTCATGCCTTCTGTTTCCTGCCCAGAAACCAGTTTTAAAGCTTACAATACTTGTACAGTGTGTTTTTTAAAGGTTTTCTGAGAACTTCATTACACCAGCTGTCATACAGGGTTGTGCAAGAGGGAGGGGACCACAGAAGGTCATCCTCCCTCCTTGCTCGGCTTTTCAGCTGTGCCTTAGGGAAACCTCTGTGCTGGGGGCAGCAAATGCTCTTTTACTGGGGCTTGGATCCGAAGGAAAAGGTGTTTATTTCAGTGGACCTCAGGCTGTGCCCCAATACTCGTGCAGTGAATAAATCATCTCCCATCAGAGAGCAGAATGGATTGAAGAGGTGTCTGGGTCCTTGTCCCCTTCCTCTGGAATCATTTGCTAGTGACTGGGTGAGAAGAGAACTGAGAAAAGCAGGAGATAGACGGCAGAAGTCCCTTCAGTCACTTCTCAGACAAGGATGACAAAAACTTCTTGCTGAAGCACAGAAAGTGGAGTTTATTTTAACCTCCCTAATGAGAAATGAAAAGTAAACAGTGCTTCAAGAACAGCATGACAACTATCAGTAAACAGTTAAAACTTGTGTAGAGGAAACCAGGTTGCATCAAGTTACCAAATGTTTTCTATAATACTATATTCCTCTCCTGTGGACAATTAGGAAGACTGTTCTGCATTGGAGGACTAGTGTTGACAGCACAGAGCAATGGACATTTCAATGTTTCCTTACTCCTGAGATCCAATAAAGATTTTATACATTGGGGTTTGCCTTGTTTCACTTCCATTGTGATGGTAAGTAGAGAATGGTGTTATTTATTTATGATGCACTGTCTGTTTGCATGAATACATAACTATAAACAGGAACTTTCATTTTTCTACGGAAGCTGTGTCAATCTTTTCCAGTGACCTCTTACACTGATTTTAAATCATGTATCAAGCAACTTTTAAAAAGGGGCTTGAGCTACAGTTACATGACTTCACACCAATTTTTAAGTCTATGTTTGATAATCTATCATACACAAGCAAATCAATCCTCATTTGCCAAAGGAATACTAATAGTGCCTTACTAGACTGTAAAATTACTAAATCAAACTTTTCTGGCTTGTCCCTCACTAAAATCTCTATTCATGGAAAGCATTTTAACTACAGACCATCTGCCCTTCTCTTGGTCTTCCATATTCTGCACATCTGCAGAGCCTGACTGCTGTCCTTGGTGGCCATCACGTGCATGATCTCACTTTCAGGCCTGGGTAGCAGGGCTCCCACAAGTGATCTGGCTGCTGGTTCCTGAGCTCAGTATCTGTCACTGTCATCATGGTCAGGAAAATACAGTTTTTAGTAGTGTGGTTCTTTGTTCTCACGTCTGTCCCTCCCTGGCTTTCCCCAGGGGTGCTCCTCTTCAGGTCAGGCACAGGAGGGGAAGCAGAAACGTGGTTGTTTTCCCACCCTGCTTAGAGAAGCCAGGTTGATCACATACGTTGGATGTTGGACCTGGAAGTTGTCCAAATGAAAGATACAGACTTGTAGAGAAGCAGCAGTAACTAGTTTAGCACTGCAGCAAATCCATGGCTCCTTCCTGAGGGTGACAGTAGCCCAAGGAGCTGTAACAGGAACCTTCCAGAAGGTGAGGTGGCCCTCCTTGGGAAGGGCCCATCACAGGGCTCTGGTCCTGGGTGCTAGCAGGGAACATGTGGCATATGCACAACTGATGGATCCAAACTAGGCTTGTCAAAAGGCAGTAAGAGATTAAAATAAGAGATTAAAAAATCCATTTCTGCCTCGTCACCAAAAATTTCCTGTTCCTCAGCTGAAAAAGGGCTTCAGAAACTTTGCAGGCAAAGATTTTCCCCAGGCTATAAGGGTGGGAACAAGTAACAAGTGGATGGGAAGTGAAGCATTGTGGGCAATGATTCAGTCTTGTTATAGGGCAGCCTCTAGGAATAATGCCACAGAACTATTCAGCAAAAAATCTCTCAAGTTTTCCAGGGTCCTGGTGGTCCTCAAATAGAGTATAATTTTCAGGATTTTTTTTTTTTTTAATCTAGTTACCTAAATGCTATGCTATACTTTTCAGTGTCCTATGTGACTAACACAAGAAATATTTGTACAAAAAAGAGTTCTGGGAGTCCCTTATGTAGACTAAGCCCACTTATGTAGACTAAACTGCCACCATGAAGCCAGAGCTGGACATTTGTCTCATCTATGAATTAGGCTGATCAGTCAAAACTGCCAGAAGTCAAAGCTTAATCTGATCATTAATTATTACTGATTTGCAGTCCAAGAAAATAGAAGGCCCCTACATCATTGAAGTTTATGCTAGGGATCAAATTAAATTCTCCTGTGTTTTGAACATAGCACTTTTGGAAAACTTGCAGACTTTCCTTACAGGAAAGTCTGTACACCATAATACAGGCCTGCTGACATTTTTCAGAGCACACAGATAACATAAAGAGAAAAGAACTGATTGAAATGTAGATACAAAGAATACCACAAAACAACAGAAAAAGTAGTGCTTTGTTGAATTTCCCACCTGAATTCTAAAGCACATGGGTGGCTGCCTTGGTTCTAAAGATGTTTTTGCTACTTGAACTCCTTCAAAGAATCTGTTCTAAACCGCTTAGCAACAGCCTTCATTTCCCAAAGATAGAAATTAAAATTCATTTGGACTGACAGGGAAACAAAGAGGGAAGGAGAAAAAGACATTGTTTTTTTCATACAGCCTTAACAAAAATGATGTGTTAATTTGACTCAAGAAAAAAGATGCAATAACAAGAAAACAAAAAGGAGGAAAAATAGAAAATAAATATGGTTTGAATTAATAAAGTTTATGTTAATCTAATGAGAAAAGAATGGAGTGAATCATCTTGTAACTAATTAATGATCCTTTAGAAGGATTTATCATATGCTGCCACTAAAATATGTTTTAAATTATTATTCAAGGAATATATGGGAAAAGCTACAGAGTTTTAGGGACCAAATGGAAGGATTTAAGGCATTACAGAAATTTCATTTGTAACCCTTTGGGCTGAGTTTTTTAATACCTTACAGTGACAAGAAGAGTAGTGTTTAGGGAGAGCTTCAGTTGATGTTGCACTTGTAATTCATCGCAAATGGGTTTCCTTTGATTATATTTATCATGCCTTCTTTGAGATTGAGCAACAGAGGCTGGATAGGATCTTCAGCAAGTGTGTGGGTATGATCTCTCCCTTTGTTGGTGGGCGACTGGGCAGGCACTCTGAGTGCTGGATGCTGCAGGGTTAGAGGGGTCAGACTCACTGAAGGGGGAAATGTGCTTGTGCAAAGCTCTGACAGCTCTTCTCCCTCACGTCTCTGAAGGGCTGCCCTGAATCACACCAGCGAATTGTGGTCCTTACAGGGCAGGGTCTGCCTCACCTTCAGCAATGCTCATTTAAGCTCTGTCTGGAGTGAATAGAAACAGGTAGGAACCCCTACAAAACTTTGCGTGGAATTAACTGGGCCACGTAGACCAGAGGAAGAATGACTAATTCAGACTGTACGCCTAAAATTTAGGGGGCCAAGTTGGATGAGATGATGTACAGTCACTGTGGCTGTGCCTGCTGGGGGATTAATGGAGCACTGCTCATTTTGCTATCCCACCACTGCTGCTCACTGCCCTGCACCACAAGAGTACCTTGAAAATGGGAGCAGTGGTAGTGGTGGGAGGATCTGGATGTGGACTCACCATAGTCCTTGGAAATTCTCCTTTAGTGGGGGATTTCCCAAGACAAGGCTTGTTGGGGTGATTTCAGCTCTCTTAATGCCACTTTAAGAGGACAGACTGAAAGTCCTGATTTTGCATGTATAGGATTCCCATATCATCAGGAAGCTGACAAGAGCTTTAATCCATGCCATAGTATAGACCAAGCTTTCAGTGGAAAGCTGAGAGTAAACCCCAAAATATAATCAGAACCAGCAGTTTGTCAAAAAGCTGCAGAGACACATCTTCCTCCTTGCTGTTTTTCTTTTACCTCTGTGATGCAAATGGACCTGTCAGTTGCTGCAGTGTGAATCTGACCTCATTTGAGGTTCATTTTTGCAAAGAATAGGAGGTCTGTTCACCAGGCTCCGAAAATGTTCAGACTCTGCTCGTCCTTTGATCTCCAAAGTAGGCTGGGCTCACAGCCTAAGTGTGTATTGCCAAAAATTCTGTGACCCCACAGCTCCTCCTATTAATAAGATACCATCTGGTTTATAAGGGTGAGAGTAAATTAGAATTTAAAGGGAGAGGCATAATGTGGGTAAATAAATGCATAGTGACATAGTGCTGTCAGTACTGTTTGCGTGTGAGGGGTCCAATCACATAGGTGGCCACACTTTAGAAGATGGGGCCAGTTGCTTTGCATTTTATCTGGGGAGTCATTATATTCATAAGAATCAACCAGAAATCAATCAGAAAGCAGAGCTTTAAGTGTAGAGTTCATTTTTTTCCCCCCTTTTATGATGTTTCAAATAATCCTCATTCCTCAGTAACTTCTGTCAGACGGAGTTGTGTGCATTTTTCAGCTATCAATTTGTGAAGGAAAAAATGTTGGGAGCTGGTAGCATGGTTTTAATTGGGAAAACCACCCAAGAGCTCACATGTGCAGCTGACCTAGGTTATCTCACACCAGTGAATCAAATATACCCCTGTACAACCAAGCTGGAAATGAGAGGCCAGTTTCTCTCTCACAGCCTGCAGTGTGAATCAGAAATCATTAATTTGAAGGAAGAGCAATGAGGCTGTGTCAAAGCAGCACAAATTCCTGGAGAAAACCCAGCAGAGTTACTGGTAAGAATCAACCCTCTACAAAGCTGAGTCCTGGGAGTTCCAAGCATTCTCACACACCCAGTCCGATCATGTTGGAAGTAAAACAAAATCATCTTTTTCAGCTTTGATCTGTGTTCCTGCTCCTGTGCTAAAGAGAGAGATGAAAAAAAGAAGAAATAAAAGAAGATAAAACCAAGTACTTTGGAATATCAGAAATTTTTTCAGTTTCAGCAAAAAGCAAGGGTTTTTTAATACATAGAATTATAGAATCGTAGAATGTTAAGGGGTTAAAATGAACATTAAAGATAGCCTAGCCCCAATCCCCCTGCCTTGGGCAGAGACACCTTCTACCAGACCCGGTTGCTCAAGGCTTTATCCAACGTGGCTTTAAACACTGCCAGGTTTGGGATGTCCACAACCTCCCTGGTCAACCTGTTCCAGTGTCTCACCTGGCATACATAGAACTCTTATGTTTTCTGCCCCTGTCCATTCTCCTACCAAATAACTGAAGGATCATCTTTATTCGAGCCTCGGATCTCAGTCTTGCAAAACCTTACACACAGGCTGCCTTGCTCCCTCTCTCTCAGGCAGTGTCAGGAACATACATTCACACTTCNGGCCACGTAGACCAGAGGAAGAATGACTAATTCAGACTGTACGCCTAAAATTTAGGGGGCCAAGCTGGATGAGATGATGTACAGTCACTGTGGCTGTGCCTGCTGGGGGATTAATGGAGCACTGCTCATTTTGCTATCCCACCACTGCTGCTCACTGCCCTGCACCACAAGAGTACCTTGAAAATGGGAGCAGTGGTAGTGGTGGGAGGATCTGGATGTGGACTCACCATAGTCCTTGGAAATTCTCCTTTAGTGGGGGATTTCCCAAGACAAGGCTTGTTGGGGTGATTTCAGCTCTCTTAATGCCACTTTAAGAGGACAGACTGAAAGTCCTTATTTTGCATGTATAGGATTCCCATATCATCAGGAAGCTGACAAGAGCTTTAATCCATGCCATAGTATAGACCAAGCTTTCAGTGGAAAGCTGAGAGTAAACCCCAAAATATAATCAGAACCAGCAGTTTGTCAAAAAGCTGCAGAGACACATCTTCCTCCTTGCTGTTTTTCTTTTACCTCTGTGATGCAAATGGACCTGTCAGTTGCTGCAGTGTGAATCTGACCTCATTTGAGGTTCATTTTTGCAAAGAATAGGAGGTCTGTTCACCAGGCTCCGAAAATGTTCAGACTCTGCTCGTCCTTTGATCTCCAAAGTAGGCTGGGCTCACAGCCTAAGTGTGTATTGCCAAAAATTCTGTGACCCCACAGCTCCTCCTATTAATAAGATACCATCTGGTTTATAAGGGTGAGAGTAAATTAGAATTTAAAGGGAGAGGCATAATGTGGGTAAATAAATGCATAGTGACATAGTGCTGTCAGTACTGTTTGCGTGTGAGGGGTCCAATCACATAGGTGGCCACACTTTAGAAGATGGGGCCAGTTGCTTTGCATTTTATCTGGGGAGTCATTATATTCATAAGAATCAACCAGAAATCAATCAGAAAGCAGAGCTTTAAGTGTAGAGTTCATTTTTTTCCCCCCTTTTATGATGTTTCAAATAATCCTCATTCCTCAGTAACTTCTGTCAGACGGAGTTGTGTGCATTTTTCAGCTATCAATTTGTGAAGGAAAAAATGTTGGGAGCTGGTAGCATGGTTTTAATTGGGAAAACCACCCAAGAGCTCACATGTGCAGCTGACCTAGGTTATCTCACACCAGTGAATCAAATATACCCCTGTACAACCAAGCTGGAAATGAGAGGCCAGTTTCTCTCTCACAGCCTGCAGTGTGAATCAGAAATCATTAATTTGAAGGAAGAGCAATGAGGCTGTGTCAAAGCAGCACAAATTCCTGGAGAAAACCCAGCAGAGTTACTGGTAAGAATCAACCCTCTACAAAGCTGAGTCCTGGGAGTTCCAAGCATTCTCACACACCCAGTCCGATCATGTTGGAAGTAAAACAAAATCATCTTTTTCAGCTTTGATCTGTGTTCCTGCTCCTGTGCTAAAGAGAGAGATGAAAAAAAGAAGAAATAAAAGAAGATAAAACCAAGTACTTTGGAATATCAGAAATTTTTTCAGTTTCAGCAAAAAGCAAGGGTTTTTTAATACATAGAATTATAGAATCGTAGAATGTTAAGGGGTTAAAATGAACATTAAAGATAGCCTAGCCCCAATCCCCCTGCCTTGGGCAGAGACACCTTCTACCAGACCCGGTTGCTCAAGGCTTTATCCAACGTGGCTTTAAACACTGCCAGGTTTGGGATGTCCACAACCTCCCTGGTCAACCTGTTCCAGTGTCTCACCTGGCATACATAGAACTCTTATGTTTTCTGCACCTGTCCATTCTCCTACCAAATAACTGAAGGATCATCTTTATTCGAGCCTCGGATCTCAGTCTTGCAAAACCTTACACACAGGCTGCCTTGCTCCCTCTCTCTCAGGCAGTGTCAGGAACATACATTCACACTTCACCCGGTCCAGCCAAGGCAGAGCAAGGATTTTCAGCTAACAACTTGTACACAAGATTCCTGCAAAGCGAATTATACTTTTGCTGAGCTACAGCCTGCCTTGTGTTGTGCCAAAATGCAAGCTCCCAGAATACAGTGTGTTGAAGGGAAATATTAAAATTCTACTTCTTAGTTTGTCTAGTCATATACACCATATTAACATGGCATATTAAGGAAATACATGCTAAGGATAGGAGAACTGCCAACAGCCAACATTTTTTTCATGGCTGGGCTAAATGTCAGTTTTTTGATAGTGATGGCAGGGGAGCATTAGTCACATGTGAGCTTTGAATAAGAAAAACATCACTCTGGATGAAAAACAAAAAAGAAAATGTGCCATTTACTTCACAAGCAGTGTAGGTAGAGGATGCAATTAGAGAGGAACAGGTACTCATTTGCAAATCTGCTTGCATTATTAGTATCTATTATGGAACAAAGGGTTGTGATTACATTCAAGACTATGAACTGTGTATGAAAACAGTTGATTATTCTTTCAGAAGGTAATGGTCCTGTTTTCTTTTTCCAGCTTCCTCCTTGCATCTGTATTGTTACAATCTCTCAAGACACTCACAGACACAAGACAATTTCTAATCCAGTTAAGAGGAACCAAATCCGAGGAGGTGACTATGTTGCTTCCACATGCTGTTTTCCATAATTTTCATTGGTGTTATGAACATTTGTGCATGAAGGAAGGAGGGAAGGCTGTTGCAGATGCCCTTCCAGGCTGCAGGGTCTGTAGTTTGAGTTGCTCTGGTTCCTGCAGCAGAGCATGATCCAACATGCAGCAGAGTGAGTGGGACACTGTCCAGGCACCTTCTCCAAAGTCCACAGCCACTCTATAGTGTAACTCAAGATCTCTTTGGTGGATAGAGAGATGGCCACAGCAGGCTCTGGGGTTGGGAACAGCCACTTTACATTCCATGTCTGTACACAATACTAGTGGAAAGTGCAGGAAAACAATAGCAACTCTAATTTTGATTCCTAACTAACAGCATTTCATTTTCCCATATCCAGCCTCAGATGCTTTGTTGCCTATTTGTATCCAAAGAAAAGTGCAGAAGAATGAGAAGCACACAGAGCTGGGACTAGGTTTTCCCATGGATCTCCCAAATGTACATGGTGGGAAGACCACATGAAAATCTTTATTGCAAAAGTTTCTCTGAGGGGTTCATGCTGTAGTAATGCCAAAAAAGCTCAGAAAATTAGCTTTATTACATGTACCTCCTCAGGAGATTTTCTTGTCTGAGGACATTTTATTTACAAGTTAGACAGTCTGTTCTGCCATGGATTCTTAATGCAGCTCATTAACTGTGCTGAAGGCCCTGTTCAAGACTTACCTGAAAGATTTCAGTTTAAAACCAGAAGAAAATGTCACCTAAAGCCCATGGGGAATGTGATGGGTTCCCTCATACCCACTGCAATTATTCTTCACATGCTGTGAGATGCATCTGTAGAGTCTGAAAACAAGAATCTGTCATCTGGTTTTATTTTGTTGTTCTTGAGAATGCCAAGTTGATTCAGCAAGGTCATGCATGGTCTAAATATATGCCAATAATTTTTTTGTTGTTGTGAAAATCATCTTTAGATTTATGACTATGAACAATAATCTAGCTTAAGCTCAGTTTTCTAGTTCTGCATGCTATTTCAAAAATAAAAACAGTTACAAACTTTGAGCTTTTAGACCAACCTTGAAGTTGGCATGAAAATGTACATGCTGAGCTATCAGTTTCCTAATGTTTGTACAGTGAATATATTCCTTTTCCTTAACCCTGCAATGTCCTCATATTGAAGTTGTAGTTCTTGTACATGCACTCTGAAGGGGATTGTGGTGCTTGTGACATATTTACACACTCACAAAGCAAGTGGCCAGGGTTGCATCCTCCCTAATTGCTGCATTTCACTGAAGCTCCAAAGAGCAACACTACACAAATGGAGTTCCTAGAGGCTGTATTGCAACTGGACGTTTTCCAAAACTCCTTGAAGGCCATGAGCAAACATGTAAAAGTTACTGTGTGGAAGTTAATGGTTTTGATCTGAGTTTCAGTAATATCAATATTACTGGAATAACTTCAATGACCACATGAATGTATGCATATTTGTCTTCAGAGCCTGGTTATAGTCCCATGTACCAGGGTCTCATACACCCAACAGAAAGCTTTTACACTGAAATGTGGCAGCTACTTAATGCTGCATGAGAAGTTAGGAGAGTTCTGCACCAAGCTCTGCTCTCAAAGCATTTTTGCAACACTGCAAAGGAATTTATTTATGTGTAATTAAAGCATATAAAATTAAAGGGTGATTGGGGAATCAGAAAAATTACAGCCAGCTGAAATCAAAGGACTTCAATAGAAACAAATACATAATTATTGGAAACAGCATTTTTCATGCTCAGCAGGTTTAACAATAACATTTCTGAGAATGTGTCAGGGACTGCTTCATGATCTCAGTCTTTGGTATGTAGATTTATGTTGCTTCCAAAATGTGACACTTCTTCATATAGAGGGCCCTCTAATACATCATCAGTTCAAGAACCAGCTCAGACAGGCAGACTAATAGGATCATTCTAAATTTAGTTTGAATAATTTTTCTAAAGTGAGCACATAATGACAGCTGGTAAAATGCGAAGATTACAGTGCACTTGCATTGAAAAATAAATTAGTTTATTGTCTCATTTTAAAATGTGTCAAGTTGTAAAAAAAAAAAAATCCATATGTTATTGCTCTAAAATTATAAAAACACAAGGTCTCCTATAGTAGTAATCCCTGGAAATTTTCTGCCCCATAATGATGCAGCGAGCAGGTGTTTTATATTCTGCCCAGAATCAAATAACATGGAATCACAAAACTGAACTGAGGTTAAAAGGCACCTCTGGGGTTATTCCTCCCCAGGTGCAGTACTTTCCCTTTGCTTTTGTTGATGTTCACAGCATGTCTGACTTGGACGTGATATCAACCCCTGGGTGCACAACCTGTGAGCAACCTCCAGCTGAATTCCTTGCTGGGTCCAACAGTCCCTCAGGTTTCCAGCCCACCTTGCTGTCCATTTCTACATCTCTATCTTATTGATGTCTGTGATGAACACAGCATTGGGAGCCTTGCCAAGGTGAGGAGAGACAGCGTCAGCTGCTCTTCCCTCACCCACCAGCACTGTGGGTGGCTGAGGGTGAGTCTGCACACATGTCAGCGTTGGTGACTCGAAATCATCCTGCCCTTGGTATGCTTGGAAACGGTTTCCAGGAGGATTGTCTCCATCACCTTCTTGGGTAGAGGGGGGAGGTTGATTCTGGTCAGTTCAAACCAGTGCTGACTGGTTGCAACTGGATAAAACTGGTAAAAAACAGTTCCAACCAGTTTTGGCTGGTTCAAACCAGTTCTGACTGGTTCAAAATGGTTCCAGCCAATGCAAACTGTTACTAAATGGTTCAAACCAGTTCTTGACTGGTTCTGACCGGTTCAAACCAGTTCAAAATAGGCAGAACAGGTTAGAACTCTTTGAGCTGGTTTAAACCGGTCAGAACCAGTCAGAACAGATCTGAACCAGTCAGAACTGGTTGGAACCAGTTTGAAGGACTTGGAACCGGTTAGCACTAGTGGGAACCAGTGGGAATCAGTTTGAACAGTTCTAAACCAGTTGGAACTGGTCAGAACTAGTTTGAACTGGTCAGAATGGGTTGGAACCAGTCAGAACTTGTTTTAACTGGCTGGAAGCAGTATGAACTGTTTGGAAGTGGTTTGAACAGTTTCAAATCAGTCTGAACCGGTCTGAACCGGTTTGAACTGGTTTGAACAGGTTTCAAACCATTGGTGATGTCAGCCTTGTACTTCATGGAAGGAGCTCTACAACCCTTGAGGTGTCACTGCCCAGCCATATGATGGCCAAGAACTGAATGTGCGGGAAGCTCCAAACATTTCTTCAGCCCCCTTCATCCAGAGGCTGAAGCTCATTGGCAGCAAAGGGCACTGCTCACCCTTCTCTTGATCCACGGGGAAGTGAAGTGCTTCTATTTCCAGACTCCCCTTCTAAAACATTTCCTGAGAACTAAAATTGTTTAAAAAATGTAAAAGAAAACAGTTACAGAAAAACGATATTAAAAGAAAATTCCAAACTGCAGTGAATGCCTCCAGCCAAATTTCTAAACTGGGCAGCAGAATGAGAGGAAATGGCAACATATTTTTGCAGCATTTACACTTTTTATGCTACTGCTGGCACACACAGTTTTGTGCCTGTAGAGAGAGCAAAATATTGGAGTCAAAACATTCCCTGTAGATCTGAGAGCAGAATAATATTGAAATTCAGGTCCTCGGTGTAGGTCTGAAGATACAGTCCTGCCCTTGAGTTGAACTGCCTGTATGAGGTTGTGAGGGGTTTCTGAGAAAGCTGGCACTGGAACTGGGATGAGCAAGCGAGCCTGGTGGCTCTGCTGAGGGGACAGGCAGGTCCCTGTGGTGAGGCCACAGCCACCTGGCCAGCCCAGCCTGTGGCCAGCAGCTCTGCCGAGCCTCCTGTGGACAGGGAAGGGAGGGAGAAGGTTCTGCTGGGAGGATGCTGAAGGTACTACTGGGAGAAGGCTGGTGTTGTTCAGATCTTAGGGAAGAAGAGGCAGAGCAGGTTGGATGGGAGGCCCCAGGAAACCCAGCATTGTTGCTTAGCAGTACTCAGAGGAAACACTTTTGTTTGTTTGCTTGACTTAAATTTTCATGTAAGCACCCTCAGCCCCTTTGAAACTTGTTTAAAAATGAATGAAACACGGCATTTACTGTCTGATATATAAATCAAACCATTACTGTAACTGTGGAATGATCAGTAGAGACAAACAGTCTCTCTTTAGTTTGTTACTAGCCTGGAAAAAGCATTAATTAGCACTAATGAATCACCAGAGCGATGACTGAGCCAGGTTTCCAGCATTGCCAAAACACAAGCATGATTCAATTAATGCTGAAGGTTTTAGTACATGTGTTTTTATGGAACAGTCTTTTGACACTAGTGTCTTTTTAATAATGCTTTGCAAATCTCTTCCAATATTATTGCGTGCAGACTGAGCTTCCCAATTCACTGCAAACAATAAAGAGTCAGAATGCATCTGTGACCTCCTTTTGGAAGAAATATTCATCTGGGTAATGTAATTATTATGTAAATTACTCAGAGTTAATGGTATTTTCTATTTATGCTGGATTTACTGCTGTCAGAGTTGATGACTGAGTAGCACTAGAGCTTAGATATTGGCGCAAAAGTTAATGTGTTATTTAATTTAATTTAAAGATTCCGAGAAACTGCTCCTAGTGTGTAAACAAAGTCTTATCAACAGACCTCCACAACCATTTGTGTTTTCATTGGTAATCTCTGCAATTCAGAGACAGGGGCCAAACTGTGCAATCCAACTCAACAGGGGATAATGTGGAATCATCCTGAAGAGTTGTTATAATTCTTGCCCAATGTCCTCGGAGCAGGGGGAAAGACAATGCAGTCTCTGCCTTTGCCGTGCAAACAGTTCCATCCTCTTCAGGTGGAGTCTGAGCTCAAATCAAGAGGTGACAGAAAGTACAGTACCTGGACCATGGAGTGGCACAGGCTGCAGCTGCTGTTTCATTGCCATCCTGGACTGGCTTATTCCCAGACATTATTATCTTTAGGGACAAGATGACTTTCTAGACCCTGAAATGCTCAAATTTTCAGATTCAAATATGAAATATTTTGCTTTCTGTTGTCTGTGAAATTGAAGGTAGATGAAAGTCTTCTTAGTTAAAGCTGGCTGAGAAAGAAAATATGAAACAATACCCAAGGTGGTGTTTCCTGCTGGGTGTCAGGAGCAGACCCTGTACCTCCCTCTGTAGAAGGAGAGTCACTGAATTTTTTTTCCAGCAGTCTCTGCATTTCAAAAGAGACTCAGAATTCTTTGTTTTGACAGAACAGGCCGGTTCATGTTCCTGAACCACCCACAGTGCTTGGAGTGGAGACATCTCACAGATTCTCTAAGTATGCAGAAACATAAGCTTAATGCCAAACCAATACTCACCAAACTACCAATGCATGTAACCTCTTTTCTTGCTGTTCTTCCATGTCACCTCCCAGGCCCTCCATCCCGTAGCTGAAACTGAAGCTGCTTCCTTGAAGGGGAGTCTGAAGGATCACCCAAAGTACTGGATGGGCAAAGGGAATTCACTGACTTGGGGGAGAGTAACAGCTCTGGCAAGGTGGGAGCTATGCATTTTTCCCTGATTGGTAACTTGAAGGTACTGCTGAGGAAAGGACATTTTGCATTTTCTCTGGAAACACCTGACATGGTCAGTAAGACAATGAACTGACATTACCACTGCTAAGAGGACATGGAAGCAAAATTCCATCATGCAGAGATAGTCTATACCAGAAACTTCAAATCTCTTCGTCCTTTATCTGCTTGGACTCTGAAGAGTTGAATAAAGCAATATAACTGTAAGCAAAATCAAATTTGCAACGTTACACAAACACAGCACAATTTCACATCCCAGATGGCCATCAACTTTGCCCATTTCCAGTACATCTCAGGCTTGCAGTCATCTGCTCATCTTCTCTGCTGCCAAGGCTGCCTGCTGAAAGTCTCTTTTCTTAAGAAAGGCCAGGCAATCACTCAGTGGGACTACATGAGGCTGTCAGCTCCTCCTATACCACTAACACTGGGCTTGTTGTAATCTTTTCCACTATAAGCCAAAATTTTTCGGCACTAACAACCCAGATGTACACATTAATTTTGGTCTGAAACTGAAAACAGAAGGAATTAGGCCACCCAGCTCTGAACTAAGGACAAACTTCCCAATTTATGTGTTGTCCCTATGAGAAAAATATGGGTCTCAGTTGCAGCTGGGAACATTTATGACATTTGGTATGTCTGCACATTCTCACTGCGAGGGACAGATTGTCAAATTCTGGTTCTAGTTACATGCATGCAGCAGAAGTGAAATCAGTAAATGATCATATCACTAGCCTATCCAGTGAAATCTAGGCCTTTTATAAGTGTTGATAACAGATTTTTTTTCTGCCTACTGTCACATAAATAAGATAGGAAATCACATTTTAAAGGATTACAAAATAACTTTATAAACACAGTGCAAACCAAGAAAACACCAGAATCTTGAAACAGGTAACCAAATGCCTACTAGTAAAACCTGTTGGCATTGGTGTGGTGTATTTCTGACATAGCTTTAATTGCATGTAAATGTTGAATTTGTGATACTTCATGTGAGGCTGAAACCTGAGAGGAAACCTAACTTGGTAAACAGAATAAGCTATATTAAAGCGATGATTTGCAGAGCAACTCCAAGTTCAGCTGAAGTTCCCTGTACAGTAATTTCACAAAGCCCATTGCTTTCTCCAGTCATCCTCTGCAATGTATCAGCTCTTTCTGTAGCCTATGCAGATGATTACAAGTCTGGATGTTACCATTTTCCATTTGAATCCTTTCACTGTCCCTTAGCACAGGTTTATTTAACTCAAAATCCTCCTGTTAGGCTTAGGGAGCAGCATGTGGAGCTATCAGAAATAATGCTTTCTCTAAAATCCCAATTCCTGTTATACCCTTTAGACGTAGCTAAAACCCCTGCAGAACAAATGGTGCTCTCCATTATAGGAAAATGCACACTGCAGCCCTCATGTGCACTTCCAGTACAACTCATCTGCAGTTCCTGTGGGCTACATTTTAGTCTCCTGTTCTTTTGCCCAAATGCTCAATCTATTGTTTTGTTCATCAGTCAATCCCCCAAGACAATACTTGTGTGCTTGCAGTGTGTTAGTAATCAACAGTTTTCCCAGTCATGGTGACTCTGGGGCAGCTCTCCCTCACCATGTCCCAGTCAGAGAGTGACAAACTGCATGATGTTTTTTAGGAGATGAAAAAACTTTTTATAATATCCTAATACACAAGACAGATGAACACTGACTTTAAAATGCACAGAATTGGCTTAAAACAGTAAAAAGCCATAGTAAAAGAAATGTTTATTTGATATTTTGCCATAGTTTAAGGGTTTTCTGACACATTAGCTCTACCTGTTATAAGACCAGATAAAGTTTGATATATGTGAAAATTAATGCAGTTTTATTTAGATTAGGAAAGCAGCAAATCACTTCTTTATTGATCCTTGAGTTTTCCTAGGTATGATATCAAAACAAAGCTGTCTAATTTTGTTTCCAAGACCATCTCTCCTTTATAGCAGTCTTGAGGAGTGATTGTCTTGAAGCTTGAAACTACCTTTGAGAGCTTCTGCTCTGTGATTGCCTCTCTTGGAAAAACATAACTTGGTGGGTATAAGTCTCTCTTAACCAGCATATTGGGAAGCTGAGCTGTTGGATGGATGTGTGGAAAAGCTGTGGGGGTTGGTCTCTTCTCCCAGGTAACAAGTGACAGGATGAGGGGAAACAGCCTCAAGTTGTGCCAGGAAAGGTTTAGATTAGATACTAGGAAAAATTTCAGTGAAAGGATGGTCAGGCATGGAAACAGGCAGCCCAGGATACTGGTGGAATCATCATCTCTGGAATTGTTCAGAAAAGCTATGGATGTGGCACTTGAGGACGTGGTTTAGTGCTGACCATGGTGTTGGATTAACAGTTGGACACAATGATCTTAGGGCCCTGTTCCAACCTTAATGATTCTATGATCTTAACTACAGAAAAATAAAAAGTAGTAGCAAGATGATTTAATTTTTCTTAAAAATGGGCAAGGATATGAAAATAAGAAGATCATTACTCGTTGGTAAGTGATTTTGGAAAAAGTGAGCAAATATACCAGTAAAAATGCTGTTGGTAAAAGGCTGGGATGTGTGTGTGGATCTGGGTTGTTACGTGATGCACTAACAGTCAGTATTTCACTTGCAGCAAGAGTGAGGAGCACAGCTAGGGAAATGCTCCACTCTAATTAGGCCTTCTGTGTGTTTTTGAAAAAGTGTGACAAAGATCACATGGAAAACATCATCAGTGCTGAATCTTTTGGCTGATGGTATCTTGCCTTTTCAAAACCAAATGCAACAGTCCCTAGTAATTAAAGATTTTTCCCTTAGGTGCTGTATTTTTGTTTTTCTTGTGTTTCCTTGGGGATTTTCCCAGCTTCAGTAGGGCTTTGTAAGCACACATGAGTGAAACAGCCCCATAGTCACAAAATGGGAAGGTAACAAGATGGTGAGGATTTCTATATTAAAACACCTTTATCCTCATTTTATACCTTTACTGCAATAAAGATGGGGGATGAAACTCCAGATTCAAACCCAAAGCAACAGAACCAAGAACCCCATCTCATCTGCAGCCTCAGGGTTTACAGAGCCAATGTAGAGCAGTTTAAAAGGTAAATTTAGATCCAGGACCTGCTGAAATCAAGGGATGGGTTGTAATCTCTCTCCAACATGAATACAAAACCACATTGTGATCTCAGTTACCACATGTGTGAACACAGTAACTACACTGAGGTCCACAGAGTTGCTCTAGATTTATGAGTGATGTAACAACCATCAGAACACAGGACACAAAGCACATTGCTCTGTTAAATCTAAAAATCTGTACATAAAATGCATTAAAAGTGCATAAAATTTGCAATGCTATACTGTTTCAGAAAACACTACCTTGCTTGTCAGGGAACTGGTTCTGCCTGTGTCTGCCTGCGTGGAGGGCTCTAGACTTTCTTACTTCTGTATTTAAAGATTAATGATTTTGTAGTTCTTCACGATAACTTAAAAAATCTTCAAAGATGTAGGCCTAGTAAATGTTGATCTGCAAGTTCTTAAAATCTTTGCTGACCACAGCAGTTATCATAGTGAAAATTAAGGGTTTAGAGAGACTGTTTAGAACACTTTCCTTCTGGAAAGGAAAGGTCACTCCAGGAAAAGCACTGTATTAAATAACCTTTGTACCATAGCTTTTTGTTTCATATATTGTGACAAAAAATTTCAAAACAAGACATTCTGTGTCATGTATCCTGGTACCATGAGACTCCTGAGAGCAGCACCTGACAGACAACACTTTTCAGGTGTGTATGTGTACTGTGTAAAAGCAGTGAATCTCTTCAATTTCATACCTGAGTTAATTTCTAGAAAAGCCAAAAAACGTGTTATGATAAACACAAGTTATGACAAAATGGCTAAAATCAGGGTTCATCATTTTATCACCTGTCTTGTTGATGCTTGTCAGTGCCCTGTAATGATGTGTCATGGTCAGATCTACTGAATGGCCCATTTTGTGAGTTTCAAAACACGGGAAAATGCACCATAAATTTTTTACGTATTCTAACTGACTGTAAATGCGATGGAATATGTGGGACTTCCTCCAGCTTTGTTCTTTGGTGGATTGCTATTAGCTTACATTCAAAGTCTCTGTTGGCCACACATTTCACATTGTTCTTCCAAATGTAATCATTTCTTTCTTTTATCTGATCTCCGACAGTCTCTCTGTTTTCATCAATATTTGACAGGAATTCCCAAAGATACAATATAGTCCATTCTAATATCCTTGTGCATACTCTCTTCTCCCTTTGAAATCCAATACCTAAGCAGTGAAATAATTTATTGTGCCTTATTTAGAATTTTATTTTTTGCATGTGTTTTGATACTGTCCCTTTGAAATGAAAGTTATTTGGAAATTTAAACCAACTGTTCTCAAAACACAGTAATGAAATATTGTTCAGTCTGCCCCCCTTTTCAAAGATGCAGTGTTTATCACGTTTTCTTTCCATGCATTGCTTAAATATTTCTTTCACATTTTACACCCCAAACCATAATTTTATCAGAGTGTACAAAACCAAATTTACACCAGCCACCTGAAAACAAAGCCTAAAAAAATTCAGTCCTGCACAGATCAGTGCCACCCTTAAATCACTGGACCTTTTAGACCAAAGGATCTAACTTGGAACTGAGTTTACCTCATCTGGCATTTTCTGGCAACAAGAGCACATGCCATATGTAAAAAGAAGAGAAATTAGTTTTCTGAAGACGCATGACTATCAGAATTACCCCTGAATGCACAGATTTAACAGTGATGATGATACCTTTTCAAACAACCTATAGAGAAGTGCTGGACTTTTTGTGCCTATCTGAAAGTCAGGCATTAGTTAAATGTGGGTTAAGAGGTATCATACAAGGATAAAGTGGTTAAAATATTTGATTAAAAAGCAGACTAAGTAATTTAGAAATGTACTGATATTTCTTAAACTTAGAATTAAAATTCAGGATTCTGGATCATATTCTGTTATAATGAATATGGAGATGTACTTACATTTACAATAAGACAAATTGTAAATGTATTCTTTTAACTCCAAATAATAGACTTATAAATTCTCACTGTACTGAGAAAATGAGAAAAATGACTGACTAGATGCTATAATTGATAATGATTAAAATATACACTTTTCAATTGTGGGGGAAGACCAAGAACAAAGTACTACTCTGTCTAAATTAAAATAACATTAATATACTAACCAGTATGTAAAATAAACCAAAGTACTTTAATGAAGTCCAACAATACAGGAAATATCTATGGCAGGGCTGAAGACATTAACTTTTTGCCCAAGCTAGAACAGGTACAGCTCTTGTAAATTAACATTAATAAGTGTTTTTAACAAAACAATTTTCAAAAAGAAATGTAATTTTCATTTAAACCTAAATATGTTATTGCATTAATTTAACAAATATCTGTTTTGAAAATAGAAATAGAACAACGCCTTTCACTATTGTCCAAGACATATCCTGATTTTAAAAGTTGACCCTTTTATGTATTAAAAACCAAAAAGTTAAAAGTCATCAGCTGTTAACCAAAATACATCCTCCTTTTATCTAAATAAGATGTTGCTACTGACTTCAAACATTTTTAAAATTTGTATTTCATGGGATTTTGGAAGTCTTGTTCCTTTCAAAGTAGCAGAATTTCCTTTCCAATGACAAACCAGTTCCTGCCTCCTCAGTTATGCTCTTATATTGTTCCTGGGCTTAATCTTAGTCCTTCTGTTCAGAAGAAAGCTTCCCTCTTAGGCATCAAATGTAAATTGCCTTTAATTTTCTCAAAAATACTGAGGTAAGGGTGGAAAATGTCTTGCTGCACTGCAGAACTGGTAAATTTGGCTCTTTTTTTGGCCAGGTTTTTGACAGAGCTCTGACTCTGAGTGATTCCTTTGGCCTCCAGCACCTGAAGGCATGACTGGTCTGCAGGTGTGGCTGCCCGAGGCCGGATGATTTTGATTTTCTACCAAGAAATTTATATTTCTCAGGTAACATATTCAAGCTCCATCCTGGCTGCAAGTAGAGTTCTTCCCTGTGTGCCCCCTCAGCAAACCCAGCTAACTGCAAGTGCTCTGTTGTGACACAGGTTAACCTGTTTCCCCTGCCCACATGTGGCATCATTTCTGCACTGTCCTTTTGGGGCCCACGGAGCAGCTGAGCTGGAACCAGATGAAAAGAGTTCTTTCTGGAAGGGGGAGAAACTGCTGCCTGTGCAGTTCTGCTCAGTTGAGGAGGAAGGAGATTGCATTTGTGGAGTTGCCTGTTACCCATTCAAGGGATACCAGCAGCCTGAGCCACGGCATTCTCTGTGCATTTTCTTTCCTTGAAAGCCAAATATTCCCATGGAATTCCCTAAGTTGTGTGACCACTGACTCGGTGTTTGTCTGGGTTTGCCACCAAGAAGTAGTTTCTTGCAACCTGGTTCTGCCCTGGCAGAAAGGATTAAATATTTCTGGACCAGTGTTTCCTATTCAGGTTGTGGAGCAGCTCCCTCAAACAAGAGGAGAGGTTTTGATTTTAGGTATTTAAAAGGTTTGACAAAGTTTTGATTTCTACAGCAGTTCCTGCTATGGAGTCAGTTGGTTCAACCAAGAGCTGTGAAAATAGTTATGTAAGAATTGAATGTTCTATTCGTGTGTCAAGTAATGTTGAATTTTACTAAAATTCCTATTATTAGGGCAAAAGACTGAAGCAGTTTGTGTGCAAAAATGTACAGTGAGATACTGTCCAGGAAATATCTACTATCTCTCCACTCACACCACAGTTTCTGGGGAGAAGGGAAAGGGAGAGAGGGCTTGGATTATTTATAATTTACATTCTTTCCACTCTTCTTTGGTTTCCTTTTCCTTGTGTTGTTCTTTTACCTAGTGAGCACTCTGTTGGTTCTCTTAAATTATTGGTCTTCCTGAATTTGGGACAGTCTTTGTTTGCTCATTTGGATCAACATTCATGAACCATTTGGGATTTGGGTTTAGGGTTGTGCAGAAATGCTCAGAATTTTGCAAGGAAACAAGAGAATATGTGTAATTTCTAAACCCATGAGTCTCAAGATGATGTAAATTAGAAAAATCTGCAGAATGAATGTATGGCATCAGGGATAATGGAAAAGAGAGTGCTAGATGGGAGAAGAAATGAGTGCTGGACTGAGATTGGCACTGCTGGCAGAATCCATGGTATTGGCCATGAAAAGAGACAAGTAGAAATAGCTTGAGAAAGCAATGTTTATTCTCTTGTATTTGCTGGACTATCCAGAATGAAGAAATATAAAACTGATTGAAAAGGAAAGAACAAACATTGCAAAACTGAAAGCACATTTTGAGCACCTTAGAGTAAATTCTTGTTTGAGAGTTGAGTTTGTTCATCCTGCCTGTGTCTGAATGGGTTTGCCCACCTTTAATTTGCATCATATGTTTCTGCTTGTGTACGGTGGAAATTCTGATCTGAATTACATATTGCACAACGTGATTGCCATAAACAAAGTCTGGAAAGGAATGTAGAATATCCAAAAAAATTGTTTTAATTAAATTAGAATTTTAATGTTAACTAGTCAATATTATAGGAATAACCATTAGCACAGCACAGTTTTGTTAGGTGTTTGTTATGCACATCCAGTTAGTGATGCTTTTCTTCCTGGAATGGAAAACTTCTATAGCACTAAATAAATTTGAGACCTTGAGCTTATATTTTGGCATCTTTTTAATGAATTCACCACCCAGCAAGTTTCCAGGGTCACAATAAGACTTAAAACTTCAAAAACATGTTTCTTTGTTATTTTTTAAGCTCATACTCTGACAGTAAATTATTTACGACATCTTTTTGGAAGTGAAATGTTGCATGTCTCTATAAAAAATTTGACTTTTTTTTATTCAGTTCCAAAAGATAGAAGAAGAACGTATGTGAGGAGGCACCAACACACAAAGAAAAGTTGTTCCAAATATACTAAAGCAATTTGTTTGAACATGGTGATGGTGTCAAGCAGGAAAGCACTGAGTTTGCACTTTCTGTTTTGTTTACATGAAAATGAATTAAAGAAACACAAAGTATTCTGTAAGCTCAGCAAGCTCAGTGTTTTGTGTGCTTGTCTCTGGGTATGAGTTTATGGGATTATAATCCTTCACATGACTGATTTATGGTACTTCACATGGAGTAGGTTTGGTTTCATGATACACTGTGAATAAATTAATTGTCATGTGAGGTTTTGGTGTGTTATAGGTGAAATTTTCATTGCATTGTCGATCTTTAACGAATGCCTAAACAAAACTGTGTTGTGGAGTCCTTCTAGACCTTTCATTTTTGGTCTGCATTGGAATATAAAGTCATGCTAAACCTCTGTTCCTAAGGACTATAAAATTCACCCACTAAATAAAAGCAACATTTTGGTTCTTCTTCCCCTCCCCTCCTATTCAAGGCTAAATAGAATTATAACTATTTCAAGCTTCATTTAGATCTGGCACATGCTTAAATTACATAAAATAAGAAGGGTGGAGAAGTTTTTTAATCAGTTCAGAATTTAAAAAATACCACAAAGAAACTTACAGGACTGCTCTATTTATATCATGGCAAGTAAAGAGATAAGAAATGGAATATGGACATCAGCAGAAAACTTCTGT
Organism: Notiomystis cincta; assembly: GCA_013398075.1. Taxonomy (NCBI): domain Eukaryota; kingdom Metazoa; phylum Chordata; class Aves; order Passeriformes; family Notiomystidae; genus Notiomystis; species Notiomystis cincta. The sequence goes on along the minus strand of VZRX01015580.1, from coordinate 220,714 downwards.
AGGAGAAGAAAGTGTCTTATGGAGAATTTCACTCAGCGTTACTTACTTACAAAGAACTGATTCTCTGCCAAAGCAGCTTACATATGTTTCCCAGACCCTATTAAAGGCACACTCCTACCCTCTGTCCATTCCTCAGGAGGTAAAGCTTTCTAGGTCTGCTTCTAGAGGTAATCAGTACTCTCTAAGGGAGGTGTTGGAGATGAACATCTTCAAATCAATTGCAAACACCTCAAAAGGCTTTACATGGTCCAGCACAAACCCAGAGCCCAGATTGCTGCTTTGACCTGGCACAGCTCCACTGACCTAGGGGACATCAGTGGGGTACTGCTGATGTGCAGCAGGTGGACATTTGACCTCTCCTGTTAGACATAATCTTTGACAAAAGCTGACTGTGGGCATCATGGTCAAAATGTTTAGGGAAGTGATGGAATAAAATTATCCAAATGTTAAGCACCTCAATATACTGAACCTGCCCCTTGGGAAGTCAGGTAATGTGTCAGTCTTTCCTCTGGCCTCAGCAAAATATATATGAGAGAACAATCAAACCAAAATCAAATCCACAGCCAGGTCTGCTCCAGCACAGTCTTTATTTATGGTATCTCATGAATAGGAGAACAAAAGCATACAGTCACTATTCCTTGGAGCTTGATGTGCTCCCCTCAAATGGCTTAAGAAATTAGACTTTTAATGTATCTGTCTAACACATAAGCTGGCGCTTCCTGACCTGTCCAAGGCAAAGTACCTGTCTAACACACATCATCCATCTCCCTGTGAACGAACTGACTCTGCTTTCTGAGAGCTTTGGAACACTGACTTAAACATTTCATGGAGTGAAATCTTGGCTTTCTCCACCAAAGGAACAGGCCTTGCTATAAAGCACTGTAGGGACAAAATTCTAGTCACAGAGCCATATGGGTTCCCAGCCCCTGCACTGACTGCTGTGTGTGAGCACTGCTGGGCCCACCTGAGCACCTGAGTCAGGATTTCCACCCAACCACACAGTGCACAACAGCCAACCCAAGGGAGCTTGCCCATTCTGCATAATTTTGTCCTCTGGGGTGTGGATGACATTTTTGGGTGCATTAGAGTTATCTCCACAGCTGCCAGCTGTTAGAGATACACTTCAGCTCCATATCCCAATGAAGAGATTTAAAATCACAGGAAAGAATCTGAGAGCTGGCTGCCCAGCTCTCCAAAATCCTGACAGGACCTCAGCTCAGCCTGATCCTATCTATGGCAAGCTGGGGTTATGCAGGAGCATATCAGTATTGAGGAGGGTTGGGTCCTGGGAAAGGAAAGCAAAAAGAAAACTGGAAAAAGTAAATCTCTGAACTGCAAGGCTCCTTAATGTCTTGCTCAGTTTTTGCCCTGAGTGATCAGGGCTATAAGAATGCCTTGGGAAACCAAGAATGGGTCTGACTTTTTTGAAAGGAAATAGCACAAGACATTTTAGAGATATATAACCTTTCCTAGCTGCTTCACAGAGGAAATGATTCCTAAGTATCCCTTATCTTAAAATTAAATAGGTGACGATGGGAGAGAAACAGAACAGCTGTTTAGAGGCTGTATTGAAAGAAAACAGAAAGGATTGTGTTCTTCTATGCTGTCCTGCTGCTTTAAAAAAAGTTTTATAGGCAATTAAAAAGTGAAGTAGTGATAATAGTCTGACAAAATTCTTCCTTATCTTTGCTCCCTGACTTTACCTATCACTGCAGGAAGACCAGTTCACAGCTTGACCGTATCTTAGGTTGCAGCGTATGAATCACTATTCTCCAAAGAGGTATTATTTACTTAAGAGTGATTAACAGGGATAAGAAGGGTCAGGGTGTTCCACTTGGTGCTGTTAGATGAACTAACTTGATGATAGGCATAATGCAATGGCTCTGGGAGAGCTGTACTATGTGCCAAAATGATCCCATGCATTATCAGATCTTACCTACCCTTGTTCAAACTAAACAAATTTGGCAGCTACTCAGTTACATTTTCCATATGGTGCAATATCTTCTGAGCAGCAACTTGAGTCAGTCTTTTTGAGGCAATATTTTGAGTTATTTTCCTGCTATCTACATTTCTCTCAACAGTGAATGTTGAATGCAATAATAAAAAGAACCTAAGGAGACTGTGTGCTTTAATTAGTCTGTTCTTGTAGCTATTGCTTTTATTAATGGAAGACCCATGTGATACCCAGTGGGAAAAAACCAAACAAACAAGCCTTTGAAAAACCATTTGAAAAAGGCAAACAAATTACATCATTTGACTTACAAAGAAGAAAATGGATGGATCTGATTCTCCACTCACCCATGTCATTTTTCTACCAGAGTAACATAGCTGATGTTAGTAGAACTTTCCCTAATTCACACCAGGATGAAGAACAGAACAGGCAAACAGACACAGGGTGTGTATTTATGCAAGTCTTTCAACATCAGTTCTGGGATGGGAGGGTGATCAGAGTTTGGAAGCCAACTCTGGAAGCTTTTCTGAGGACACTCAGTGTGAGTGCATTTGCTCAGCCCATATAGGGTGGCTATTTTCTGGAAGAAAGACAGAGCAGAAAGAAATAGAAGAAGGGTGAAAAATAGTTTAGAACTGGAAAGGATGGGATGTGAAACACATGTCACAGGATGACACAGTGGGATGACAGACTGGAGGAACAGTGAAGGAAGAAACATAGGAAATAATGAGTTGGGGGCCCATGTTTTTGGTTGGCGTGAGCTTACATTTTATTCTCTTCCTTCCAGCCTCCTTCCCAAACTCTGCAGGACAATATCCTGATTTCAGTACAACTCCTCAAAAACCTGGAAGCATGACTGGAAAACCAGATCATTTTATCCACTCACATGGGAACTGGCTGAAATAAAATGTACAGCAAGCCATTCTCCAATGACTTGTGATGTGAGAACAGGGAGTATGGGGAATGGGCAATAGTGATGGATTCATTCCTTGGCAGATCTTCTTGGCCATTTCCTTCCACACTCTACAACCCCGGGGAATTTGACAGCTCAGCTACTCCAAGCCTCTGGAAGTTTTTTTGGAGCAGGAAAAGTTACGCCAATTTCTGTTCTTTGCTACACCAACCACTGCTTTCATCTAGAGCACATTTTGATCCAGAGAGTGTTCTTTTAAATTATCTCCTCACAATGCTTTGATTTTTCTCAAGGATTTGAAAGATGTTGCATGCTGACCCCATGATGACTTCCATTCATGAACTTGTTTTAATATGTTTTTCCTCTCTATCCATATTTTAATGTCAAAACTCATTCAGCATTTCTGCAGGTTCCTCCCAGTCTCTGCCAGGTCACTGAGGAAATCCTGCTCATTAGATTTGGTCACCCATAGTGTGAGAACTTCACCTCAGAATAATCTCTACAGCACATTTCCCTGTCCCTTGCAGGGACAGGGACTTCATTTCCTGACCCCACTCAGTTAATCATTTTATCAATTAGGCCAGAAATGTTAATGCTCTTTGAATAGATCATTTCCTTTAGCTGGAAAGAGTTTCTCTGGTTTAATTAGCAGTACAGGAAGCAGTTTTGCATTGATATGATTATTTATTATTTCCTATTAGTGAGCAGCATATCCTGTGATAACTTCCATAATTAGTGGGTCAAGTGTAAATTTCATCAGAATGAACGTCATAGCCCTCACTTTTGGCTTAAAATACTAACCACAAAAATAGTTTGAAGTCAGATGTCCTTCCCTCCAAAGCACCTTTGGCACTGTGTTCTTATGTGACTTAGCAACCTTCATAAAGTATAAAAAACAGAAAAAAATGCATTTATTTTGTGTTTCTGTTAGAATTCTCATAAGCTGGGATATACAGTATTGAAAATATCTCGGTGCCACTGTGCTTTCCCAAAGGGATAGTCACAAGGAAAGAGGCCAGGACTTAAAATCATTCCTTCAAACACAAGCCTAATTACCACTCATCTTATGCTAATACTGGACTACACTTCATTTTCTGTAGCAATCTGACCTTTAGGTCAGGTGAGGACAGGATTCATGACGAAGAAGAACTGGAAATTTTGGATGCCCTGCAGTGGATCATCTGTGCTCCCATTTCACTGGCTACAAAAGGAACAGGAAAAAAAGGTGCAGGGACATGACACCGTGGTAGGGGCAAACAGAAAGAAACTGAGGTATGGTTATGTTTAAAAGTGATAAAAGAGAAAAGAATAGGGTATTTTCCTGGAATTTTCAGGCACTTCTTTTTATTTTGGAAAGCTGTAATTAAAGTTGCACTCATCAGATGTTTGTGGTCAATGAATTCAGCACTCTATCTTCAGAGCAAATCTCTGGATTCCTCTTCTCTTCAAGGAGACCGGAACACTGTTTCTTGGAAACACTTTTTTTAAAAAGCTCTGTTTTCTCAATATTTTCTGCTGAAAAGCCATCATTTTTCACCTAGGTCTGCTCCTGCTCAGCTTTGCAGAGGAGAACTCTCCACTTTGGGATTAATTTCACTTTGGGACTGGAGATGCATCTGTTCTGGTTCATGCAGTCTGAAAACAGCCTGGGCTGTGTTGGACACTCAGAGATGTGCTCTGGGGCTGAAGTGTGGATTGTCTGTGTCCTTCTCTGACACACATACACACAGAGTCAGTAACAGTTTTTATAGACTCATTCTTCCAACCTTTCTTCATTTCTGTTAATTTTCTCTGAAGTCTTTGAAGCCAGCAGTGTCAAGCGCTGACTGAAGCATTCTAGGTATTATACCATTGTTGGTATTTTGCCATTTAAAGTAAGAAAGTTTCCTTTTTTTTGGCTAGTGACATGAATTGTCTGTAAATGCATCCCATACTTGCATGAGGCTTTTTGCCATTTTACCATATGGAAATTTCATATCTAATTTAATGTCCATTAGGTCTCTTTTGTGTCACTGCTTTCCAAGTATCTCCCTCCTATGAAGTTCGTATTAACTGCCTGCCTGACCCCCCTCCCACTATGCAATTATCCACTCCTTCCTCTGCCTAAAGACCTTAAAACAAAACCTGCAATTAAATATATGCACATTTAGTGCTGTGCACTCCTGATGCTTGTGTTGGATCCACTGACAGCTGGAGAGAGCAGGCTGTGCTGGGATCAACAATGGATAAGCAAGAGGCCTGCTGCAATCAGTGTTTTCCTACTGGCAAAAAGAGGAGGAAGGACCCTGCCAGGAGTGAGAAGCAGCGGGGTCACCATTCTGCTTCTCTCAGGAGCTGACAGCAATGAAAAAACGTGTGAGGCTGCTGCAGGCGTTCCTGCTCCGGCCAAGGTGGAAGCGGATTCTTTCCACTTCCTCGCACAGCACAGCCACCCCATTAAATCAACAATCCGACCCTCAGCGCCGCAGATGGCACAGGAGGCCTTTGAAGCCCGACTGAACAAACGCTTCAGCACGCGGTGAGCTCTCGGCACACACGGGCTCCTCCCGCCCTCGGGGAAAGCATTCTCAGCCCGTGCTGGGTGTCCCGCTGACCGGGGCCAGCCTGCAGCCGGCCAGCAGGAGCCTGCTGGGGACCGGTTTGTTTGTGCCCGTGCATTTCTAATTCCCTTCTGCCCACCCCTTCCCTGAGCTGCTGTTTCTGGAACAGGGGTTCAGACCTTCCCAGGAGTGCGAGGGCCTACTTATCTCGCAGCAGGAGGTGGGAAACATGCTCACCGCCGGCTCAGGTTCTAAACACAAGGTAGGAAAGGAAATTTGTCTTCTACAAATAATAGGGAACAAGGAAGGGGGAGAAATTCACATAAGTCAGGCACATGAGGGGTGAGTAATCCTGTTGGATAATCATCTATTAAACCCCACTTAAACAAGACAGATATTTACAGGGGGAGAAGGACTGCATGGAGGTAGAATAATAAAAAGAGGATTTATTTTTGCAGATTTAGAAATCCAGGTAGGGCCATTAAAAAAAACCAAACCTGTGAGATTGTTTAAATTACCTCTTACCAAGAAAGTCATATGTTTGGATACCAGGTATTACCAAAACTTGTCTTTGCTTTAGAATCCAATCCTGAAAGATGGGAACCAGCGACCCAAGGTAACACCTCACCTTAGAGGGGCCTAATCATAAACCTGGGTGGAAGATCCTACAGGCTCCAGAGGGTCTGTTTCTGGGGAAGAAGGCACAGTGCGGGTACTGCATGGGATGGCTGTGAGCCTGCACACCGAAAACCCCAGGACATGATTGTGGTGCAGGAGCTCTGCAGCTTGCTCAGAGCACCAGGAATAACTAGGTGACTCCACGCTGGTTTTCACAGCAAGGGTGATAACCAGGAGTCCTTTAAAGATGCCTCAATGCATTGCTGGGTTCAACCTCAGCAGGACAGAACTTCAGCCTTGTCCTTTAAGTATGTAATTGTTGTATTAAACAGTTGCCATTGAACTTATGCCCCTGATTTATTATTGGGGAAGGTCTTGCTTTGCCATTAGCAGGGAATACATGCTGTAAGAACTCACAGTTTGACAGGAGGACAGGGAATCTGATGAATGATGAGGTTTACTCGCACATTTCTAATCCATCCTGGATGTAAATTTCTCCAGCATCCAGGGACTGTTTGGATCCAGTTTTTCTCCAGGCCCATCTCTCCTTTTTTCGAATGACTGTTATTTTTTGAAACATAACACTGTGCAAATAAAAGTGAAGCCATACTTGAATGTCAAGAAATGTATGGAGAACATCAGTAGTGTAGGGAATATATGCTCAGGGAATAAGCCTTCAGCAGTAATGCTAATTTAGTTATAGTTTTTAAAGCTGACTGCAAACAGCTGGGTAGCATTAACCGTATTAGGAAAACAAGAAAGGTGGAGCAAAATCTAGGGGACTAAGGTATGGCAGTGCCAAATATATGGAAAAGATTTGGGATATGTGAGATGTACTGCTGCTGCACCCACACGATGTAACAGCAGTGATGTGGTGTGAAGCTGTCCCTGGGATTTCCCAGCACACTGAAAGACTTGTGGAGCAATGCCTGTGGCTTGTGGCAGGCCACTCTATGGATAACATGGCAGGGACACAGAGACACAAGTAAAAATAGCATGTGCTGTGTTCTTCTACAGAGCCTTCAGTCCCACTAGAGAGGAGATCCTGACAGTCCTTTATTCTCTTTTTACACACATGTTGCAGCTACTTAAAAAGTCTGTAGATTCAAAACTGGGAGATTAGGTTTAAACTACATGTGTTTCAGCTGCATAGCAGTTACTTTGCACTTTATATTTTCCAAGAGCTGTACAAATGTTTATTAATTAGACTGAATCCCAGCAACACCACTCTTACAGTGGTAGGAGCTTTTCTCCATTTTTTATGGATAGATGGAGGCAAAAAAAACCCCCAGCCCTCAAGAGCAGACTGCAAAACTTTGCCTCATGTAAGTGGATCCATGCTCATGCTGTTTCCATAGCTCAAGTGCAAGTTCTGTGGACTGTGATGTTAAGCAAAAATGCTTTGTAAGGAGCTGGTTACTGGTGTGAGTAAGATGTTCAAAGTATGGCCCTTTGTGTCGTGCCCAAGACCACACAGTGAGTCAGGAGCAGAGCTGGGATTTTACTTCCTTTAACTGATTTTCTCACAATTGTGGTTTCATTGCAAACTTCTTGGGTTACTTTCATATTTTTTATATTGCTCAATGTCTCTATACCTTATGGTAGATTATTTTTTAAGCTTATTAGAAATGGGCCTGAGGTGGGGCAGAAGACGTGTTGCTTCTTGACTCTTTGGGGACACCAAGGTGTGTGTAGATTCCTCCAGTTTTCCATTTATCTACTTCCTGTGGAAACAGAGAGCAGTTGATGTAACAATCCATGAGAGGTGATTGAAGCAACCTTTCTTTAGAGCTAGACAGCAAATCAATAGCAATTTTTCCAGTGGCATTGATGCTTTTATGGTCACATCTTTACTCTTATCATCATATTCTTCATGTGTGTCTTTGCAAGATGAACCTCTTAAATGCATTAGAAAAACAACCCATTAAGGAAAAACTCCTTTTTTTTTTGCACAGATTTGCACAGAATTTTTTAGATGGTCTTAGCTCTACTCCCCAAAGAAATGGCTTGTAAAACTAAGAAGTTCATGTTTCAAAGCATGAAACCAAAGTATCACCAAGGAAGTACTGCTGACCTGTGCTATGTATTACCACTTCTAGGCCATTCCTGACTCTTTATCACTTCACCTTTGCCAGAAGTTCTGTCAGATCTTCTAGGTTAAATAATTGATTAGGAATTTCTTTAGTCTCTGGCTTCATCCTATGCATTGCAGTTAAAAAAAAAAAAGCCAAACTTTAATAAGTTTCATGTTATTATTTACACCATAGCCATATTATAGAGCTGAGCTAAGGAGCAAAGGGAGGCAGAGCTGAACTGGCAGGACTTGGAGCTCAGGAGAGATTCCTGTAGCAGACACTGAGACAGGGAGCAGGGATGGGGAGGAGGCTGGAGAAGGCACTTGCTGTAGCTGGGTCAACAGTAGCAGATTTAGGTGGGCCAAGTGTGCCCAAATTGTATCACTAAGTGTAAAATTCGTATTAAAGTTTGGTTTGGAATTTGCTTTTGGAGAGCAGTTGAAAACCCATTCTCTAAAATTAGCTTTTAGCAAGTATTCCTGTTTATAAAGTTCATTCACTAGCATGTTTATGGAAAGTGAGCCCAGAAGGGAAGGAATGCAGTAAAAGTACATTCATTTGAAAATTCAAATAAAAATATTTGCTTTGAATCAGAGGCTTTTTTTCAATCCTTCTGTGCTCTTTGTCCACTTTCTTAGTACTTTTGTTGTCCAGCAAAAGAGTCACTGTCCTGAACTATTCCCATTACTGCACAGTACATGTGAGTGAAGACTCGTGCCTGCTGTGCTGGTCTTGTTTGTGAGAATGGGAAATTATTATTTAAAAAAACCCCGATGAAAACAAAACCAAAAGAGACAACAGCTCCCAGCCCCAAACTCACCTTCCATTTTGGGAAGCTGACTGTCAGCAACAGCTGGGAACTGTTCCTGTTCCACTGGCATTATTGATAACACCAAATGCAGAAAAAATTAATCAAGCCTTCACCAGACTAATTTAAAACAATGAGGTTCCTAAATTGACACTTTTCATTTGTCTTCTGGGTTCTGAGAAGGGCTCACTAAGCAATAATCAGTCAATAGGATTACATTTTAATTTTACTTTAAAGTTTATGTCCTCCACTTCTGGCCTCTTGCTCCAACCTCTCCCTTGGGCAGTGTAGACATTGATCAAAGAAGAAGGGAGAAAAAGGATGTGAAAAGAAGGGGAATGGAACTACTGGAAAGAATAAGTGGCTCAGGAGGCAGATCAGCAGAGTAATGGAAGTGAAAATTGATGTTGTTACTTCCTCAGTCCCTTACACATCTGGTAATGCTAATCAGATATCAAATGCTCTGAGCACTCACTTCAGATGTTTATACACATGGGGTTGATGATAATGCACTTGGATAACTGGGAGGATTGAGTCACAGCATCACTGTTTGTGGGATTCGCTCACTCTTAGCTGCTCGTCAAGCAGTGCCGGCTTAGGCAGAAGGTCACAGTGGGATAAAGGAACCCCAAACTGCCCACAGGTCACCATCCTCAGGGAAAACACAGCTCTGCTGCCCTAACAGTCACTTCTGGATTGAAAAGCACTTTGATCGCATCATATGTTAAGAGCTGCATAGCTGCAAATGCAAAGTCATTCCTCTGACATTGTATCTGCCCAGCATGGAGCCAGATTCCATGCAGTAAGAATTAACCTTGTTATCTCTATTAATTACTTCTATTTGGTTACTTATATTTAAATACACAAAGTCTATCTAACGTCTTATCTCTATTAGTTATGAAGGGAGACTGATGAAATGCCTTCACAAATTATATTAGAAACAAATGTTTTCCACCAGCTTTGATCATTTTTTATTGGTGAGCTCTTTGTTTTCATCCTTTTAAGCAAGAAAGACCACTGTGTAAAGAGGTGGACCAGAGTTGCTGATGTGAACACACCAATTTTTTGAGAACTTTGGATCCAGAAACTGATATCTAAGAAAAAATAAATATGCTGTGAGGCAAGGACACCCTTTTATCTGAGCCTATTTCAAGCTCTGCAGAGACTGAGATGTGAAGGGGAACATGGGTCACCTGGTTTCTCTTTCAATGTTTTTATGGAATGAATGTAATGGATTTTGTTTACTTCTGCTAGCTACACAGATCTGCAAACTACCCAGGAGAAAACGTGAGAAAATTGGCCTGGCAGGGTCATTACCATCTCCAGAGATGTCTTAATCCAGTGCCTTTTACAAACACTAGAATAGTGTCATTAAGAGTTTTAAAAAGTCAATCAAACCCTTTCCCACGTTCATGTGTCTTTAGCTGTGTGTGGTAGGAAAAGGATCCAAGGAGTTTTCTCTCATGTGTTTTCTTTCATGGCAATGAACTGAACTGTTCCCCAGAGCTTTCACTCTGGGGCTTTCATGGTACAGAAAATTTAGTGGGCTTTATTCTGGCCTTGCCTTCTATGTTGCTGTAAAATGTGCAACAGTTACTGTTCAAAGACTTATTTAAAGTTCTCCTTGTTTAATGTAGGAGCTGGTGAAAAAACATCATTTCTGGTGGAAATAGTTTTACATTCCAAATCTTGTTCAGTCACCTCCTTGTTCATCTACTAGTTTACCTTCAGAAATAAACCTACTTCAGAAGATGCTATTTGATTTGTGGATTTTTCATTTACTTAAAAAAAAAGAAGAACCAGTGTTCTCACATGACTATTAAGAAGGACAAAAAAAAACATTTTCCTTTGAGTTCCTCTTCCTACTCTTATTCAAAACAGAACATCAAAGTGAGCACTTAGCTCAGCAACTATGAATTGCATATTTCAGGGTTTTACTATCTTATATACTATCTTTTATACTGTGCTTTTTGGTAAGGATCTTAAAATGCCTTACAATATCTGCTTTACATCATGAAAGCTATTTTGTAGACTGAAAAAGTGAAACCAAATAAAGCTCATTTGTAGCAGAGTCAAGACTTCTGGACTAAAGTTTAGAAGCCTCCAGCTGCACAAAGCGATCTCCTTTTTTATGTACCTTCTGTAATTTGGTGCAATCATATTGTTACAGATTTATGGACACTGATGACTCCTACTTTTTGGACAGTCTGAGTGCTCAGCATCTCAGAACAACCTTATTCCTTCTGGATTTTTATCACAAATGACAGCTTAAAATTCTCTCTGATGATGGCAATACAGACTTTTTGGACTTTCAGACTCTTGATTATATGCCTTGATTATATCCAGCAGATAACAGGAAGACATTTGTCCTTCAGTGATAGAGGTGGAATCTCTTCATGGATAAGACATTTGTCAGCTACTTCTGTTTCCCTACTGTGCCTTCCCTCAGAGAACTCTCCAAAACATGTGTGCAGTCATGCCATGTGATTCACAGTCTAATGGCTTACATGCCCTGATTGCTTCACTTGGGGGGGAAAAAAAAAATCTGTGATTTTTTCATTGGTCATATCAGAAAGATTTTCTTCAGCTGGATGACTTTTGTGTTCCACCCTTTGTATTCAGCTTCAAGTTTCAAGTCCAAATGAACCCCAAATAACAAAAATCTCTGAATCCACATGGTTTCAATACAAAATCATGTTTTGCATTCATTTCAAAATAGGCCCAGGTTGGTTCAAAAGATTCATGGACCTTGGCAAACTTTTCAAGGAGCATGATTTAAGTTTCTGTGTTTGTACTGTGTGGTTTTATTGTTTCTCATGGTCTTAGTTAGGAGCATAGCATGGATTCACTATACATCAGCTATGCTGATATCTGGCCTGCATTTGATGGTTGATGCTCATGTTTTGATTCATATCTAGCACTATTCCTATATGCACAGCTGAGCACTTGTTTAATCTAAAAGATTGACTTTCCTTAGATCAATTAAGAATTTGGTTTCACTTGTAAAATAAACACATTCAGAATTACAGATGGGAAAAAGACATCTAAGGTCAAAGAACTTAGGAACTTGGCAGATCCTCAGAGGAACTATATCAAAGAAACAAATATAAACTCTTTAAATATGGAAGGAAGGCTAGTAATTTCAGTTAGAGACAAATTTGGTTGAATTATGAGCTTTTCAGAGCCTTTGAAACAAGAATGAAGGATGCAGAAACATCCATTTCAATCCTCTTTCCTGGTCTCCTTGATTTCTTGGGATGTAATGGCATGATGTGGGACACACAGAGGTAAATAGTATTTTCTGGTTTCAATATTGGCAAACTAGAGTTTACCCAGGTTCTTAATTCATGATCTTGAGTATCAGCTGAGTGTTTGAGACACTTTTATTCATCCCTCTGAAAGTGGGATTATTACTGCATCACTGGAAGGATCTATGCTCTGAATTTTGGACTCTGATCCAAATTTTCTCCTGGTTTGAGTGGGCTTTAGATTTTGCTTCATAATCAGGGTTGTTAGGAGAGATGTACTGCTAATGATTTGCATTGCTATGTTCCACGTTGTTTCCTAAACTGACCCAGAACTCATAAAGAAGCACCGGTTTGCTTTTCAATTTCTGCAATTCTCTGCTTTGAAATTGCGTTTCCTTCCAGTTCAGGGCCATGCTGTTTAGCTACTACTTCAGCAAGAAAACACGAGAAATAAAATCAGAGTGAAATAAATCTCTCTTCATCTCATTTCTCTCTGCCATTCACAGATGTCAAGTGAATACAATGGCTCTTTGAGATGACGGACCCGTGTGGGGCAGCAGCTCCAGTGACCCGAACCCCACAGTGTACAGTTCTGCAGAGACTCCATAGCAACTGCAGGAAAAAATTGGTCAAAGCTTGGCACAAAGGTATACTTTCAAAAGCACCCCTTTATTTATATAAGCATGTGTACACATTCCTCAGGATAGCTCAGAAGCAGGAGATTTTGAGGTTTCACTGAACAGCATGTCACTCATTACTCAGCGTGGAGATGCGTTGCAGCATTGGCTGTAGCTCACACAGGCAGGAGGACCCTGTATTACAGACCTTGTCTCAATGGCTAAAATCACCAAATCACTCCTCTTGGCTCAGCTGGAGCAGTGCTCCTCTCTGCCTGGCTCAGATCACTGCTTATGTTTTCAGTTATAGCTAGCTGAAAAGATTTTATTTTTTTTTTACATAAGAAAATAGGGTTTCATCAGCAATTACATTTGTCAGAAGGAAATGTAGAGGTGGAGCTCCTCAAAAGAGGAACCTTTATCTTAAGCAGTTTCCAAACAAAACTTTTGCGCTCTGTTTTGGAAATTTCATAAGAGTTTCTGGATTAGTTTCTGGGCCTTACCCTGTGTGTCTGTTTATGCAAAGAGGCATTTCAACCCTGAGTGTGTAAAGGGCATGACCATAGACCTCCAATCAAAAACAAAAGGGCAACGCCTCTGAATCAAAACCTGTGTGATCTGGAGCACTCCTGGCAGCTGATGAACCTGGAGAGAAATTGAACGGTATCAACAGTTCATCTCCTTAAAGACAAGCTCAGGGCCACCTACCAGTTTGGAAACGGGAAAGTTTGGATGCACACTTTGCTGGATAGTCTCTGAAAATCCCAAAGGCATAATCCTAAAAATCTTTTTCCAGTGGAAGCCATGGTCGCTCCCGAGCTTGTCACACCCTTTGGCAGCAGAGCGCAGAGGCCCGGCGCTGGGCAGACCACCCTATTTCCTGGAAGCCATTTACTGCTGCAAGTCACAGGAGACATAAAACTCTTTCTAGAGTGCCTGGAAAAATGTAGACCTAACCCTATTTTTTGTCATCCTTAAGCTGGGTTTGGTGGGAATTTACTTGGCTGAATTGGCCAAACAGCAACGTATTTTTTCTTCCACAAATAAAGTTCAGGGGAAAATAAGGATTGTAGGTTTACATAAAAGTGGATTAGAAATGCAAATCTATATTTTTACCAGGGTAAATACAAGCAAAATGGAGCCTGATACTCTATTACTTTTCCATTTTATTTCAGGCTGCTCAATATTTTCTTTCAAAAGTAGTTTCAAGCCAGAAAATATTCATTAAAACATTTTAGTGGCAGTTTAAGAGTAGTTTATGAATTATATTATTATTTATTATTAATCACGTGTTGGTGAACTGGGAATTCAAGAGGTCAAATACAGTTGGCATTTAATAGCTGTTTCTCACTAAAAAGATCATCTTTTAAGCAGATTCAGTTTGTAATGAAAATTAATTTTCGGGTTGAGCTGTTATCGGTTTGGGAACGTTTGACTCCCACAAGCTGAGGAGGGAATGTGGAGAGAACCCTTGACAACCAGCTGAAATTCTTTATTGCCTTCCTATGTGATGTACATTTGCTCTCCCCAGGATAACCAGTGTCATGCTTGTCAGCAGTACATAAAACAAAGCAACCCTTTTTTCACCCTTCCTTTATGACTGGAGCCCCACCAGTTTCCAGTGTCTCAGGATCCAACAGAGTGCTTCTAGCCTTTACCATGAACGCATTTTGGGCTTCTGTGGCCCATGTCCTCAGAGAATCTCAAAACATTTTATGTATGCTCATGACTCAGTGGACTCCACAGTATTCCCAGGAAGTAAAATATATTAAAACCCATAAACCCCCTGATTTGGAGAAGCATGTGTCGGAGGACCCTGTTAGCTGTGCTCGTTAAAACAGTCAGCACAAATTCTGAAATCCAGAGCGAGTGATGTGCAGCTCCTGCTCTCCAGCCTCCCTCCTGTGTGAGCTGTTAGTCTTCACAAATGCTGATGTGGCTTCCTTGCCTGTCCTCTGCACTAAATTACCTTTATTGGCTGTAGGATGCCAGAGTGGATTTCCTCATGTAATTGTGGGTTTACATCTTTCAGCACAGGTTGCTTTTCTTCATGTCATGGCTCTGTCTCCTTATCTCCCTCTCAGAGCAGTTTCTGAGCTGACACTTTAATAAATTCACATTTTGGTAGACCAGAATTCTTCCAAAGGAAAAGATGCAAGTAGAGATAAAATGCTGAAGGCGAACATCTCAAAGACAACACAGAAACACAAAGAAATAGATTACATCTCTTGTAGTGACATTCCTTAAAAGGCTTCAAAAGTTTCTGGAACCTTTTCTTCTCACCAAATTCAGTCCATCTGTGTGCTTGGGAGAATCTATTTTTAGAGTCATACCTAAAGTCACGGGTGCTTCAGGTGGTTAGAGAGGATATTTTTACAAGTGCAGATGGAAGCCTGGATCTAACCCTGTGTTTCAGGTTAGCGAAATTCTCACATCTCCAGGCACAGGGCAGAAATAAGGATAGCTCTGCTGCACCGAGCGGTGTAGAGGGGGCATCCATGACTTCAGATTCCAGTCAGTGCAGTGAATGAGATTTACTGACACAAAACCAGTGAATTATTTGGCTTGTAGGCCTTTCCAGAGAGCAGAGTTAGGGGTGCAGGTGGTGGTGTGAAGGTGGAGGCCAGGCCTCGGAGCTGTGCAGCGCTGCTTGTCCGCGCCAGAGCGCGTCAGGCTCCGCTCTGAGCCACAGGTGTGCTGCACTGTACAAGGCCTCCACAGATCAATCACAAATGTTTCTGTTACTATAAAGAGGATTAAAAGGATTTTTAAACGTAGTGGGTCAGCCTGACTGCTGGTGAGATTGCCAGCATTTAGCAAAAGAGGGGGAGGCTGGGGGAGCGGGGTGGAGCGGGGGCTCTGGGGAAGCCACACGGTGCATTTCAGGGGATTTTATGATCCTAATGTGGATCTGTAGCACTTTCAACTGGAACTCATTAAGAATTCATGGAGCAGAAAATGCGAGACGCTCTGGAAATGAGGGCTTTGAAAGGCCAAATGTGAGCTGTAAATAAAATAGAGTGGGTATTCAATTTTGGCTATTAGCTATCTCAGAATATTTTCTCAGATCAGCAGATCAGGCTTTCAACTAAAAACCTCCTCCTAAAAACAAAAGGAGAAATAGAAGGAGTTCTACAGAATCCTAAGGCAGAGAGCAGATAAAGAGCATAATCAGATATTGTATGTCTCAAAAACATGAGAGCTTATTGATTAGAAGCGCTGAACAGCGCTATTCATTCTGGCTCTGATTGAGCAATGTACCAAAGCATGTGTTTATCTTTAGGCATATTTTGAAATCCCATTGACTTCAATCACCATTGACCCCTGTTACTGAAATGGGACCCTTGGGAAGACACAGCTTTCCTAAATATTATGTGTATAAACAAGAGAATCAAGAACACCCACACTTGAGAAAGCCAGCAGCTTAAGCAGAGTGTACGAGGATCACTTAGAAGTTACCTTCTAACTTTATCTGCTACAAATAGGTGATGCTGGAGCTGTCAGTCATTCATCACTGTATTTTACGGAGGCCAAGACCTTTGTAAGAGAACATTTTATCTGCTGCTATATTCATTTGAGGCCCTCTTTAGAGAAAGGCCTCATTCCCTTCATTCCTCATTGCTGCCTTAGGACATGGACACCGAGTCATTTCAAGAGTTTGGGGATAAGTGTAGCAGTGTAAGTGAAAGGTTGGCTTGGACAGGCTTTATAGTGAGGCCCCTTCAGGAACAAAAGTACAGCTGTGTTGTCAGCAGCTGAACGCCAGATGAAGTAACATCACCTGGTTTGCAGCCTCCTTCCCTCCTTTTGCAGGTGCAATTTTGGGCTAGTGTTTAAATGCAGCCACAGAATTTAACCTAGCTATGGTAATTTTCCTTTGGAAATGTGGACTTTTCTGCCAGAAGTGATTTGAGCATAGCGGTCTTTTCTCCTTTGTCTTCTGTGTTGAATTTGTTGAATATTGTTGTTACTCAAATTTTTACTCAGAACTCTTCAAAGATAGCAGCCCAATCCATTATTTCAACAGGGCAATAATAAAAATTAAATGTTTGCTAGCAACCTATCAATCAAAAGTTGGGATCAAGTAGTGAGGAACAATTGAGGCAGATCTGGAGAAAGCAAAGCCTTTCTGTGCACCAGGTCAGTCAGTGCACAACACAATTTAGTCTAAAGAAATCCAGAGTATTAAAGCTGGGAATAATAAATCATAAAAGGGAATGAAGTCTCTCCTGCTTATGGGAACACCTGTTAAAAGTAAACTGAAGTTAAACAAGCAACTCTCAGAGGAACTGATTATTGCCCATAATTTTCGATGGTGGTTTTTCCACTTAAATCGAACACTTAGCAGCTTTTGAGAACATGTTAAAAATTTCACTTACAATTTTAATGCAAATATTGGTCTCTCTGGTCAGTCTCCTCAGTTCCTGCAAGGGGTGAGGGTTATTAAACATATGAAAAAACTTGACAGACTCTGAGGACTGGGCAGAAACAATGGAAACTAGCTGGTGTTTTACTGAGTTTTCACCAACATTTGAGTAAGTCAACAACTCAACACTGTCTTAACAGAAAAATAGCTCTTAAAAAGAAGAACATGGGCAGCTGATGCCTCAGTGAGCTAATGCCTCCTTGAAACATTATGAAATTTGATTCTTATGTGCAAAATATTCTGAAGTTCTTAGAAGTATATGAAAAAAGTAGGAAGAATTCAAATATTAAAATTGATGGTTTGTGGGTAAGCGAATTTACAGTGCACATCAAATACAAAAAATTACTTTCCTATTCAGGTGATTTAGCATATATCTATTGACACATTTAGGGAGTGACTAATATTGGCTTGTCTGGAAGAAATTTGGTCTTCAATTTAAGAGGCTTTATGTTTGGGCATCTGAAATTACCAAAATTTCGTGACCACTGCAATTGCTAGAAAAAGTTCACTTACATCAGTTTTGCAGCGATTAACTTGTTATAGCTGAATGTTAATATTTTACTTTGTTGGGAGATTATGACTGCATTGGGTGAGAAAAATTTGTAGCTCAAGATTTTAAGCCCACAAAGTCATTGAAAAATATGTGTCAGGGGTAGAGTTTTTAAAAATAAATGGAAATCCCTTTCCAATTCACAGAAATTCAATAAGGTGCCTGGAGATGTTAGAGTTATAGCCTGAAAAAGACCATATTAAAATTATTGTTGTCTGGTTTCTGGGGGACTCTGTGCCTCGTGTGACTATGCTCATCTCTGATAAATACCCATAAAGAGCCTTTTGTAAATCTGTCCTAAATAAGACACCTTCTCCTCTCTCATTTTAGCATTTAGTTCTTTCCCCAACACAGAATCTGGTTATATCTTGGAAAATGTGAACTGATAAATTTCTGAACTACCAGTACTGCACTCTAAATATTTCAACTTTGTATTTTATCTTTCTCTTTTAATAGAATTGCCCTTCTCACATGAGCTCCTTTCATTGCCTTAACATTACATCACAGCATTCAGATGCTCTGACTATCTGCAGGACATTGTGTTCATCATCTCACACCTGCCTGTATCTTTTGTTTCCCACTTGTGTATTCTGCTCTGAATTCTCCCAGATAGATTAATCTCATTCTTTATACCTTTTTCTGCATCTTGGATTTGCTTCTTCCTTGTGCTGCCCCTTGCTCTTGGGTTGCTCACTGGTAATTCCGTCGAGTTTGGGGTAGCTCAGCTGCAATCTCGTGTCCCTTAGCAAGCTCTTTTGGCCATGAGACAAGTCTTATCAAATGGCTCACGAAGCACAAACTAAATTTCCTTTACATCTCGATTCTTGGCAGAAGAAAAAAAATGCAAAAACAAGAATTGTAATTAAACCATAAATGTTTCTATATTTTTGCTATGGATGGTTATTTAGCATAACATAAGGTCTTATTTTGCCACACTTGCTGAACCTGGACATTTTAAGAAACACTAAAAGGCTTAATGAAATAACATTTTCTACCTTCATGGCTGATAAATACTCACTTTTTGTGTCCTGAATACTTTGGTTCTTGGTGAAAAAATTTAGCCTCACTAAAACTAAAAGAGTTGATCCTCACTTTGGACCAACCCGGATGGAAACAACTGTGCTAATTTCACGTGGCCTTCCCACAGCTGGCAGAGCCCACAGAGTGCCCAGCAGCCTCTGCTCTGAGGCTGGGGAGCCAGCTGAGCAAACAGGGCAGAGTTATGTCCTTTCTGACAGGTGACTCAGAAGCATAACCATGGTGACAGCAGTGAGGTGTCTGTATGTTCTTCCTTCTGCTGGGTTTTGAAAGAAAATTAGGGTGATGTGACAGCCTAAATACTGCCTTGTGTTCTCCAAATAGACCAGAAACAGCTGGTGCAATGTTGTTGGAAAGGCTGCTGAGGTTGGTAAAAGGTTTTGTACAACCAGAGTGCTGTGTGTTGTGCTTTTCTTTATCATTCAGGGGCATTTCTTACTTTCTTGATGAATGAGCAGGTCTCTCATGCAGACTGCTCCACCGAAAGATTGCTGTGAAAGAAATGTAACAAAGGCAAAAGGAATCTGCAGGTTCTTCAAACTAAAGCAAATGTGCAGGATTCTAAAATATTGCCAGAGAAGAGACAGTTCTGGCTCTGCACTTTAGCTCATCTCAGAAGACCAAGTGCTATGAAGGAGAATGGGATGTATTTTGGATATGTCAGATGCTTACATACCTGGTGCCATGTAGGATTCTTTACTTTCCTGAGTAGAGCTTCTTACTACTCCATTTGCACATCTAAAAATGGCCTAAGTGTTGAAATCAAAGCCAATATTTTGTTGGTTTTTTAGAGAAGAAGTAGCAAGCTAGGAGTCCTTGCAAAACCAAGGCTTTAAGTAGCACTCTCAGATTTTCTTCCAGATCCTGACAGCTTGCCTGAGAGTGCATGGATTCAAGGATACACATGACAAGCTGGGAGCTTTGCTATGATAGCCCCAAAAACCTGGGGTCCCATTGCTCAGCTATACACTGAGCAGGGGGAGTGGAAGCCATCAGAGCTCATAATCCACTGGGAGCTGTGACAGCGCAAAAGTCCAAGGCTTTTCTGGTCTCCCTGCACAAAGCCTGCCTTTAGCCTCTTGATTTGAGGTGCTCTCCCAAGGAACAGAGCCAGCCCTTTCCCTCTTTCTTCAGAGTGGTGCAGGAGCAGTGTGGCAGGGTGAGCTGTGGGATGCCAGGCTGGGACACCCGGTGCTGCCGGGGCCCCTTCCCTGTCACCAGGAAAACATGTTTTCAAGTTCTCTCTTGAACGCAATCAGCGCCCTTAGCAACTGGGTGCCTTAAAATGTATTTATTGCAGCTCCAGAGAAAACAGTAGTTTGCTTTTATATATGGACACCATAGTGACATAACAGTAAACTTACAGCAATTCTCTGTGTTGCTGCCATTTACAGTGGTTGCCTCAGGAACTGCAAATAAAGTTACATGTTTTATTTGAGCATTTGAAAAGGGTCACTGTGAAGTAACTTAGACCAAAAATGCAAGCTTTGGTAGGAAAGGATAGAAAGTCTACAAAAGGCTCCATTAACAGGAGTGTTTTTGAGATTTTAAAAAGGCAAAGGTAAGTTAGAACTTTTTAAAAATAATTTTGCTATGTTCCCCTGCAGCATTTGCAGTTCATCACCGAGGGTGTTGTATTAGTCACACCACCAGCAAGGGAAGGAGAAGCAAAGCTGATTATGTCTTTTTAGCTTTTTGATCCAACTTCAACATCATTGCTGTACAAAAGCGAGTACGATTTGTTTAATGCTATAATTTTCAAACTTTGAATGTCATCAACTCAAAACAAAAAAAGAAAAGAAAAAAAAGACCGTGGAGCTCAGCTTTCACAAATATGATGAATCTGCAGCATTTTTTTCATATTTAATTACTTCAGTGATTTGATTAAAAGAGAGAAACCAATGAACTATAGTGAAGAACATTTTCTATTTCCATAATACGGCCATTGTCCATCTGACTTCGGGATGCGCTCCAAACCACATTCCATTTGGTTTGCTAGTTCTAAATCCACAGCAAGTGTCCTAAATGTCAAGTGTATGGGTGTTATTATGATCTGAAAGCAGACCTGGTTCACCAGATTTTAGGGAAGCTTTTAGTTGCATCATACCCCTTGTTGGTGGCAATGCACTTTCACCAGTTCCTACCAAACAGTTGCGTTAGGTCCAAAGATTTAATTGGAGAAGTCTGAGGGAACAAGGTCTTAGCAACTCCCACAAAGTATGATTCTAAAATAAGTTTTGACTTTTTCAGGAAATTTATCTGTGTTTTAGACTGGATCCATTCTACAGAAGAAAATTTGCATTTGAATAATCCAAGCTGAAGAATGAATGTATTTGTAATCTTTATATGCAGAGGTGTACAAAGTGTTGGTGAATACTGCACTGTGCTACATGGCTGCATTAAAAATAGCGATTACCAAGCAACAGATTTCACACATTCCAAGGAAAAAAACAGCTTCTGCTGTTCTTTTGCAGGCAGATTTTTTTTGCAGTGTATAATTTAATGTAGTTCTAAATGAAGGAAAATCTATCCATTGCAGAGGTAGAAACTTCCTGTCCATCCTATAGGATGAGTTTAAAGACCCTAATTCTTTACAATATCCACAGGATATCATTAAACTGACTGTGAAAAGATGAATAAGAGATTAATTGGCCACCCACTACTTCAAACTTCATATTGCTGATAATTAAGCATGTGAACCTAAGAACAGCAAGGTTTAATGACCTTATTGGTGTAAACTGTCCCGTAATTATCTGATCTAGCCACACATTAGTCTCTTCTGTGAGGACCAGATACTTGAGTTTCCTTTCTGCTCCAAGAAGGAAAGATAGGAGTTTCAGACCACCCATTGAGCTGTCTCCCTGTGATGTTTAGGGCTGTTTCCACATTTGATGATAAAACCATAAGGTATTTGTGTTCCACTATGAGGACATGTGGCACTATTTTAGAAAACGCTTGCGTAACTTTGACCACTGAAATATACAGAGTTAAAAATAGGCCAGCATTCCAGAAATGCCTTATTCCTCCACATCCACAATGGTTTTATCATGCAAAATTCAGAGAAATTCTGGCAAGGAAATTATCCTCTTGATTTCTTATAGCTACAGAAGGAATAGGGATTGCTTGGGAGGCAGGAGACATTTGGGGATGCAGAATTAGGTCAACAGATATTACACCTCCTTACACAGACATAATATTTTAAAAATTCATCTCACATGGTAAACATAAAGTTGAGAGAGAATCACCTAAAAAAGTTCCCAGGAGATCAAGAGAAAGACAAAAATATCCATGGATGAAATAAAAAACCAGAAGGTGATCAAATAATTACAGATGCTCCAATTGATGAGTTTGTTAGGAGTCATTGAAAGTTTTAGGAAGTCTACTTGAGCTTTGTTTACTTCAGGGCTTTTTATTATCTCCACGGGAAAAGGACAGAGTTGAAAAAGTATGTTACAGAAAAGAGTCAAAGGGCTTCAGCTGTCCTTTTGACACTTGTATTATTTTTAATAATGGAATAAGGGATGAAGGAGGTTTAGAAAAAAAGAAGTAAGTAAGTGATTGTTTGTTTCTTTTAAAATAGAGCTGGGTTTGAAGTTGTTCTTTCCTCTTCCTCTCTGCATTCATTAAATAATTTTTCCCTCTCTTCATTTTATGTTTTCATGTGCTGCATTTTGTTGTGAAAGATGCACAGCGTTTTTCTTGTCTTGATTCTGAAGCTTGCAGAGTTAATACTCAGCCCTTTGTGCATCCCTTTTGTTTCCTCCTACTCTTGTGTAGCTTTTGGGACAATGAGGAGAGAGCATAATCTCCCCTTGCACAAAGCACAGGGCCAACAAGTCTGACTCTGGGGATCGCTGTGTCCTTTCCACACCTTATTCACAGAATCATAAAATCATAGAATGACTTGAGTTGGAAAGGACCTTAAAGACCAGCTATTCCTAAACAGAGAGATCTTTATGAACACCTTACAAGTCCCAGTCAAGCAGCTGTTATAATAAGCACTGCATAAAGAGTTAAAACCCCAAGCGATGCTGCCTAAAGCACTCATGTGAAATAGATCTGTTAGCATGTGATTCAGAAAAACTCTAGGTTTCAAAATCAAGGTAGGAACTGAGCAGAGCAGAAAAATCAAAGAAGAAGAAAATGAGGATCAAGATCAAGGGTATGTTGAACAATGAGCAGGAGTGATGTCTGGAAACACAGCACCCTTTCTTCAGAGACAATGAGGTGGTGGCTTTCAGGATGTAGATGGAGTGATAGGACTGAATGTATGCTTGGAGTAGGCTAAGGAAAAGAGGTCAAATCAAGCTTTATGGTCCTGAAGGAGGATGGAAACGAAACTTGTGTGTGTAGAAGATTGAATAGGCTGGAGATAAACACTGTGGGGTTTTACACAGATAAGAAGTTTATTTTTGATACAGCAGTGGGGAAATAATTCGTACAAGAATGCAATGAGAAGAGTGCAATCAGACTGCCAAGTCACGAACTGGATTCTACCAAAAGTGTTTTGAGTGGATGGAAGGAGGATTCAGAACTATGACAGTGTTTATACACCCCAAAAGATGAAAGTTATATTAGAAATGAAAACACAAGAAATTAAAATTTTCTGCTTTTTCAGCAGACAGAAAAAAATGAATATTTGGTACAGAAACAGAAGTGGCAAGACAGGGAGGTGGCATACTGTGGAGGCATCTGGTTTGCTGGCTCTAGCACCTCATTGGAAATGCTGACTGTAGTCTCTTCAAAAGCAAGGAGTCCATTACTTTCCACTGGGATATTTCACTGGATTCCCTGGCAAAAAAAGCCCTAAATGTTGTTTTGTAGAATGAAGACAGTAATACAGACCATTATGCTAAGCCAGGCTGACACAGTATCATTATTTGGTTTTTTTCTATTACTTTTTTTTTTTGACAGGGTACACCCTTTTAATGAATACATCCAGTAAAATCGGGATGAATAATAATTCTGTTTATTCTGCTTTTGTCTGGTCCTCAATTCAGCAGAAGAAAGGTCTACCACAAAAATGATTCACTATGTAATAAATTCTATTTGACCACTTTTATCTCTTTATGTCACATATAGTGCAGGAACAAATATTAAAAGGAAGTTATGATTTCCAGTAATACAGGTGTATAGGAAATATCAATGAATTCTCCCACAATTTGCTTTAGAAAAGAGATGAGTGTGATCTTTCAAACTGTTTGCTGGAACCATGTTGGTGCTGTAGTGCTAGCATATATATAAACATCTGTATTGCATGATTACACATATATGGAACAAGTACAGTGTGTAAGTGTGCTAAAATACCTGGGGGATTTTTTCCCAAGATTTTTAATCTATTGAGAATATTGGTTAATGGAAATAAAAATGTTTCTTGAAAAGCCATCACTTTTGTTATTCTTTTACTGTTCTCAAAAATGTGAACTTGAAAACTAGAAAATGTCAATGAACTGATTCTTTAGAAAAAAAAAAAAAGGAGGCATTAGAGTTGTGCACTCAGATTGTCTGAGTGTGCCTCTGCCATCCTTCCTGATGACACAAAACAAGACCCCGTGAATTCACAAAGAAAAAATTATTCAATAAATAAATATATATCCAATTCAGTAAATGCTTTGGAATTTCCTTTAAACTGAGAAACTACCAGCTGCCCAGATGTAAAAACACAAAGAAAAACCAAAGTATGGGACCCCATTCTAGGAGGGAGTCTTTGAGAGATTCTCTGAAAGAAAACTAAAATGGGAGCAACTGGACATGAGATTCATATTGGATATATTTTGTAGCTGTATTTTATTAATTATGTGTGTTTATTTTATAAAAAGAACTTTGTTTCATGAGCATAAAACTTCCTTTGCTTTGAGTGTGTCTCATTCAGGGAACAACAAACATAGGCTTTTTTACAGAAAAGATAAATTCCTATGAATCAATATAACAGGCAAGTCATGAGGAGCATCTGCAATGACTAAACCAACCCAGGAATGGGTGTGTTTTATTCAAGCTCTGTGGGGATTGATGCCGTGGTAGGAATGAAGATTCTCCCAGATGGACATAGTTCAATGCTTCACTGGGAAGGAGATGACAAGGAACACATGACTTTTGGAAATATCATATAGGAAATTTGTGATGCTTGCTGATTTCCACAGGAAGAAAGAAAGAAAAAAAAAGTTAAAAAAACTCAAGTGGAAGTCATAATGTAGAATAAGATCATATTGCAAGAGAGATCACAATCCTGCATCATTACTGAAGTCCTTGAAGGAGGCCTAGATGGAAGGGGCTGTTCACAAGGACATGTCATGATCGGACAAAGGATAGTGACTAAACAGAAAGTGGATTGGTTCAGATTTGGAGGAAATTATTTTTAGTCTGTTCTTTGTCTGGAATCAAAGGCAGTGAGGAAGTGTAGTATCTCAAATGAAGCACCAGACATTACTTGATTTAGATTATTGAATTAAGTAGTTCAGGACTTTATTATTATAGCTGATGAATATTTTCAGGCCATAGGTTTCTAGCTCTTACAAGTCATGTATGTGGGCAAGTAGAGATGATATTCAGGGATTTAAACACCAAACCTGGAGGTCCTACTTAGACTTCTTGGTTAACCCCAAACACTGTTCCCATATCTGTATGTTCAGGGTGTTTCTGCCAAAGGGATCCTGCACTTCCTTGTGTCAGACTCCACTTCCAGTTTTTGCTTCTGCACTTCATATGCTAAGAAAAGTTAAAAGAATAAATAGGAAGGCAAAATTAAAAGGGATGGACAAAACCACAAAACTGGAAAATGTGTGTGAAAACTGTTCATGTACTAATTTTGGATGCACTAATTATCTATTCCCAGTGAGAACTCCTGGTGAGGGGGTGGGGTGAGGGTGTTGAAGAAGGCAATGATTTCCAGAAAATGGGCAAAGAAACCCATGTCCTAAAAGTAGAGTGAGGGCATTGAATTATAAGCTGTTGAAGAAAGGAACCACCATGGTAAACCCAGATTTCAGCAGATGGTCTTGGAACACAGCACAGGCAATTAGCACTCTCTGCTGCTCTGGTACCACACCAGACAAGAAGAGATAAAATATTCAGCTGGAAAGCAGAACTGCAGCGAGACATCTCAGTAGAGATAAATTGAAGACTACTAAGAGGAAGCACTTCATTTAAGAAATGGGAAATATTAAAAAGTTCCCTATATTTAATCTTCTATGGATGAAAAGATGATTAGAGTCACTTTCAGTTAGATCTCCAGCAGTATCCAATTACACAAATGAGAAAGTCAACCTAGGCAGCAATATTCATGAGATAGAGGAATCAGCAAAGGATCTCTGTGAGCACTCCTAAAAAAACATAGTTTTTTCCTCTATCACCTCCAGGTATTTGGAAATGTTTGGGCAACAAACATTCCGCCTAAATGCCAGCCACCAAACAGAACGGAACCCTTACTAAGTTGAAATGGGGGAGAAATTAAGGTAACTGATTACAGGAAACCTAGAAGCCTTTAATTTTCTCTTTTTTTTTGGCTTTTTTCTTTTACTTTCAAGGCTTTGGTTCACTTTCAGAATAGCAGTACCAGAGACAGCATTTTTCAGTGTGATTTTTTTGTTTCAGGGTAAACTCTTCCAGCTGTCTGTGGTGACTGTCCAGGGGGATTTTAAATTATTTTCCACATGATAATGACTGGCCAACTTTCCACTATTCTCAGTGCAAGGAAATGTCATTTAATTATTGCACACCAAATGGCTTCTGCTGTGGCCCTCCCAGACATGGCACTGCTGATTTTTCATAAAGCCCTTCAGACTAATATTGAACAGAGAAAAGATGCTGGGTATGAAATAAGATTCTGTTATATCCTATATGGTCCAAAGTATAAAGGTTGTGAAGCAATAATTGCATTCTTTTACAGATCTGTACCTGACCATGGTGGGGATAATTTGTAGAGAAGACCAAGAGGCACCACCAAAGGGACCATGCTGCAGGAGGAAATCAGTGTATTTGGTTTAGCCATATGCATGCTGTCCAATGCCAAGGCTATGAAAAATCAGATGGTACTGTGGAAAATAAAAGATACCCTCCCTCAAAATAAAGAGGGTCCTTTTCTGAGGCATTATCTATTATCAGAAACACAAAAGCCACTATCACAAGGCTGATGATTTCAGAGCATGACATGAAAATTGTCACAACCTTTGCCTGAGAGGGCAGGGAAAGGTACACCACAGCAAGCTGCAGCCCAGAAAAGCTCCCACAGAGATGCTGAATAACTCACCTACTGTGGCCAAAACCATTACCCCAATGTTTGGGCTCAGGGGGATGGCACAGAGGGAATTTATTCTACCTCTCTCCAAAATGAATTTCTTGCCTGGACGGGTTCATCTTGCAGATTTTAGCATCTCTTGAATCGTATTACC
Organism: Notiomystis cincta; assembly: GCA_013398075.1. Taxonomy (NCBI): domain Eukaryota; kingdom Metazoa; phylum Chordata; class Aves; order Passeriformes; family Notiomystidae; genus Notiomystis; species Notiomystis cincta. The sequence goes on along the minus strand of VZRX01015580.1, from coordinate 193,543 downwards.
TTTCATCAGAATGAAAGGTTTTTACAGAAGTTCCTTCGTGCACATCATAAACTTTCATATATTTTCATCTTTGTATTACCTGGGCTACATCCAATATCTCTGTCACCTTCAGACAGCTCTTTCTTTTAATTCACATTTCCACCAACATGGCTGGTGAGCCTACAGTGAAATATTCCGTAGCTTTTATGAATGTGAGGAATGTGGTGGTGAACCACAGGATTCCCCCACCTACAGCTCCCCCTTTCAGCTGCCAGCTGCTTGTCAGATTTTAATTAACGGGAAAGTTGCTAGGAGTTATTCATGCTGGTTCCCTCTGTTCCTCTCTGGAGAATTCCTAAGCAGCATTCAGAGCATTGAGCCTGCACTTTCTCCTTTTTAATGCTCTTCCTCCCAGCAGCCAGTGAAAAATGTAAAACGTGATGAGTTTCTGCACCCAGAGCTCAGTTAATAGAGAATTATGTCCACCAGTTATGAATATGGCACATAGGCCCTCCCTTCCTTCCACTTCCTCCTCCTGTTTCCTACTCAAAATGAATAGCAAGAGCCTCTGAAAAGATGATGTCTGCTTAGCTGTACATTTGCTATTAAACATTTTATTTTTATCAGGAATATAATTGGGATGAAGACACTGAAGGACGGCCTGCACTGGGAAAGCCGATACAGGCATGGACAAGTGAAGTTATCACCGGAGTGGAGGGAGGGCTTCTGAATGCATTGTCCCTGGCAAAGTCACAGCACCTCATGATGAGAGTTTATTTCTCCTCCCTCTGAGCAACCCCTAAAACCTTTCTATTATGCCTGTCACTGGAATTCAGAATTGTTTGGGCAACAAACATCCTGTCTAAATGCCACCAAATGTCTAGGATCATATCAGAAAGTCTGAAGGACAACACAGGAGTACAAGAAAGTGAAAGCTTGTTTCAAAATATCAGCACCCAGTGAATATCCTCAGCTGTAGCCTAGCCCTGACATCTAACTGAGAACAGTTATTATGGTACTGCTAAATGTGAAGGTTGTACTTCTCACTGTTGGCTATCAGCCTTTGAAAATTATTAAAAGGCAGCAATGTGCAGCAGTCGTTCTAAAGTGATCCAGCAGAGACTCTGAGACCATTCCTGCACTCAGTCTTAAAAAGCAATAGCAAATGTTAAACAGTTGGTTACAACAGGTAGCAATATCATAGACATATCTTTTGATAAGCTGCAGATAAAATCTGATGTACTGTGAAACCCCAAGGAACCATCCCATACTCTGAGTGTAAATTTCCATTATAAACCCTGTTTTGATGCCCTCAACCAACCCTTCATTCTACACTTCTGCAAAGATCTCCTTCTTGTGTAATGTTTCTGCTATGTGGAATCCAGCCAGAGAAAATCTGCAAAGAAGGGAGGGAAAAGAAAGAAGCTGGAGGTTATTCTCACAGGTATCATTAAGAGAAAGGACTTTGTAAAGTGTGATATCTTTTTTGACACATTATCAATCTTTTCTAAGGCAGTTTTTTATTGTGTCTCTGATTTGCACTTTGCTTGATTTTTAGATTTTCCTGGTCATTTTTTATAAAGAGCTGGAGTGGGGAACACGGTATTGGTTCAAATTTTGCAAATGGCATCGTGGCCCCCACTGCCTGGGTGCCCCTATAGAGCTGATGGCCTAAGCATTTCTAGTTCTGTGAGACAGTAATGGCCCAATTTAGGCATCCTCTCCCTTGGGGGCAGAACTTGTCCTATATGAAAAGAAAATGATGCTTCTTAGTGATCCTTCAGTTCCTCCATTTTATACTAAATGGAAGGAATAAATTCCCTTCCCTCGTTCCTAGTGTCCAGGGTATTTCCTCCACAAGCACTCTGAGGAGACATTGAATATACATGGACAGACATTGCAAACCTATCCTGCAAAGCCTATAATGGTTGATATCATGATATCATAAACAGTCTATGAGAACCAACCACATTTTTATATGGTCTACAGATGTTATACTGCCCTGTGACTGTCACCTCCTCCACTCTTAACCCATTTATAAACTGTTTTCCCTGCTTTCATATTTTGCCTTTGCTTGAAATGATACTGCAGGAAGCCTTTAGGTAAGAGTATCTTCAATCCAGCCCTCTCTTGCCTATTCACTAGTGAAAAAATGATGGTGTGATTGATAGGTTTAATGTGAAGAGTAGGTGACAGCCTTTTCTCATGGCCAGGAAGTGTGGAGTTCATCTTTACGAGCGTTATTTGCTGTGACAGTCACATCCCCACATCCCTCTGCTCTTCTACAAAGTTCATGTAAAGAGGGTGACAGCAAACTAGCAGAACAATTGTAAACCTAAAGCAATGGAAAAGTAAACCACAGAAAGTGTCATGGAATTACAGGGCCAGCTCCTGGGTAAGATATCCACGTGTGAAAGTGAGAAATGGCCTCCAGCTCTGTGGACTCAGAGGTGCAGGCACACGAAGTTGCAAAGTTCCCCACATGGGCACATAATGGCAAAGGTTTCCAGAAATACATACAGGATTTAGGCACACAATTCCCAAAGCTGACCAGAGCACTCACTCAGATGGCCCTCACTGGAAATCTGCATGGCAGAATGTCTCCTGCTTAGGTCTGAAATTTTCAGTCCATGCAACTGCATGCCTTCATTTGTTCAAGAAGCTGGACAAACTCCATTCTATGCCTGACAAAATTCATACACACAGGAGGATTTCAAATATTCCAAATAAACTGCTATTGGCCTGGCTTTACTTTGAGGCTACAAGCTTCCATTCATCAGCAGTCTCTTTTCACTCTTTGTTTCTTCCTTCGGAATGTTTCTGTAAAGCAGCTTATAAACTTTTGGCTTCAAATAAAAAGATGCTGGGTTTTTTGTTGTTATTTGGATGAGTTTTTTTGTAAACCTATTGCAACAGCAACTGCAAGGTCTCTACTTCCACCAGGACTCCCTCTGAGAATTAAAACCACAGTCAAACAAAAGAGAACAGAGAACAGAGAGGACAGAGAAATCCCCTACAAGCCTCTGAGGAAACCGACTCATCTCTTTATCAGCCTTTGGCTTCTCTGTACCCCAAAGACGATTCAGAATGTTCTGAGGTTGTCCCATGCAGGAGGTGGTGGTTGTAGTGTTACAAAGGCTCTTCTGTCGACTTCACAGCTGCCTGAAAATTGGCTTTTATCTCATCAGATACTTTGGCTCTGAAAAGGGGCTTCTCTTTTATCACTACATTGCATATGTCCAGCCCGTCTGATTCATACTACTCTGACATTCCTTCTGTGCATTAATTAAGGTCTTTAGTTAAAAAAACCAACCAAACAAAAAAACAAACAAACAAAAAACCCCCCACACACACATAAAAAAAAAAAAAAGAAAAATGTTTAGCACTATGTGTTCAAAATTCCTGGTGTGCTCCTCAGTTTAGGTTCATTTTTAATGATTTAAGTCCCATGGCAGCTGTGCAGTGTAAGTAAGAGCAAACGACTTGCCTTATCAGATCAGACCATTGGTCCATGAAGTGTTGCATAGTGAATCCAACACCTGATTTGTGAAAGGAAGGTAAAAACAAGTAAAGAATTATCCCTCTTAGCTAAGTCTACAACACTACCCCCCAGGAAAAAATTCCTCCCTTGCACCTGTGGTGATCAGATCACTATAGCCTAATTAAAAAGGGCTTCTCAGCTCAAACCATGCAAAGAAAGAATGTATGAAAATTGATAGAAAAAGGATAAAACCCAGGAAGATGCCAAGAAGCTTGGAGGGAATTTCCATTTACCAAACTTGTTCACAGATGGTTGCAGAGTTAAAGGCAAGAGGAAAAACATTTGAGCACTGCTGGTACAATATGAGAAAATGTTCAGAGTAAGTGCTAGCACAGCATCAGCACAGTAACTCAAAATAAAATGTATACATGAGGTCATGTGCCTCTGACCTTTACTTGTCATACAGTTTCACTGCAGACATTAACATGGTCTCTGAAGGCCTGACTGACACAGATGTGGTCGTTCTGCTGCCATTTTAATGGCAGTAAATGAATACTTACTAGTAGATAGCAAATTAATCTGGAATGTAGTGGCCTCTTTATGATGTCATCCTAAGTGCCCATTGCATAGCTGTAAGGTCACTGTAAGGACATGTCTTTTGGGGGCTTGAAAGAATCTACAAAATACAGTTTTCATGGGGAGCGTGATCACTTGAGATGTTTAAAAATCAGTTCTTCTTAGTTCCCCTTCAATCATCAAGCAATCTGGAATTAGTATTCAAAAAATGTAAGCTTTTAGGACTGTATCACGAGCTGAGTCCTCCAACATATGCACTAATTACTTGAATAAGAGAATGTCATTCTGTAAAATAATAAATGAAGTCATCTTTTACTTATGAGAACTACCAGCAAGATTTGCTCTGCAATGCCCTTATTTGTTAAACTTCTGGAACACAGGGCTGTGTGCAGAATTGTGTGGTCTCCCTTATCATTGTTGTTTTGCATCCCTTAAGTTCAGAGACATTAGCAGGGTGTGGCTTTTTTCCCATTAAAGGCTGTTTTGGGTAAGAGTAATCCAAGATCTATTTCGTTATGCTAACAGCTAAAGGCCTTGTAACAATAATTTCTGTTTGGCAGCATCACAGTCAATTTCATTGATGTTACAGTTGTTTTAATTCTCTTTTTCAGGGGTGAGAAAAGATCCAGTAATTCTTCTGAGATGATTTCTCCATACTTTTCATCTTTTACCACAAAAAGGATTGCCAGGGAACTATCCAAGAAAGAAATGCAGATAAGCAATACCACCACCAGAAGGAAAGGGAAGGGAGAGGAAGGGAAGGAATAGAAAGACAGAAAATACTTGGGTTTTTTTGTGAAACTCAAACAAAAGCAAAAGCAGCTGTAAACTTGCAGAGACAAACAACTATGTAAACTTACAAAATTTGTAGCACTTGGGTGGATACAGAGGTGCTGATTCACCACTTACATGATATGCAGATGACTGGTTATAAATGTTAATGTTTGTGGTAATATTAACTAAAACCAAGGTGTCTGGCAATAGTGGACTAAGCCATAACCACACACACATAATGTAGAAGTCAGTGATTATAACAATGACAATGTGACCTTATCCTATTATTCTTCAACTCTTTTTTATTTTTTTTACCTTTAGCATTCAGCCTATGAGAGGGCGGAACTGAAGGGGAGTTTTTCAAGCTATTTTTAAGTACAAACCAGAATTTCCAAGAAATTTGCTGGGGCAACTCAGAAAAAAAAAAGACCTGTTGAAACCTTTCCTGCTGTGAAATTAGGCTCATGGAACAGTCCCCAGCCTTGCCTTGCATCTCCTGATACCCTCCTGTCCATCCAGAGACCTAATGGACAACTTCCAGCCTCACCAGCAAGGCTGCAGGCATGTGAGAGAGTGTGCTCCTGCTGCATCTGAGCCTCTTCTTGAGGTAAAGATAGTGGGAGAGGCTGGCAATCAAGAGAGCTTCCTGGGATGCTTTTAGGAAAAATATAACTTAGGCATTCTGGGTTCACAAATTCTTTGCTTGTGGGATTTGTGCTCCTAAATCTTCCAGGTGCTTCTGGAAATATTTCTTTTTAGATATGAATGTATTCATTTTGGAAGACTCACCAAAATGTTAATAAATCCCAAGTCAGTAGTCTTACACCAAAGTCGACCTTCTCTTTCACTGTTAGGAAGGAGAGCTGTTGGCATCAGTTGAATTGAAGGGGATTTCCTTTTGTTTTGCAATGTATGTGCAGACAAGCAGGCACCAAGCTACAAGTGAGTAACTTTCCCACTAATCCTCCAAGGCGTGTGACAATATGACCCTGAGCTTTTACAACTAAGAACATTATGGTATGTAAATATTATGAACATATATGGTAAGTGCTGTACTTGCTGAAAAACACAGAAAATGATTCCTGGGAATGCCTAGCTGACCCTAAAGCTACACAGATTGTTCTTTTTTTGTCTGCAGCATTCATCTCTGTTCAAAACCACGATGATATATTAGATGCAAGTTCACCGAAGGAGGAATTTTGTCTTGCTGCCTTTATTTCTCAATTAGGATCTGTTTTATTTTGGGTATAAATAATAAAAATGAGAAATAAAAAAAATTGTGTTGTGTTTGCCACTGCATTCTTTCCAAAAAGGGAAATAAATAATCACTTGTTGAACTGAGAACATTTTAACTGCTAGCTGGAAACCAGAATGTCACTAATTGTGCAGCACACATTAAATGATGACAAAGAGCGTGACTTGTTCTCTGCAGTCACGCACCAAAGAGACTGAAGAAAATCTGTTCTTATTTCTTTTAAAATGTTGTGGCATCCATTGAAGTCACTAGGATATGGGAAAAAATAAAAGAGAAAAAAGAATATTGTTTTAAGTCTCTTGATAGAAATGTTATAGCACAATAGAATGTCATCTTTTTTTGATTAATATATATCCGGCATAAAACATATCAATGGCACTGAAACAATGTGCAAAACCTAGGTTTATTTACATAGAGGAGCTAGGACAGAGCAAATGAGGAAAAAAGTACTGTGGAGATTTACTGATTTTGCAGTGGAATAGTCATGAATATACTTTCAATAACAGTCTCAACAGTTGCAAGGGCCATGTACCATCTTCCCATTTAATAAGAATATATTCTATATATGGAGGCACATGACAGCCTTTGAAAGTATTCATCCTTTAATATGTGTATATATCTCATGAAATTCTTGCTGTTCTTACTGTGTATTTTCTTGATTTGCAATTCACCTTTGAATACTGATAGAGACTTGGAACTGGCATCTCACAGAGAAGTCCCAAGAGTGCAGATTTATCCATGGAATTATACCAAGAATAAATTAGACCGTGGACCTCAGAGGCACCACTCAGAAGGGTATGAACTACTGGCTAAGTTCCATAGCATCTGTACTTTAGTTATTTCCATTTACTTTAGTTTTACTTGATTAGATTCCAGCACTTGGTAAACCTTATCTCTTTTTATTTTTTTAAGAATATGTTTGCATATCAAGTACATTTTTCACATCCTTGCTCAACCTCTGGAAAAGGCTCTTAATAAAAAAGGAACTTGCAGCCTTGCATGTGATATAGCAAGAACCAAAATTCCACTACATCCAGGGAAAAAGCATAGTTGAGGGAAGAATATGATGCAATTATCCAGGTGAACTTTTAATTAAATGTAAGATGAAGTTAACTCCTGGTGACCCTAGCATTTGTTTGGGAGGCCTTAAAACTGTTCCACTTTCTCCATCATGCCACTGTTGCTTAATTATCAATTTGTTCTCCTAAAAATATTTGTGTTGATTTTTTTTTTTTTTCAGTAGAGGAAAAGGACAGCAGCTGTGTAATGAAATGGGAGCAAAGTGGCTTTGAAGCAGGGAATGGCTCCTGCCACCATTTACTGAAGAATGCAGAGTTCAGCTTTTAAAACTGGAAATAAACTTATGTTTCACACAGACTGGAATTTTCAGTATGGCAGAGCTGTCACAGAAAACAAATAATAAACAGAAGTGCTGTATCTCTTGGTCCCAGATTGCTGGCAGTGTTTTGGAGCATTCGAGGGTTTGTTAGGATTTGCCCTTGTGAGCAACTATGCCCTTAGGGGGAAGTCCTATAGAAATCAGAAAGGTTTTCCTTTTAAGGTCTTATTCAAACCCAATTGATGGCAAGGGAAAAAAATTCCTATTGACTCTGTAGGCTGAGCTCAGGCCCATGCAGCAGTCAGTTCAGTGGCAACTAATTTTTCACCTCCGACACAATATTAGAATTGCTCGATTGATTAAAATAATGTGCAAGTACTTCTGCAAAATTATTTCAGGGTGTATTTCACTGTTTGTTGTTCTTAAGCTCATGTCATCTGTTGATCACGGATATTCAGGCTAACTTACAGTTTAGTCATGGAAATGTTTGAAAATACCAGAAGTTCAAAAGTTTTTGGACGAATGATCAATCATCTGGAAATTCATCACAGAAGTCCATTATACAGTAGCTGTCATCATTGCAGTCTTTTGTTTAAAGAGTATCAGCCACTCAACTGGAAGCATGAACTGCATCCAAGATCTGTGTTAAAACTAGGGTTATAAATCACCTTCTACAGAAAAGAAATCTTTCTGGACACCAAATAACCAATTACATAGATTTTAAAAGCCCTGGAGGCTAAAATTTGAGTGTCAGTACTATTTTTTTTTTCACTAAAGCATTAACATACACACATGTATATACAGCCATACAAACCGTACAGAAAGTTAAGTATTATGTTAACAAGACAGTAAGAGCTAAAATAAACGGCTACCCTCAGCACACCAAATTTAATCCAAAAGCAGCTGACACAGACAAGATGTTTGTACCTAGAAGTACATTAATTTTTGATACAGCTGTCTCAGAAGCCAAGCTGTTTGTGGCTCTGCAAAGTTAGGACCATACTCATCTACCTTCAGTTTGAAGCTTCAGCAGGAACAGCAGGATGGAACTGCTGCCAGTCGACAAATTGATCCGAATAGCAGGAAAAGTAGATTTTATTAGTATAATGACCAGGCACTGTGAATAAGGAAGGGCAGACACTGCTTGTTCTGCTCTCCCAGAAGCTGGTTTTCCATAGTTCCCATCTTGTGGGCACACAGGACAGGTGTGAGCTGTAGCATCTTCAGTGGTCACATCCAAATCCAGCACAGCTCACCGTCAATCAGAAACCTAAGCTTGCATACTGGTTTTATGAGATGTAAGCAGTTTTAAAATGCAGAATTCATGCCAGATAAACCCATACTGAATGACCATGGAAGAAGCAGGAACAGTAGGGTGTAAAAAGGATCTTGGGTAAAGATGGGATTTGGGCTGAGTGGTTTTATAACCAGACTTGGTGAAACAGAAGTGAAGTTAAACTGCATTCTTCACTCTGAAATCAGGAGGGAGTTCCACCTTTAGCTCACTCCCTTCTTCAGGGCTGCACAATGGGGTGGGTTCATTGTTGTGGTTTTCCACATTATCCAGATGCAACACACATTGAAGCTGGCTGGCAGGAGCACACTCAGCTCAGCACAGAGCTGTCCTGACCTAAGAGAACAAATCCCATGTTCCAGCCTCCCACACACTGTGGTCCTGCACATGCCTGTCTGTTGCACAATAATCATATTAATGGCCATTTACCAGAGCTACCTCTCCCCATTCATGCTAATTAGTTCAAATTCTGTATTCATTGCTCAGTAATCCAAAGCTGTGACTTCCACCCTAGCTGAGGGCCAAAGGAATCTTCTCATAGAGCATATTTTTCTGTCTTTGTGCCTTACAGGTTATGGCAGGAATCAGAGAAGTAAAAACAAACAGTGGAAGGGATGCTCTCAAGTAATGGAGAATTCCCCACTCTTTCTTCAGTCCTGTGTAATAGGTGTACATAAAGAGCAAAGACAATTTCTGGTGAAAATTAATATTCCTTTGTGGGAGTTAGAATCGAATCTGAATTGACGTTGATTTTAAATGCAGATGCTGGCAGAGTAAAATTATTTTTCAAACATTGAAGCTTTCCCTGGTAAAGTATTTAAGGTTGCATTTTCAGGCTAGAAGGAAAAAGTGATGAAAAGTTCTTAAAACTGAAGAAACAAAATCCTTGATTTTGATCCAAAGCCCTGCAAAACAAGATCCCTTATTGAAATGGCTAATCTCAGGAGAATGGAGGGGGATAAAATGGGTACCTTTCCTTCCTCTCTTCCTTTCCCCCCTTTATTTTTTCAAGCAGTATGTAATATGCCACAGGGGGGTTCCTGCCAAAGACGTCCTTCACAAGGATTTATCCCATCCTTTATTCTTTGTGGATCTGTAAGGAAACAGGCACGTGATAGCAGAAGGCATGACAGCACCGAGTAGGGCAGGGCAGAGGTTAGTTCAGGTTCTGGAGGTGTCATAGCCCTGTTTCCAGCCTGGCTTTTACTGTTTTCATGGCTCTCTGTACTTCAGGTCATTCTTCTACCCTGTTTAGCATTGCAAACTGTTGAACGATGCATTGTAGGCAAAGCATAAATGCTTCTGTCCAGTTTTAAACTTCCTTTCCTTGTTTTCTTGGGAACAATGCCTGTCCTTGGTCAGATCATGTTTCCTACTGTGCATAAAGCAGCTGTGATCCTAACTAGTTCACCTGTGCCAGGTGAAAATCAAGCAGTCAAGGGCTAATGATGTAGATACTATTGGGTATTATTACTATTTGTTGATCATACTGTTAAAGGATCTATAGGTTTTAAATGAGAAAAGGTCTGGGGTGTCCTAAGTAGGTTCTGAAAACTAAATCAGGCTTTTCAAGAAGCCTCCTGTCTGAAAAGAACCTCCAGAAAGATGTTTGGTGTTCCCAGTCCACTGCCATGGATGGTCCTTCCCCAAGTTTTGCATAAAAAACAGTCCCTTTGGGAACAAGTTCAGTCCATTCTCCTTCATACCCAAAAGTAAACTGACACTTGTAGAGACTCACTGGCTACTCATCTGTAGAAAGGTTTTCCCAGTGAGGCTGGACAGACCTCTTAACTTTCATCCTGAAAATTCAGGTGTTATAAGAAAAGAAACCATAACACATCCTGTCGTCACGCAATGCCTAATGGCAACATCTCAAGGATGGCAAGTTCAAGTGATGTGCAAAGATTGCAGATAATTTTTGGGTGTCAGTTGTCTGTTGTCTTATGTTAGCTAGCAGCCTGCCTTTTCTGAAGTTGCAGTTGGCACAAGCTGCCATAATTCAGCCATAAAGTATCTCGATCATAATTCAGTTCATAATGTAAGTTGATGTAATTAATTTTATTTCTGCAGATTTCACTAAGAACTATATGTAATCAGATCTAATGGGTGAGAAATAATTTAGAGAAGTATCTTGTTATGAAATCTCAAACAATAAAGGAAATATTCAGGACCAGGTTGGATGAGGCCCTAAACAACCTGGTCTGGTGGGTGAATCCCTGCCCATGTTGGGGGCTTGGAACAAGATGATCTTTATGGTCCCTATGACTGCAAGATTTTCCATGAATTCTATGAAATCACATCCACCACCTGCTATAGGGGGAAAATTGTTCTCATGGAGAGTTTGGGGAGAAATTTGCTCTCTGTTAATATTTTATTAATTTGGTAGCAACTAGTACTACTCAATTACCACTTCAGCCTTACTTATCACTTCTATCCCAGACCAGGAGGAGAAAAAGATATTGTGTGGTGACATGAAACAACAGGTGCCAGGTTAGTCTGGATGCTGAAGAGCCAGAGAATCTTACAGGGTTTTGCTTGTGTTCATTTTAGTGTTGGAAAGACTCCCATAAAATTCATTGCAAGTAGAACCAGCAAACCCAAATATAGGAAAGAGAACCACTGAAAAACGATTGCAGGGCAGAAAACAAGCCTTCAGGAGAAATATGAAATATATAGGCTTTCATTCAGAACTCGGGAATAATTTTTTAAAAACACCCAAACCTTGAAATATTTTGAATTCAGAAAGTCTTTTCTTGCTGCCCTAAGTCTGGTGCTTTTGCTCTTAATGGACTTTAACAGGCTAGAGGTCCCTGCCAGAGATGGAGATCAGACAAACCTCCATGTCTGTCCCATGGCCTGGCTCTTTTCATGGGCTTGAACTCCATAGGCTTGTTGAGCCATGAGAAGTGGAGAAAGGGAACCTGAACCTATCAAGACACTCTCAACAAATGAGGGTGGCAGTTTTTTCCAAAATATTTCAACCTTGATTATTTCTTGAAATAAACCCAGGGTTCTCTGGACAATTTTTGAGGAACTAAAAAAAGATTTATTTACCTAACAACCTAATTTTCTGCTCTAAGCCACCTCTCCTGGGCTGTGCTCTTCTGCCTGTTTTCTTCTGTGAAGAACAAAGCATTGTTACTTCTTGAAAACCTCTGCAGCTCCCTAAGGAATAACTTGAATCTGTTCATCCCACTCCCATGCCATGTTTAAATATTTTGGTTCAGACATGGAAGAAGACATTTTTCTGAAATAATAATTTACAAGAGTGAGACCTTAAGCCACATTCAGCTGACAAAGGAAAGGAGCAGAGTGTTTCTATGCTATGAGAGCAGTTCCATGGTTTTGGGGTGGCCTTTTTGTACAACTTGTACAGTGAACATTCTCCTATATAGCTCCTACAGTAGTAAGTTTTCTATAGTAGAATGTTCTTTTTTAGTTTATTCTGTGTATTACACAGTGAACCACTGAAATGCAGTATTATTTTACTAAAAACTAATTAAATGTAAATTAACACTTAATAATTTTTATTTAATTTTGATTACCATGTAAAACATACTTTAATTACATCAGAATAAAAACTGGAACTTGAGCAATTATTTAAATATACCCCTAGAGTTTAATACCATTTAGAGCTGGACTCCCCTCTGATGTTGTGTGGGGGCTTTTTATAGTGAAACATTTAAAATAACAGCTAATTTGTAACATACACACACACATATGAAACACATTATTTTTAGGGCATTATTTTTACTGTGTATCTTTAAATAGAGTGTGTGTGTATATTCATTTAACACAACTTGAGCTCTTGGAAAACTCGGCTCAAATTCCAATTATTATACATTACTTCTAAAGCAAAATACAAGAAAAGGAGGGTGGTTGTTGCTGCAAGCATTTTAATGGGCATCACTGTTGCAAATGGCAAGAGCTATGGAAGTCTTAGAAACATTTCTCCATGCCAAGAATAAAAGTTTGCATTACTTTGTCCTGCCCTAGTCTCAGCCACCTGGAATTTCTATTGACCTACCTTACAGTCCAGCTTTGGATGTGGTATTAAACACACTGGAGGAGGTGCCAGACTGGGATTTTTTTCCCTGCTGCTTGCCTCCTGCAGCCACAGCACCGTGCACCTCCTGTCACGCTTTGTCCCTTGAAGCGTCATCCCGTGATAGTTTTCCCTCTTGAAAAAAACACTTACAAGGAAGACTTGCTTTTTTCAGAGTGCCAAACATCTCCTGCAGACTTCTACAAAGCACTGTCCAGTATTTCTGCCCAGAAATGGGAAAATATGGGCTCTGAGTTATGAAGATTCAGCTCTGTTTGCTGAGATGCTGAGCAATTTCATCTCTGTCAATTAATTCAGCAATGAGATTCCAACAGTTCTGGAAGCTGGTTCTTTGTATTTCAAAAAAATAAAGGGGAAAACAAAAGAAAATTAAATCAGCCAACCAAAATATCTGACTAACACTCTGAAAAATAAGCTAGGTTAATTTTTTCATTAGTAATGTTGATCAAATGAATTCTACAAGATAAAACCAGGGTACTCTCTGAAGCCATACCTTGAAAAGCAAGAAGTCAGGTTTAGATCAGTTAAAATAAAGAGAGGTAGGATATTATCTGTGAGAAAGTGCTTGACCAGAGGTACAGGAAAATTTGATTTTCCTTAAAAAAAGAATAATATGCTGACTGAAAAAATTTATTTTTCTCCATCAGACAACATAACAACAGCATGGATTTCCATGCCATATCATGATTACAACTGTAAAAAGGGAACACCAGGTCACAGACCACAACATTCAAAACCAAGAGTACCTCCATCTGCTGATGTCAGCAATTATCACAAATAGACTAATGTAATGTTAATAATGTTCAGCTGCTCAGATGATTTAGGTTTATGGTTTGGTGGTTTTTTTCTTGTTTTTCCCTTTTTGTGTTTGAAGAAAGAGAGTTTGGGAGAATTGCATTGGCTATTATAAGTACAGACTGTACTCTCTCTTAATGCTTGACCCTACATTCTTTCTTTTATAGGAGGTGAAATTAATTTTCCTTGGGCTAGCATAAAATGAGAACACCATGGAAGTCTGCATCGTTGGCAGAGGTGAAGGGTGGGCTGAGTGGATGATCTAATTGGGCTTCTCCATCTCGATGTTCTCGCACGCTGTGAAGTTCTGTGATGAGCTGTTGGTTTAATTTTACAGGACCTCAGTGGCCACCTTGTGAAATCTGGCTAGCAAGAACATAATGGAGCTTATGGTTGGGTTGGCTAAGCTATTTGTTTGTTTAGGAGAGAGGTTTTCCTGTACATAAATCATAAAAATAAAGGTAGTCTTCATTAACGCTTTAAAAGTTAATCCATATCTTTGTAGCTTCAATGGATCTTTTCCAGTTATCTATCCTGTCTGACACATTGATGGCAGAGTCTGAAAGTATGGAGATTGAAAGTCTTTGAAAAGAGACTGAACCTGGTGTTTGGTAGTATTTTTGAAATATACAATTCTTATTTCCTGTCAGTACCACAAAATAAATTTCACAAATTATTTGATTTAGGGAAGTCTTGGCTGCATAGTTTGCATATCATCACGAAGCTATTTTGAAGAATAAACTTAGGAAAAACTTCTTCATCTGTGGTTTCAATTTTATTTGGTCCTTATCAAATACTTAAAATGATTAATTGTTCCTCTGTGCCCCGGGGGGATCTTGTCTGAAAGAGCCAGAGCAGGTAAGGAAAAGTCACGTTCTATTTGTCTTCATTCATTGTGTATTAGTGAACTTTGAGTTATGACTCTACTATAATGACATTACTGCACTCCTACCACCACTGAAAAAGAAACATTATGGAAAAGTGAGGAAATTTCTGGAGAAATGTATACAAATTAATTAAAATTCTCTCCTCCTGACCCCTCAAACTGCACCTGCCACCTGATGGCCTTATTTTTATCCTGGTACAGAGAGTGTAATAAATTGCTGAGAAGATCAAACTAATTAAGTAGCTGTTATTGTTAAGAATGCCTTTTAAAATGCAAAATTAAGTTGTATTTAGCACTCAACACCTACACACCAAAGTACATAACCCAGATGAGCTAAGCTTTAAAACTGGCGTAGAAATGAGCTAATGTTTTTAGGGAATTGTATGCATAATATGGCAAGAGATCAATAAAAATTGGGGGCAAAAGTACTCAGCTGCTAGCAATAAAGAAGCACCAAGTTTCAAAACTCATTAACTGTTTTTTGGCTTGTTTGTATCATCTGTTTTGTGCAGTTTCATATGACAATCTCATATCTTGGCACCAGCACTGAAATAGTGTTTGGTGTGACAATGTGTACCTNCGGGGGGGGGGAACCACCACCACCTAAAAGTACTCAGCTGCTAGCAATAAAGAAGCACCAAGTTTCAAAACTCATTAACTGTTTTTTGGCTTGTTTGTATCATCTGTTTTGTGCAGTTTCATATGACAATCTCATATCTTGGCACCAGCACTGAAATAGTGTTTGGTGTGACAATGTGTACCTTTACAACTCGTGGCAGCTCTGCAAGAGAAGAGATCAAGCTGTTATCTGTGCAGAATGATAAAAAACCATTGACAACACTGAATAGACTGGAAGCAGAAGAATGTGCTTGCTGTATATGTGCATACACGTATTTATACTCACATATCCAAGCACACACAGGCACATATATCAATCTCAGTAAAAAAGTTTTGGTTTTAAAAGCATGAAGTTGGCCTCAGGAGCTAAGAAACTGAATTTGTGAGCTGTTAAATGTCAGAGCTGACCTCTGGGAGTTTGAGGAGGGATGATGTGGTGAAGGGCAGGCTTCAGGTCATGTTTTATACAAGAAGTTTAATTGTTCTGGCTAGGAAGCAAAAGTGACTCATTTACTTGAAGTGGGTCCCTATCTCCCAATGCAGATTTCGAATGGAGGAGGATACTGCTAGCAATAATATCATTTTAAAAAATTGGACTGGTTTACTTCAGTATTTTAACTACTTCCATTCAGATTCATTTGTTTTGGACACATAATTTGTTAGCGTTCCAATGATAGCAAAAAACAGTGCTTTGGTCACCCTTCTTGAACCCATGCAAGTCTTTTTGTTGTGTTTAAATCAGATTTTTTTTGCCAAAGAAAATTGTAAGCTAGTGGGCTCTTTCTGAGCCTTTTATTGAAAAATGTAATAAACTATTTAACTGTATATATTGTAAAGTCATCGTGACACTGGGCTTGTGGTGTTGCTCTTTTCATTTTCACTCCTGTCTCAGAAAGTTCCCTCTGCAGATTAAGTGTGTGAATTTAAGTCATGACAAAAGATGAATAACACACATATACGAATAAAAAACATATTTAATTTGTTTAATAGCATCTAATTTATTAACAAAGTGCTGTCACTCATTTCAGTTCAATTTGTCTGTGTCCTCTAACCTCTTCGATTTCCCAAGCTCATATTTCTAAGTTACCAGGCTATTCCCAGTCTTTAGTTACCTCCAGTTTCAATTTTGGAAACTCCTATTTTTTGGTGACTTAGTTTCTGTAAAATATGACTCTGAATAAAGAACTTTGCCCTAGAAAATGTAAATATATTTCCTGCTTTCTGATCCCCTTATAATTAAAAGAATGTAAATAATTTATGGTTAGAAATACTTGTTTCAAGATGCATTTAACTATCCCAAAGGTTAAACATAATTATCACTGAAATGTGACAACCCACTGCCATGAGACCATGGCCATATACCACTGAAATAAAAGTGAGTTCTGTTACAGAGAAAGGGAAATGCCTGGGGAGGACAATAAAATGCAAAACACTCACTTTACACTGAGCAAGCATTTCAAACCTGCAGCTAAGATCTCATTTTGAGCCACCTAGAAAATTGTTTTGCCTTCACAGAAGATGTGACTTCTCAGAGAGATTAGTGAAGCCAAAGCTAAAAACACTTCACTGAGTATTTAATACAAAAATACTATGAACTGGGTATTTTTAATCATAGTAAATCATAGAAATGGTATGTGGAAGGGACTTCCAAAAAATCCTACCTTCTGCCTGAAGCAGGATTACCAGCTCTCCACTGAGAAGAAGCACTTTTCCCCTTTCCGGAATGTGAAATAATTCTCATGTGGCTTCACTGTTCACTTAACGATATGAGCCTCAGAATTAGTTGCTGTTATGCCTTTAATGAGGATGATTTGCAGGCTGCCTTCAAGCTCAAGTCCCATGATTTCTGCTGGCACAAGGTGAAATTCCTACTTCAGTAATGATACTGTCCCTGGCAAACATAGTGTTGACTTAGTTAAAAATTGAGAGAATTCTCTGAAAATGAGATTTACTGATGAGTAGGATGAATAAAAAATATAAATAGAAGATACATGAATGTATATTAAAAATTGGGCCAAGCTGCAAAAGCTGGACCCACAGCCAAGTCGCCCTGAATTTGGAACACAGACCTTCAGTGCTCTTTTCAGCTCATTAAAGATATAACTGAAGGCCAGTCACAGAAATTTTATCTGCTCAAGTTCAGGTAATGGAAAACATGTGAAAACTGTTTTTTCTGTGAGCCCAGGTATAGTATCAGTGCTCTTTCATACACCAGGAAGTTCAACAGAAGGAAAACAAATACACTATCAATTAGAAGAACATCTGTAAAAAAAAATTGCAGAGTGGGTGAAGATGTGCTTTAAACTAATTCTTCTTGTCTTATGACCCTATCTGGTGAGTTCTGTTTGTGCCTGAGAAACCAAAGCATTGGACTTTGCTGCAGTTCTTTCTTACAAATATTTTCTTTGGTTGCAGTGAAGACCACACTAGCCAAAAATCTGGACTGAAAATCTGTCTCAGGGTTAACTAAACCCACGTCCTGTATCTCTGAAGGCAGGCACACGAAACCTTATGAGAGCTGTGGGTCAGTGAACTCAGCCCCTTACTACACCCAGCAGCTGTGGTAGACAATCTGCCTACAAAATTAATCCAGGGCTCTCTGTTCCTACTAGTCCTGCTGGAAGGCTGGGTCAGCACCTCGCTCTGCAGAGAGCTGATAACCTCTTCTCCCTTTCAGCTTTTGTTTATTCCTTCCCACTTTAAGGCCATTCGTTTCTTTGTCAGCAGTGCCATAGAGAATCAATGCTCTACTCCCTCCAATGTTTACAGAGTGTACTAGTACCTCCTTCCTGCTTTTATTCTCCTAAGCCTGATTATCAATTTATTCTCATCTTTCCTCATCCCTTTAACGAGCCCAAAAGCCTTTCTTTTTAAAGCTATTCCAGTTTAAATAAAGGAGTTCTGCAACAGGGTTGCTAGGGTGTAATGTAGGAAATTCAAGCAAAACATGATATAGCACCAGTTTTGAGGTGCCAATGATAGGACAGGTTCAGTTTTGGCTATCACCAGGCTCAATTAATTGTAATTTGCAACCAACAAATTGTGCCATAAAGCAGATCCAAGTCTTGAAGTAAAACTTAGCAAAGACCGCACACTTAGCTAGCTTACTTCATATCAAACAGCAAGAGATCATAAATCTTCCCCTTTTCATTCAACAGATTCATGAACTTAAGCCAAGCACTTGAAATATACAGCCTAAGATTTTATTTTATAATGAAAAATGAGAACAGGTGAATTTCCCATTATTGTCATTTCACTGTAAAATTTTGCCTACACTGATCAGATGAGGCACCTCCCCTTCACCTCCAGACTGAATCCCTCTGGTATGCAGAGTGTTTCGAAACATAAGCTGAACTGAAACTTTGCAAATTGCGCTTATCTTCATCATGCACGGGGAATAAACAGATGACTCAGTATCAAGCCCAGTAGAGAGGTTTTTTCCCTTTTCTTTCTACAGCAAACCAACCTTTCTGGTTGTTTCTGCTAAAGAATTTTTCTCAGGTTGTTTTTTAACTTATCCTGTATCATTATCTCACATGAACAACCGAATTCCACATAGTTTTTTCTCTTATGAACATTTCCTGATGTATGAAAAGCACAAGCACTAATAGATTTTAAAAAAAACAAATATAAATATGCCCTTAAAATGAGGGGAGAAAGTGGCATTATTTTTATTGCAGTACTTCCAAAGATGCAATGTTGTCTTCCCGATCTCCTGATGCCCGATAGAATTAACAATGTGAAAAGGAGCACCAGCAAAGGATTTAGAGAAGTATCATCATCAAGAGGAGACATTCAGTTCATAGGCACAGAAAGCAATGTCTTTGTATAGCATATAATTAAATTTTAGAACTCACTTAACGCTGTGGAGATAGAAAGTTTAAATGGATTCTTTGAGAGATAGGGAACACACTGTTAGAAATTCTGGTAAAGACACACCTTGCAAAAGTTGCTCCACAAGAGAAATCAGTGGGCAATGATGACAGAAGGACTTGCACTACGTGGTGATGAAGTCACAGATGTTTAACAGCACTTCTCAGAAGCAGAGGGAAATCAAAGCTGGTAGAGAGTTTTGCCTAGATGAACATTTCATTGTTTATTTAGACCACTCACCTGTACAAAATTGAGGTAGAAATCTACAGTGAACAACCTCCCTAGTGAGACTTGCCAGACAGTCTCTTCCTGGTTATGCCAAAAATAGAAGATTAACATGAATTTTATGTGTTATTAGAGCACTGTCATCTGCTAGCCTGAACAAAAGTGTGAAATGGCTGAAAAAAGAAACACCAACAGTTTTGATTAATTTCTGGTTCCCAGGGATTCTATTGACAGTAACAAAGCTGTAGGTCCTTGGCTGAAGAGCAATCTAAGAGGTAAAGGTTGTGCTGCAAAGGGCAACAACTCCAACATTTACTGGAAAATCTCTTGGCAGCCAGCATGGCCAAAGCAGTGTGTGGAGTGGTGGCCAGAGAGTATCCAGGAGTGACTAGATGAGACAGTGTTTCAGCAAATCTTTCCTTTACTCTCCATTAAAGGAATTTCTATGTAGCTGCAAATAGAATTTAGAGCTGCCTTGGAGTCAATCCTCAAGGACAGGCAGGACTAGGAGCATAAAGGGGCATTACAGTGTATTGCTCTTGGACACAATGGAAATGTGGTTTGACTTTTGGGAGGGCTCAGGTTAGTTTTTATTTGGCAGAAATAGTTCAGTGAAGCTTTAGATTTCAAGTAGGTCAGACCGGCCTGCTGGTAGCCGTCGCGTAGGGCTGCCCAGTTCAATTTGATTTTATGGTCTATCAGAAGATATGCAGCAACTGGGTGCCAAATTCAGGTGTGCAGAATCACAGCAGCCTTTGCAAAAACCCAACAGAATTTAATAGCCCAGCCCAGAAAACACAGTTCCACTGGAGTCCAAGCTTCTGCCTATAAAACAACTTATTCTCGTCAGTTGATTATTCTCTTTGTGTTGTTGGGTAGTGGGTGCTGAGCATCTGTTTTATATGACTGCTCCCCGTGGTTGCTTCACAATGTTGCTTTTCATAAGAATGTGGTGAGCTATCTAAAGCCTGCTTTATATGAAGTGTTTGGAAATGCATTTGCAATAATGAATGGGTAGTGGAAATTCATCAAGTCATACAGAGGCAGATACTGTGAGGCAATGAATTAACAGTAATAATAGCATCTGATGCCGCGGGTTATTTTCATTCTAAAACAAACTAGCTCGTGTACAATACATGACACTTGCATTTTTTAACTCTTTTCCCCTTTTGGGTGCAGACAAATGAAAAATGATCATGCTCTGGAAAGGTAGTATTTTTAGGAAGACGTTTTACAAATGCAATTACAGCAAGACATTGTAGCTTAGATTGCACATGGGTAAACACGTGCTTTCACACCAAGGGAAAAGTTTAGCTTGGCAGCTGAGGCTGAGAAGCATGACTCCGATCTCATTTAAAGCCAAAACTGCAGAAACCCAAGCTATTTCCAAAAATAACACCAAAATTAGAGCCTTGAACCTCCTCAGACTGGTCATGCTGAGAATGATGATCCTGGGGACCAACAAAGCTACTGAGTCCCCCATGGAAACATTTTTGTATGCTGATTTTGTGCTTCAGCCATGGAGAAAGAAATATATTTCGGCAACTGAATACAAGTATAGATAAAATTAATTAAGTTTCTAGGATTATTTTGCTGATTAAAAATTCCTATGAATTTCCAGGGCTTTTTAGATTCATACTAGCTAACATACAACACTAAATCTTCTTAAATAACATTCATTAAAAGGGAAAGTAGATTAGAGGGGATTCACCTATAACTTTCTTGAAAGTTGAGAATAGGCTCTTGAGATATTTTTCAAGCCTCAATTAATCTCAATGCCCCACTCTATTTCAGTGATTTTTCTTTGCAAAACCCCTCCTGTATTAGAAAGGTAGAGAATCATTGTCATCTTTGCAAGGTTGAAAGCCTGCTAAAAGATCTCTATTAATTAAAAGTGAGAAATCTACATTTTGGAAGGATCCTACGCTCTGGTCCTGTCTTGTGGCTTTAAATACACATGCAGTGTCAGTATCTGTATCTGGCCTTTGCATTCCTTTTGGTCAAGCTTAGCATAAGACATGATGGGAGTTGTTCTCCTGGGTGATGGAAAATTCCCATGAGTGAATCCTACCAGCTCAGTGTCAAAAGACCTACCTGGTGAATCCCAAAAATGCTTAGGAGAGAGAGAGATCCTGAGATGTCCATTTTATCCAGGAAGGCTTTGCAGAGATAAAATATCAGGTGCTTAAGGAGCATAACTCATGAATGTATATTGGTGGTGATGCTCTTGAGCTGCCTGCCCTGATTTCCAGCTCCTTATAACAGGATGTGCCATCTTATGTAGGAAATCTCTGGGGAAATGGAGAACTGCACATTTGTCTGAATCCAAATTCTTCTGCGTTACTCTCTGGTTACACTTCCTGCAATGGAACCAGCAATGACATGGAGATATCCAGGATTACTGTCAGGTTCCCAGTGGTAGGAAACCAACTCCCTATTAAGTACCTGACTAGACAAGTCCAGCTAGGACATGAGGCAGTGGGGCCAAGGCAAAGAGTACAGGAGGAGTAGAGGTCCCACATTCCTCTGCAATATGGGTAGCCTGATATGAAAATGAATGTTTGTCTCTACAGCCCTTTTTCCTTCATAGGACTGCAGCCAGGATCCCTAAGAACTTGCAAAAGAGGAGGTGTTCTTACTCTTTTGGAGCTATGAATGTGAGAAGAAAGGATCTCCTCCTAATGCAGATGTGTGTTAGGTGCTCGCTACCTCAGTGATGCTGCCACGCACAGGAGCAAAAGTCCCTCTCTCTCTGGGGCAGAAGGGGCAGTGAGGGACTCTGAGGGATGTGAAGCTGTTTCAGGCATAGCTTGCAGTCTGTTTCACAGTAGGAAGCAAGGATGCAACACCATGTTAAAGAGGGATTTCAAATGAACCCCCACCCAAGCATAACTGGCAAGTCTCAGGGGTCGTGCTCCATCCAGCAGTTCTTAGTGTGGGCTGTGTGCAAATAGCACGAGCTAGCACAACATTATTTAACCTTTAGTGTGTTTATTTGGCGGTAGAATAAGTTTTGATTTTCCCATTTATAGAGATTCTGCTGGGAGAAACAACATATTTCACACTAGCCATTGCAGTTCCTGAGCAGAGTAATAAAGCAGAGTGATGGATAATGCACCCCCTCACTCCCTGTGCTTTAGTATGCATTTCTACATAAAACTATTTTCAGTATTTTGAGAAGGAAGTTCTGACAATCAGCACTGGTGTTTATGAAACTCCAGACCCTATCCAAGAGTCCCCTGACACAAATGTTCTTCCTCACAGAAGGAACTGTTTCCTTAGCTCTTTCACCACTTTAGAGCCATACCGTACAACTCTTTTGTAGGCATTTTCCATCTGAATACACTTTATTTAGGTTTTGTGCTTTTAGGCAGCTATTTAGTTACTCCATTAGAAAATTAAAAAAAAACCCAAACCCTCAGAAACGCAGATGGATGCCTGAAGACCTTACACAGGGAGGGGTTGTTCAGGCAAGAGCGAGGAAAGAGTTAGGAATCTTTTCAGAATTTGCCTGGCATTGCATACTTATCAATATTCATTTTTGTGCTGGGAACTGCTCCATAGCCCTGTGCATTCTGTTGTTGTTTATCAAAGCTCCAGCACACAGTGTGAGGAATAACAGTTGTTTATTCATCATTAACAAAAACTGTTTACAGTGCTCCGTGGCCGTGTGGTGCTGCTAAATGCACTGCTGGATTTTACAAGGCCACTCATGTACTTAAACTTACTCCTATGCTTACATTCTTTGCTGAATCAGGGCTTAAGTGAACTGCCTAAAGTCACTCTGGATGTCTAAAAAGCCAGAACTCCTGACTCCTAGTTCTGTGCATTAACCACAAGATTATCTATTCCCTCCTGGGAGTTTCAAACTCAGTTCGATTCAAAATGACCACCACTGAAAGACAGATGAATGAAATGGTACACATAAAAATAACTATGATCAGAAGTTTTCCCTCAAACTAAACATTAGCACAGACCCATCTGAAGTTTCCATTTGAACATTTCCATTGCTTTAAAATTTATTTTCCATGTTCATGTACATCTCGACTCTGGCCCAAACCAGAAGGTGAAGTGCCAAAATATTGTACGAAAGGATATTTTTCTGGTCCAAGTGCAAGCATTCAATGCTGAAAGTCTTGCAACAAAGCTTGTTCTCAAGGTCTGCAGCCAAGTGTTGAAGATTTCAAGTGCTTAGATAGTATAAGGCCAGATTCTTGACTTCAGTGGAAATATATCTCTTCATGCCAGTTGAAATTCTGGCCCTAACACATATTAAGTGTCTTTCTAATCCACTATTACTCTACTACCTAAGTGTAGAAAACACCTGCTGAAATATTCCAAAGCCTGTGTGCCTTCTTGGACCTCTATCTCAGAAAAGATATAAAGAAGAAAACCTTTAAGCATCCAGTAGTGTCCTGCAAGGTCAAATACAGAACTGAGCAATTTCCTCACCTTAGAAAACCTCTTTGGTTTTTGTCCCGAGTGGCTTCACAGTCATAGCACAGACTGTGGGCTGCATTATGCAGTGCTGATGGCAAACATTTTGAATGAGCAAACATCCAATCTCTAAATCAGTGGACACTGCATCACACAAGCAATCTTCTCTACCTATTTCCCCTCCCATACACCAAAAAAAAAGGCCCCAAAATACCAGTTTTCCCTGTAAAGTGGTGTGCAGTATCAAGGAGCTGTGCATGGTTGGCACAGCAATGAACTTTCCTGCTCTGGTGGTGTTACAGATGGACATGGAGAAGAGGTGGGTGCACACAAGGAGGCAGCAGGCAGAATGTCAGTGCTTGTGGTGTCTGCAGCAGCTTCTTCTGACCTGTCCTGGGCCTGGGTTCATGTCACAGTGTTAACACAGAATGAATGACCTCCCATACCATTTGCATCTCAAGCATCTCTTTATAAATGAGTCCAGGGCCATTTTTCTTTTTCTTGTTTCAGATGAAGTGAAAGCATATAAGAATGCATAGAATCTTCTGCTGGAAACATGAATTGTATTACCTAATATTGCTGGACATGAGGTGAATGACAGGCTGGGTTTCTAAAGTCACCCAAAGTGGATTCTGGCTACACCCTTAGGTTTACAGAAGCAGCTTGGCACCCACCAAGCAGAAATCACAGGCATGCAGAAGGGAGCTGGTCCTAATGCTGCAAATGTGTTTATACTGGAACTCAAAATAAATAAGGAATAATGTGTCTTGTGTGTGCTGAGCAAGCCTATGACACCAACAAATTGAGCTGTTTTGGAAAATGCTGCCTGGGGAAACTTTAGCACTAAGCTTTAAAAGGAGTGGAGCCAGAAGTGGAAAAAAAAACCCCAAGCCCAACAACAACAAATAACCCAGAACATATTTCAAATCTGTGCATAAGCTATAGGAAAACCTTAAATTTAACAGCTTGGCTTTGGGCAACACACAAATCTTCGCCACTTCGTAGCTCATTAAAATGGTCAGGGTTACCAAGAAATATAAAAAATCATCAAGCACTTAACAAACACACATCTTGTTCAACAAGAGTTGAAAAGGTTTCTGCATATTATAGAGGTTGAACATGAGCTATTTAAGGAGGTAAAATAATCTGGACCTCTAATGGTGGACGGAAAGATTGTCTGAAACAAACAGCCACCACTGATTTCCTCATGAGTTCCTAGTCATGATTGCAGATTTAAGAAAGCATTGAAAGGGAATGTAGTTTCTGTAAATCAATGAATTTTGATGCTAAGGAAAGCAAGGTATTAATAGGGAAAGTTAAACTGAGCAAAATAAAGGCAGATTCTGCACAAGGGTCCTTTGTCCTTTTCTAGCAATGCCTCTATATTGCAATTCTATAGTCCCAGAAAGCCACAGTGAGCACAAACAGCAATAAAACCAAAACATGGTGGGGGTTTTTTTTCCTTACAAATATACAGTAGATGTACTGAAGGAACTTTCAAAACCATTTTTACTAAGGATCTGAGAAAGAAGTGTTTGTTTGATGCTCCGAGTTATGAGCATGTGTGTAAAATAAACATCAAAGACCTAGAAAAAGCTTGATAAACCCAAGGAATATTTGTGTGCTTTGCTGAAGTCTCCACACCTCCCAAATCCATAATATTGATATGGTTTGTCATCCTTCTCATTGTATTTCTACTAATTCTGGAATGCAGAAGTTAAAATACTGCACTATATTGCCCTAAGCAGTGCTCTTCTCCTGGGACAGGTCTCTTGAGAGTCCCATTTGAACTCGTGCTGCTCTCCTGGTGCATCTTTTACAGCCTCTCGTAATTATAGCCCTTGAATCTGAGAGGAAAGAGCAGCTGGTAAATCCCAGTGGTCAATAACATTGGAAAGGTCATTGGGAAGCACACTTTTCCCACATAGTGTTTTCACAGAGCCATAAAAACCTGCTATGCACCGTGAGCCCTCTGCATTGTATCACGGCTCAGGGTTAGAGGCTGAGCACTTCTCCTGCACCCCCACAGGTCCTGGCTGGGATTGTGCAGCTGGGCAGTGACCCCTCAGCAGGTTCAGCCTGGATGCCTAAGTTGGCTGTAATTTTACAGTTCTTGCCTGGATCAGGTAGCTAGTGACTGAGACTGCTAACACACGGTGGCATTTTCCTAATCTGCAGGAAACCTGTTTCTAGTAGCAGCCCAAATCAAGGCCTGTCATACCTTGAAAAGTGAGAGTTTGATTTGCAATTGCTGTTGCCATTGGCACATAAAAAAATTAGCATCCAGTAACACACAAAATCAAAGGGTTTGCAAGGGATTCTGTGTGCCAACCTCCTATTATGTTAAAAATATCATTATCTGTAACAAATGTAACACTCCCTAAGTACTAATATGTAGATTTACTATATGCTAACATAAAATATATTTTCTATTCATCTTGTGGGTTTATATCCTGATGTTTATTACAATACTGTTAGATTAAAAAAAAAATTGGCAATACACTCATTATGATTTTCCTCTCTACTGAGTTTTTATGGATGAAGAATTCACTGAAGTTCCCATTCCCATGACAGAGGCAAATTCTTGCCAGTGAAGTTTTTAAATGTGCATGCAGATGTTCACACTTGTGCTGAAAAAGACAAGGTGTCACCTCATGAATTGGTTTTATATGGTTTATGACAAGAAAAATTTGCTGAAATCTGTAGTCACAGCTCAGTTTTATTGTACCTACATCTGTATTCTATGTTCTTTATTTTTAATTATTTTCTAGATTAATTACACATTATCAGCTACCTTTTAGCATGAACATTTTTGGAAACCAAGTTATTTTTTTTATGCCACCTACTGCATACATACTCATGCCATGTTGCCTTCCTGTTCATACTTTTTGTTTCTTTCCAATGTTTAGATCAGGGCTTTTTTCTGGCTCTGACATTCAAGGTCTTTCAGATGCTTATTTTTACTTCTGGTATCTGCTTTACCATTTTCTCTTATTGCTTTATGCTTTGTCTCTACAGTTGAAATTCAGTTTGGTCTTGATCTTAGTATGGCTTAGTAACCCAAACGTTCTGACTTTCTGTGTTCCTTCCTATCTGTTATTTTCCTTCCTCTGTAATTATTATGTGCTTTGTGAGTTTCATAGAAACAAATAATTATATATATTCTAACATAGGTTGCTTTCTTTGTCAGACATTGACTGCAGAATTTCTGAAAATTCCACAAGTATTTAAGAAATCTTATTGTTTTTCCCCAAACAAACACGTTTCAGTCCCCTGAACCAAGTATAAGAAGGCAGAACTAAAAGAAAAACCAACCAAAGAAACTAAACAAAACTAAACCAAATTATATTGCCCGTGGTGTTCCCCCACTGCTCCATCATATTTTCTGATTTTCAACAGGCTCTCCCTTGCCCTCCTCGAAGTGCCTGCAGTGGGGTTGCTGGTGGTGGTGTTGGTAGAAGACATTGTTCACTGGTTAGTGTCTGTGTAGGGCCCCTGGCAGCATGCTTGTTTCTCATTAAGTCAGACATTTCACAATCCCCAACAAAACATAATTTTCTGGAAGAACTTAGCTTAACAAGGAACTACTGTAACAAAACCACAAGGCCTGCCATTTACTCTTAGGCTATATTTTGCTTTTTGCCAGTTTCCTTTCTTTCTCTAAACATCATTAGGATACAATCTCTTTCCTAGAAAATACAACTATTTCCCCTCTGAGCGGAACACACTTTCACGCGACAAAGCAGTCGGCCACTTGAAGTCACTTTCAGAGCTCTTGACATTCTTCCTAAGCAACAAGAATGATTTTTGTAAATCACCTTCCATTTTCTGTTTTTCAGATTAAGACACACTGCAAGTTAAAAAAGAAATAAGGTAGAGAATGTGAAGTCCTCAGTTGTAGACTGAAGAGCAGTCTTCCCCTTCTTGCCTAGGTCAGGTCTCTTCCCAGCTACCTTGTATTGCCTTCTCACATCTCATGGATTTAAACTCTTGGCTTCCACAAGTTTCTTATCCCTCTACCCCAGTGTGTTTCACCTGCTGTGAGCATGGAGCATAGGCAAGTTAAGGATTCATCTACTCACTGCCAGTACTCGGGCCCTGCCCAAGCAGGAGAAAATGCTATACTGCTCAGGAGAAAAACACCATTCATCTCCTCAGTTTTAGAAGTACAGCAAATGCTGTGGATTGAAAACTGAACTTTCACTGAACTGTTGTATCATGTACCATGAAAAGCCTTTAGATAAATAACTGAAAAGGAAAATAACAGTTTTGTTCTAATTTGTCCATTCATTTCCAGTGGGTTTGAATATTGTCAGGCTGATAGCTATCATTTGGGATATAATTCCTCTTTATTATCCAGAGCACAATCATTACAGAGACAGGCTTCCCCTGCTTGTCTCACCAAAGCCCTGCCTCTTTTTAGGAAGATAATCTGTGTTGATAAAAAACTGCAGTCCCTGCTGAGCCTACAGAATTGAATTAGGAGTGGATATATGAGTCCTAAAGAAAAACAAAAAAACCCACAAATCTCAAAGGATTCCCATGGAAAATATGACTCCATATTTTCCATTCAAATCTAAGGAACTTTTAGAAGACAAAGAGAATGACTTAAAATGCATAAACCAGAATTCATACCCTTCACTACACGCTTTGGGCGTTGCCTTGACGCCATACATCTGAAAGTCTTGTGGTGGTGCATCAAGTACTAGGGTTCTGTGATCTAGGATGCTCCTGTGATCTAGGAGCTCCCTGCTCCTCACCTACAGAGAAAGGGCACATGTTTTGAGTGCTTTACAAAGCCATCCCCCCTTGGGAGGGCTGAAACACTGAAGTGACGTGGGGCAGGTTACCAGTAAGATGGGTAAGTTGGGCAAGCCCTCACCCACAGCAAACAAGGAGTGGAAGAGTTTTAAGGAAGGTCTGAGAAACCACAAGTTAAGAGCACTCCTAGAGCCAGAGGTCTGGCTGGCACAGAGCACCTCACAGCCCTGCTCTCCTCCTGAGCAGCAGCAGCAGTTTGTGTAGGTGGTACCGTAACTCACCACAGCCATGCTGGGTGTCTCAGCAAGACCGGTGTCTCTGCTCACGTGCTTCAGTGGGTTCTGCAGGTGAACCTGCAGACCTCAGCCTTTGAGCTTCTGCAGCTTTTCATGGCAGGGAGAAACTCAGCTAGACCTTCACATCTCAAGCTGGGTGCACAAAGCTGATGGAGGTGGAAGAAAACAAGCTACAGGTTTTGTCTAATCAACTCCATATGATATCAAAGCCATGGATGGACAATAAACAAGCCATTTCCCTCCTCTCCCTCTCATTGTTATTAAAGCTACTTTGCACAGTATAATAGTCTTCAAGTA
Source organism: Notiomystis cincta (assembly GCA_013398075.1). Lineage (NCBI taxonomy): Eukaryota > Metazoa > Chordata > Aves > Passeriformes > Notiomystidae > Notiomystis > Notiomystis cincta. The sequence continues at coordinate 164,591 of VZRX01015580.1, read as the reverse complement.
AGGGCTGTAGGGTCAGGCATTAAATCTGATCATAAAAACCACCTGGTGCCTGAAATGGTTAATACCTCAATGAACCACGAGAAACAGATGCTTCTTTGAAAAAGGATGTGGGGACTGTGGAGATTTGTAATGCTTAAGTCAATAGGTGAAGTAAAAATCTCCAGGATCTTGAGTGCAGTCTGCTAAAACTGTAAACTTTCCATTTAGAGCATCTGCATTCTTTGTTTAACACCCACTTCTCAAGCTGACCTCAGCTGCAGGTTGAGCTTGGTAAGGTGGTGGCATTCCAGGCAATGTAGGCAGCACACCCTGCACTCCTCACTGCCTGCCCAGGCATTAACTAAGTGCTTGGCTTTATGCAAATGTTGCCTCACGTTTTATTAACACCAACAAGTCGTTGGTGGTTTCCCTCACATAAAGATGTAAGTTTTGAAGCTCAATACTTGATATTTATTGAAGCTCAATACTTGATATTTAGTTTCACAAATTCATTTTGCAATTTTAAAAATAAGTGACCTGAATTGCACAGCACTCACAGAATCAGAGGAATTTCTCAGCGTTCAACAGCTGTGAAAATTTAAAAGAAAATTAATTTAATTGTTAAATTTGAGTAGGAGGGCCTCAGGGAGAACTCAATTGCAAGAAAGGTTTGGAAGCAATCTTTGGTCCACCAAGACACATTCATCCACATGAGAATATGGTTACAATATGTGCTCTCACACCTGGCGTATGAAAGAGACATATAAGAGTAACAATCCCAAAAATTAGTTGTACCTAAACTGCTTGGAAATGCTCAAAATCAAGTGAGAGTGTTGTCAGTTCTCCTTGTAAAGAACATTTTACTTTTGTCACTGCTCTGTAGCAGAAGTAGGCGAGTGTAGCTTGCTGTATTGGGTGAGTGTGAAAACAGGATAGCACACAGGAGAGGGGCACTGGACAGATTCCCTGTGTGCTGAATGCTTTCATTGATGTCCCATTGTTTGTATCTTCACTACAGAGCCATAAAATAATCAATAACCTGTACCCAAAGCAGCCCAATGTACTGAATAAGTTGACAAGAAAATATTAAATTAAACTAATGTTTGAATTCATGATTCAGAAAGAAAAAGAGTAAGAACAAGACAGACAAAGGAGGCAGGAAGGCAGGAAGACAGGAAGGCAGGCAGGAAGGAAAGACTAGCAGATTGACTAGACAGGCCCTATTGATTACTCTTTTTGTGACACAGAGTATATAATTTAATCCTTCATTCTCTGAAAGCTCACCTCTGTCTGGGCTCTTAGGTGTTTAGTTTATACCTAAATGCTCTCAGGACTGAGTCAGTCTCCCCTTCACTATGGGATACCAGACACTTTTTCTCATAGTTATTTGAAAATGTACAGGAATAGTTCACCAGTTCCAGGGGAAGGATTGCATAAAAGAGAAGCCTCCCCACAAACTGGAGACAGAGACTTAGATCTCAGAAAGAGCTGGGAGGATATAAATTACATAATATAAATTATACACGAAGAAATAACCTATTTTTTTGCTATAGATTGAATTTACAGCAGCACTGAATGTCACACAACCACATGAGTGGGATACAGGCACTCAGGAAGGAATCAGGAATCCTTGGTGTCTTAATTTCTTGTTTGAGGTGCTAAAATTAACAGAGAAATGGTGAAACTCATTTTTTTAAATCTAAAAGCACTAAGAAAACTTACACTAGCCATTAAATTAAGATATTTGGGAACAGAAAGAAAACTCAGAAACATGTTGAAGCCCAAAGGAATAGTTCAGTCTCTGGAGTTTGTAACCAGATGAAACACAGGAAATTACAGAGATGTAAACAAGTCTTTCAGCCAGGTTTACCACTACTTTTACTTTTCCCTTTCTATATTTCAGTCAACAGTTTAATCCCATAAAAAATAAGTTGTTTCTTGGGCTTTCTTTGGTAATTGTTTCACTTAAAATAGTGCATTCAATTACCACTGACTTTATCATTTAAATTAATGGGCAGAAATGGGAACTGAAAGGCTGTGATGTTCTGCATTTGGTGTAACAACAAGCATCGATATCACAAACTGTTGTACCTTGGCAGTTGCTTTATCATCATCTTAATGGATTTGTTTTCCTCTGTCTAGGGTACAAATTGAATTTCATCATGTGTTGGCCAGTGATATAGTAATGGAAAAGGGAATTTTTTAGCCTCCAGGCTTTGTTATCTGCTTCTTTGTGCATTCTAAAGAGCCAGAGTTGTTAAAAACAGCACTGTGAATGTTCAGCTAGAAAATGCCCTTTTGTAGCCTTTGCAGATTATAGCCCTTCATACAATGTATTCAGGCCACTTTCTTCCTGTTTCCCATTCAGTTAAATTTAGAACTATTGTCTTGATCTATTAATGAGATATAACATCTAGGAAAGTCAATGAGCACTTACAAAACTGGCACCTACCATGTCTCTGAACTTCTCTGAAAACAGAAAAGTTCCTTAAGTTTGGAGACTGCTGCCTCATAAATGGTCTTTCCTTTTCCTTCTTATTCTGCAGTGTGTGATGCAAGTAATGAAATGATTATGTAAAAAATGCATAGAACGTGCCCAGAGAAAGGGTGAAAAGAATACTTTTCCTGACTTGCTTGAAACAGCACTTTGATAAATTTCTGCTCTTTCTGCTCTTTTCCACTATGACCTGCTTCTTGGGTTGTCTATTACATTGCCAGTGAGATATGGAAGGTTATGGACTAAAAATGAAAAAAAAAAGACATGAAAAATATCTCCATACTCTTCAAGGCCTTTGAAGGCCTTGAGTTTCATGAGATCTTCTAATATTTTGTTATATTATATATTAGTTCTTAGGGCCCTCAGCACACTTGCAAGTGCATAAACACAGTCTTCACAAGAAGTAGTCATGGACTTTGAAAAGTTTGCTATCTAAACAGATAAGGCAAATGCTAGAGGAAAGGAATGTTCCACTGAATAAAATGAGACTGGCATATAGGGGGGTCAGATATGCCACATAAACATCATCTGCTTTCATCTCCCAGCCCCACAAAAAATTTTTACCATCAGACCAACAATCAGTTCTCAGGCTCTTTGCCATAGCCCAGACTGGAGCTCCTTGAAATTAAAATTTATTTTCTTAAGTTATTTTTACTTACTGATTTTCAGTCTTGGGCACCTCTTTTGCTTTTTCCACTCAGCACTATTAATGCAGTATTTTGCCTGAGCCTTCAGCAGGTTGTGACCTCTTCCATCTGCAGATACACAAATTCAAGTTTAGATATTATGCTTGCCTGAGAGGAATAAAAAATAATAATAATAAACTATTAACAAGTAATAAACAAGTAACTTCTGATACTTTCTCCTATTATAGAGACTTGAAGGTCTATTTCAGTTCTCTCTGAATCAGTGGCAACTTCTGAACCATTTGAAATATATGTGTTCTGGTTTCCATATTTTATTTCAGAGTGGTGCCACAGTAAGAATTTAGGATGGGATGTTCAGAGGGTCCCAATCCTGTTCTCCTCACAGGCATTCAGTGTATTGGAAGTCTTCAATCAGATTTCTCTCTCTAATTGCTCTCCCCATGAGGAACCCATCCAGCCAGTCAAGGGAAAAGGCACAGTCCTGGCTGTTATTTCTTAGACTACTGGGTCACCTTTTACATGACAAATCAGAGAACACAGGGCCAAGACAAAACGACTCACCTGGCTTCTTATCACTGGGGTTCTTATCCCAAATGATTGATGCAAAAAAAAGTTAAACACCACAAAGATCCATTTGATGGTATTAGTGACAGTATTATTGTGACTTCTCTTTTTACCTCTGGGAAGGGAAACCACAAGCAGCTCAGAATCCCCATGTTAGTTTGTTGGCCTGCCTTAAGCACATCTGACTAAATGTTCAGCACTATTTAAAACTTGGTCTCTCTGTTATAGAAGCAAGTAACTGTGCTCACCAATACAACACGTTGTTTTATTCTGCTTATCCTCAGTAAAGTTTAGTGGAAGCACAAAACTCACCTCACAGAATTGCTGAACAGTAAACCACCACACCTAAACAAATATCAGTTGCTGAAAACCTGGGATTCATTGAAACAAACTGCACATAAAGGGAGACCCACTTTTAGCATGAAGAACTTGAAGGGAAAAAAAATATCTAAAAATCTACTGTAGATTATGAAATGTGTGTGTGTGCTTTTGAAGATGTTCAAAACAAGAATAAAGAAACTCTTCTTGGGAAAGGTTTTATTTTTCTAGTAGGGTAGACATAATTTGCAATAAAAATGCTAATTTTGTTTGCTTCCCCAATGTTTTTGCACTTTCCATTTTCCTTTCTGGAGCAACAGAATTTTACTGAAAAAATTCTCTGTAGAAGGAAAATGTCCAAGTCACAAACATGAATATTTGTCAAAACCCAAAACTTAACTGTGCACATACAGACTCCAGCAAATAATGGTCAGTTGCTTGTCCATGAATGGAGAAAAAAAATTCTCAGGAGATTTAGTCTGTTTGGCAAAAGCTACTCAATCCAGCTCATAGTTCCAATATTTGTCACTTGTCCAGAAGTTAAAAATATTGAAAATATTCAAAATAGTTTGGAGTATTGAAAAAGTAAAAAACAACCTCAACCAGTTCTGTGAGAAAATAAGATTGCATGACAAAAATATTACTACTATGAAATAATAATTTTTAAAAAAAAATCTGGAACATTAACTCTCATTTTCTAGTCCCAGTAGAAGATGATTAGTGATCAGTGCATAGAGATTAAAAATTCAGTAAAGAGGACGAGATGGCTCAGGGAATTGGTAATGTGGTACTGTGCCTTTTTGGTTTCAATTTCAGCTTTTCCAGTTGCTGTTACCAGTGAATCCCTCATGCTTTAAAAAATGGCTTTTATGTTTTGAATCTAAGTTCTCCTGCCAAGTGGCAGAGTGCCTGAAAAGTCAATAAAAGTTGGGGTCTGGTTCAGCACTGCTGGTATCACGCAAGAGGGGCTCAGCTGACTTCAGGCAGTGTCCTGGAGCTGCAGGACCCAGGAGTGCAGTGCTCAGCAGCAAATAACACTGGCTGGGGATATGAGTTCTCTCAGCTATAAACTGGGGTGCAGCCTTGCCAAATCCTGAGATGTTATGATGAATCTCACAACATTTGATGCTTTCCTTATTGTTTCATGTCTCCCAGCTTTAGGATTAAAAGGCGAGCTCAGTTTTCATTTCAAAAGTTAGGTCTCTAGAAAAGCTTCACATTGAACTGAGAAATCTGGGACTCCTGCACACCCTTGAGACTCAAAAATGGGGAAGGGAATGATAGATGATTGCTTGGGTTTTTTTTCAAGGTGATTTTTTAACCTAGTCTTCTCTCTCTAGGGGTCTGCCCCCTTCTCTTTGTGGTTGCCAGTGTTCAGGACTGTGAATGTGCTGGCATCCTGCTCAGCCCAGTATATAGCTCTGGTGACCAAGAGTCTCATCTCATATTTCTGTAGGAAAGATGAGATGAAATTTCTTCTGTTAAACAGTGTATGAAACAAAATGGTGCTGATCAAAACCACCAGTCCAAGCAGGATGCCTCTAGGGTTTTCCCCTCGAACTCTGCCTAGCAAAATAGGGTGTGGAGGGAGAAGGAAAAGTCTACATTTCCCTTGAAAATCATACACATTTCCTGTTAACATTAATGAGTGTTTACATGCATTCATAAGACTGAGAGTAGGCATTGTACTACATATTCATAACGGTGAAAAAGCGAAATAAAAATAAACCAAAGCCTTATTCATGAGGTAGTATTGTTACGAGCTGGAATACATTACACCAGCTTCTGTTTCCTGACCAATTATGCCTTTCAGAAGATTTGTGTTGAATTCCCTGGCCAAGTACCATCCTCGCCTTAATCGGAAAAGACATTTGAAAAAACTGATATGGAAAATCTGCATTTGACCTTGCGCCCTTGCTTCATGTCAACAATTTCAACCACATCTGCTCTTGCACTGTGAAAATGTTGGCATATTTCTCTGAGCTCTGCTCCGACAGCTGCAGGCACTCTCTCTTTGTACAGGATAATTCCACTCCCAAATACTCAGAGACCAGCGAGTGCAGATCTTTCATTGCTCCCTATTTTAATGCAGAGGCTCTGCAAGAAGAATTCAGAGAAGTTTCCACTGAAAAATATCTTTGGTTCTGGGACCTTGGAAAACAATTTTTTCTTTTTATTGCCACAAATGATGGTGAAACCACGCCTATGTGATCAGTGGGAGGTGGGAAAATGTTTGCAAAAGGAATACACCAATATCCATTCATTACATTTACTATGCCATGCCCAAAAGAAGGGCAACAAAATTATCAATTACAGTTTTTCCATTATTTTTAACACCTGTTAGATCAAAATCTGATCACGTAAGCTTGACTTAATCTGCTTGCCTGACTTATTGATTGAAGCATATGTAAATCTGCTGGATGATAAACTACCAGACCAAAGATTGCAATTTATTTCTGCAGAACCTGGGTAGATCTCTGAAGTCCTGCTGAGATAGCAATGCAATGCAATGTACAGAAGTCTGGATGAAGGAGGAATCTTATTTTAAATTAGCTTAAGGTAATTTACAGTGTAGTTCCTCACTACTATTTCTTGACATGAGGCTAACTGAAAGCAACTTGCTTGTGGAATGCAGTTGGTTTCCTTGGCTGTGCACACAAGAATACTTGTGACTGGTGTGTTAAGGGTGGAAGGAACATCCCTTTTGATCTTCTCCTTGACTTTAGCAGCAGATAGCACTGCATTTATGAATCCATTTATTTGGGGTAAGGAATGCTGAATATCTTCTACTGGAAGTTTCCAGCTTTTGCTGGATTGGTGCCTTGGAAGAGAAGGAGACATTTTCCACTTTTCTCTCATTTCAAGCATAGAATTCTACACTAAGGTGAGGTAGTGGGAATTGGACAGGGAAGAGAAAGAAAAGAACCCATTTATTTCATTACATGGAAGTAAGGATTGTCAGAATGTATTTTACATTTCCAGTCAGGCATGAAGTTGGACCCATGACAGTCAATACTGTAAAGAATATGTGAATATTGGAATCATGTACTTCAGATTATTGTCTCTGCAAGGTTATTAAAATTTAACATAAACTAAATTAAATAAGGACTTCTATCTTTATGACCCATTCTCTTATTGGCTTGGGTTTCTGTGCTATTTTAAAGCTTTTGTATTTCTTTCTTGCAGCATTTCTTCTTGATTAGAGATCCTCAATATTTATATACACAACAGTAATATCAATGTGGTGTAGGCAGTTTGATACTCATGATTAAATCTGGTCTACTATTACTTATATAATACTTTATAGAATATTTTTTTTAAATGTTGGAACACAGTTTTGATCCAGGTTGAGATGAGAGAGTACATTCAGTTTTGATCTGTGATTCTGATACTCCATAAGAGCAACCATGCAGAAAAACATTTAAGAGAAATTTTAAAATGGAAAAGCAGAATAGACAAAGCTCCGAAAGAGGTGTTAAAGAGGGGTTGTAACATATTGAACACAGACTTCAGAAAGAGTGAGAGCATTGCTTTTCTGTATCTTGTCCCAGCCCAGTGGGTCTCCAGCCTACTCCTGAATTTGGAACAGGTAATTTCTATATATTTTAGAATGTTTACACTCCAAATCCCTTGCTTTATGGTCTTCTAATAAGTAGATTGATGTACCTCTATATTGTAAAGCAGGAAACTTTAATGTCAGAGAAATACTGGGACCTTTTAATATTCATATGAATGTTTAGCAGAGGTTAATGCTTTCTGGATTATGATGTTCAGGTATATTAGCTGATCAAGAAGTTCTGAGTGTTTCAAGTGTGTGAGTAATACAGACACACTGGTTCATGCCACTAGTCACATCAGAAAATAACATCTCACAAAATATTTGTGGCAAGAGATACTTAAATTCCCATCATGTTAAGTGGTTCCATCAGAAATCCCTTAAGAAATATATTAAATTAAAATTGTTATCAGCAGAATTAATCCGTAAAATTCTGGAGCAGTCATGATGATGAAGTAATGAGAACTGAAAATTATTTATTTTTATGAAGGCAAAATACACACTGGGTTTTTTAGTATGTACCAGATCATGATTGTACTTCATTTTAAAAGGATGGTTTTGTGAAAACAATAATTACATAGTGGAAAAATATTTAGATTTTGAGTTAAGCTCTTCAGCTGTATGTTGTTACCAGAACATGGGAAATATATAACACTTTGGATTAGTTAGTAAAGTCTAGTATTTATTTTTCAAGTTAGCAAACTGCACATCAGTAAATGATAGACTCTTTCAAAATAATCGTTGGTTCCTACACCACATAATCAGAGAATCACAAAATGGTTAAGGTTAGAAAGGACCAGAGTGGGTCATCTGGTCTAACCAGCAGCTTCCTGACAGGCAGTGACCTGTGAACACCAAATGGCTGGATTTCAAGTCCAACTTCTACCTTTCCAGAGAGAACTGTTCATTCATTAGCTATTTCCTTCAAGCAGGATGCAATAGTTTCCTTGGCCATAGTTTCTTTCTCACTTGAGCATTTAGGAGAACAGCTAATTCATCTGCAGACTCTGAGAGAAATTTACAGGCTTTGGCAATATTCACATAGTAAAATAAATAATACTTGTAATATATTTTGCTTATTTAGTGGTTACACTTATGGACATCGACAGGCTTTAGAGACATTAATTGCTTTAGCCTCACAACTCCCCTGCTAAGTGGGTGATTATTATCATCCTTCTTCTACCAAAGAGGAAACGAAGAGAGTGTGAGATTAAGTGAATTCATCTCATGTCCACAGGAAATCTGTGATAAAGCCCAGACCAGAACCCAAGTCTCCAGACTCCCAGCCACATGGTCTCACTCTGCCAAATTGTCCCCTACTGCTGTTTTGATGGCTCTGCTGAAGTTTTGGGAACAAGGCCAGAAACTTCTGCATCAAAAAGGAAGCAGAGACAGTGGCCAAACATTCACACATTTAGCTGGACTGACATGATTCCTCTGTAAAAGGATGTCATAATAATTAAGGGGTTCATTTGCCTTCTGCTTAAACCTAATAAAATTTACTTTGGGTGTGATAGTGACCACATGAATTTGTCAATAGTCATTGGAGTAGGCAAGTCCAGAGTCCTATTATGGTGTGCCTTATGGTGTGTTTGAAATAAGTGATGGTGCTAAGGCTCAGCCTTGTCCTTCAGCTCCTGAAGGAGGTCCAGTTTACAGACAGCTTCTCTTTGACCACCCAGATGTCATGTCCATATGTGCTCAGCCCTTCTGTCTGTGTATTTAGACATGCCTCCTATGAAATAGAAGAAAAATCCTATTTCACACTCCACATTTTGGCAGCTCTTCCCAGACTCATGGATGCAGAATAACAGAGTATTAAATAGTGACTTTGTACAGCACTGTTAATTTTCACTAAAAGCTTGGCTGTGTTCTTCCTTCTCCTTTTCAAGGAGCTGGTGCCTTTGCCTCCTCTGCAAAAAGTCTAAAACGAAGCCTCGAAAAATGTCTGTGTTGTTCACATGCCAGGAAATCTTGTGTGGGAGCACAGCTGCAGCAAGGCTGGTTCCCATTCTGCACTGGTTCACAAGGGAATGGGGTTCCAAGTCATCCCCTTTGCCACATCTGGGTGCCTTGAGGTGCTGAAAGGAGATGTGTGACATTTCTGAGCCACAAACAACACATGTGGGAGTTCTTCTGAGATATAAAACAGGGTATGGCTATGTCACACCAGGACTGTCCTCCTCACCTCATTTGTCTGGGGTACAGATCAAAGAGAAGCCCAAAGTAGCTCAGAGAGCAAGAAGTAGCCAAGATATATCTTTATATGAGTTACACATTCCTAGTACTGCTAATCTGATGATGTGGGCACAAGCTTGTGAACAGCTCAGGGTTGTTCATAACAACATTCCAATTTAGCAGAAAAAGAGCAGGAATTCGAATCATCAAGGAAGAGGTCAGTAATCCTCCAGGAAAAACAAAACCAAAACCACAACTCATTTTCAGACTTCTACTCGTGAGGCATGTGAACTTTTCTTGATGGTGATGATTATGATCATGATCATGATCATGATGTTTCTTGATGGCACCTGCTGTCTCCTTCTTCCTTATCCAAAGCTGGAATTTACTGTATGCCAGTTTCTGGTCATGCATTTCTTTTTTCCCTGGCAGATAGGACTCTTGTCACTGCACCAGCCTCAACTGCAGTGCTCTTTATTAGTTTGTGTAGGTGTGTCTGGACTTTTTTTCTGCTCATTACCTTCCTTGTCCTTGGTTGATGGTTTATACCTTTCTCCTCTTTCTAAAAATCTTGGTTTTTATTTTCATCTGCCTAACACTAGTGATATAATGATTAAATCTGTTGACATCAGCTTAAAAGAGATCACAGAATCAAGAAGAAGAGACAGAAGGCACAGCATAAGCTGTGAACTGAAAACCAAGGCTGTTGAGCACTAAAGTGAAGGTAAAAGTTGTGGCAAAGTGGCTGTTTAATTCCATATGTTTGTAATCTAATGCTTACAGAGTGGATGTATCATCACTCACAGGCAGAAATTATATTTGATGGGAGCAGAACACTTAGAGAAATTAAAATTTCTTTAAATTCATGAGTATTCATATCCAAAACATGGGCTACATCAGATACATAATCTTTCTGCATAGTCCAGCTGGTTACTTCTTGAGTTTAAGGCATTAACAAGCTCTAATGCAGTTAGATGTGGAGATTTGAAATATTTTTGCTTTACATATCTGGTTGCAGGCAGAAATTTGCAAAAAGAAAACCACAAGATGCAGAAGTCAGAAGGAAAACTGAAAAGTCCATACATGCATTTTTAAAATTAAAAAAAAATAAACAACACTTCTTTTTTTTTTTGTTTTGTTTAAAGACACTCTTCTCATATTTTGTGTTCAAGGCAATTTGTCTCTGCCAGCTCTGCAAGCATAAATAATCTGTGTAAGGCGTTCACTTCCTTCTTACCTGAGATTAGCCAAATATCACAAAGAAGATTACTGATTTAAAAGTCTTACAGTGATTTAAAAGTCTTGGACAGCATAGCAAAGAGTGGCTACTTATTCTGGGGTTGTGAAAAAGTTCATATTGAATTTATATTTCTGAATATAAATCATGCCCCAATCATGGGACCATCATATGTTGCAGAAAATTATTCCTATATACCATTAAAAAGAAATCAAAAATACCTTTGATTCTTCCTAATAGTCTCCCAGTCACAAGGCACTCTTCAAGGCTTGCATCACAGATATGTACAACTTCTTGTACAAGTCTTCCCCTTACATAAGGTCTTTTGAAGAGCCTGTTGGCAAGGCAGCATTGTTCCTTGTCTCTCCCTGCTGGTCATTGCAATAGCAAGGCCCTTCTGTAAAGCCTGTGCTCCCAGCTGAAAGGTGAACTCATCTCCACGACTGGCATACACTGATGTACACACGTTTTTGGCCTCCTGACAACTGTGCTTGTATGAAATATTATCCAGGAAAACCCATTTTTCATACAGAAACAAGGTGCACACTATGCCTCTGCTTTTGCAAACTCTGGGCCTTGTATATGGTGGGTAGGTTGTGAAAATTAGCTCTGGGAGTGATTTGCAAAAGAAAACAAGATTTAAAGCATAATAGCTCCATATCTTTTGAGTTTACTGTAATACAATCTGCTTTGATCCATTTATTCCCAGGGCCATATAAAAGCAGTGAGTCTGAGCTGTGCCTGCTTACCAAGACCAATGTCAGAAAAGTAGTGCTGGACACCATCAGAACTTTCTGTATGCTTCTCACCTCCTTCTTTTACTGAATGAACTGTAAGAGTACCAAGAGAGAAAAATAAAACCCAGCAGTTATTCCTGACCTCACAGCTGCTGGCACAGCTTGTTTGAGTTGTTTCCAGCCAAAATCTCTCCCTACTCTGAGCACAATTGTGAAAATTACATGAATTCAGTATGTACAGCCATTGTTATCTAATACAGCTCTATTAAAATGTAATGAGGTCTTTACTTTTAATTAATATTATTTTTATTAATGACTGCATGTTGGCCACTGTTGAGATCAAAGCCATGTGTATTTTCAGCAGTATAAACCTATAATGCAGTTACACTTTGGAACTAAAGAGCTTATAACTTCAACAAACAGAAAATATTATTCTTTTGTAGACAGGGGAAAGGAGCTGAGAAAGATTAAGTGACTCTCTTGAATCCATGCAGAAAGACTAAAGAGGAACCATGAACTAAAATCAGGCTCTCTTGAGACCCTGCCCTGTATAATTACCTTAAGGCAAGTCTTCCACCACTGTCCTCAGTTACCACTCATTACAACAGCAAGTAGGCTATGAAAAATACTGTGGCAAATTAGATCAATTTTCTAATGATTGCAGTCCACAGTTACAGTAGTGGTCAGTACATAATTCTGTGCTGTCACCTTTGTCCTTTTAAAGTCTTTGTTGCTTGCACTTCAGGACTATTGGATGATTCTATGAAAAGTAAACTTCAGCAGTGTTTGGGTTTGGCTATGATGCAGTGCAGGGCTCAGGATTTCGGTGAGGCTGCTCTCTCTCCCATCTATTCCCAGCAGGAATGCTTCCTCTGATCATATCATCAACAGTTCAGAGGAGACTAAAATTGAGTCAGCAAACAGCAGTGGCAGTTCAGGCCACCATTATGGGTCCTCCTCTCCTGTCAGGAATAAATTATCACTGTGCTCCCTTGACGAGCAAACTGATTGCCTTGGGATGCACAGGATGCTCCTCTGTAGCAGTTGCATCTCATAAAAATACTCACAAGAGAACTACCCCTGAGTTCTGTCATAAGGACTTCATTCTCTCCTTTCAGTCCCAACCCAGTTCAGACACTGAACACAGAGGCATTTATTAATACCAGACACCGTAGGTTTCCTATCATTTTATAAAGATGACATTCATGCTGACTGTTAGTTTAAGCTTTCAAAGAGGAGAACAATAGGATTACTTTTCCAAAGCAAATATAACTGCTCAATATTGTTATTATAGTTTCCATGCCTGAATCAATGAAAGGTCACAGCCTCCTCAATGCTCCAAGAGGATAGTAAGACACAGGAAAAAATCTGGACTGATATATGTTTGCTCAGAACAATATAGGATTGTTGGTACACTCCCTGAGCACAGCTAACAGACACTGTGCAGATGTTCTGTGGGCTTGTTCGGAATGGGCATGAACAGTGTTTAAAAGCCACTAAATAATCTTAAACAGTTGTAGTTAAAAGATCTGCATAAAGCTTGCCAGAGTTCCCAACTGCAAAGAAGCCCCTTCCAAGAGCACTCTGTCCTGGACTTACTGCCTTGGCTGTGATGGGCAGAGAGCTGGCAGGGACTGCTGCTGAGACAGACCTTTAAAGAAGTTGTACATCTCTTTGGCCCAGGCCTAGGAGAGTGCATTGTGACTGCTTGCCTCTTTCTTGGAGAAAATTAGGGAAAATCACAATTATTTTCATTTTTTAATAGTATAGAGAAATAATATTCTGCAGCTTGAGGAAGGGAAAGAACAAAACAGATTCTCTAAGAATAGACATGTGTAAATAAATGGGAGTTTCAGAGTAGAGAAATAAAGAAAAATAAGGCTAGCAGAGGAAAAAAGCTATTTGAGCAGAAAAAGAAGTATACAAGTTTGTATTTGGATCTGAAACAGAAGAATATATAAGAGTAATTAGGAATGTTTGCCCTTAGTGTGCTGGTTTTCACTCCTTGGTCTTTTGGGCTTGGAGGTTTTTTTACTTTAGGAAAGTGTTGGGTTGATCCTGATGTTATTTTCCTTTTCTGTGTGAGTGAAAGGGTGCATGGCCTTGAAATCTGTGGCAAAAATTCTGTTTCTGCATAATCAGCCCATGACCCACCTTTTCTTTTGTGCCTTTTGGATCCTAAGCACATCCATTTCCCACAGATTTCGTTAGAGCACTAAGTTTGAACATATTTCATATAAAACTTCCAAATCAGACTACTGCTAGCCACGACAACAAGGACCTGACTTCTCCAGGAGTAAGGGAGCCATGGGGGAAAGAACAAAAGTTATGCTTGTGGGACTAATTTTGGCCACACTGAAACTGTCCAGATGTCAGCATAAAAAATGAAGGTAATGAAAAGCAGTACCCCCCTCTTACACATTTACCACAATGGTATAAGTATTGTCCATTTTACAACATGGGAAGAAAAAGTCTTTCATTGCATGGAAATGTATTGCATAACTACTGTACTCTACTGTTTGGAAAATACTGGAACAAGCCAACACCAACACTTCCTATCATTCTCATATTTGGTTAATCAAATTACTTTTTACCAGACATTAGCCAGAACACAAGATAATTGTTTTCTATTTTAAATAATGGGTTGCTGAATTCAAAGGGCCTTGTTTTAGTCTGCAAAGCCTGGCATTAATATGGAGTAAAACAGTATCCAATTATGCCCATTACCCGTAGGCAAGTACTTTTCTTAGAAAAATCACCTGTCAACAGCACAGCATTCTGCCAGAGCAATTTTTATTCTCTTTCTGTTCCAGAGGCATTTTATTTGTTGATCTATCAATTGAAAAGTCCTTGTCAAAGAGAAGGAAACAATAATGTTTTAGTGAAACAACGCATTTGCAAGGAGGTAAAAGGTTTGTACCAGTCCAACACAATACATCCTTCACATTATTCCAGTTCAGACATGTAGACCATGAAGCAGCCAGCTGTGGTCCAGGAGCTCTAAGAATATTATGGAAGCTACAAAAGCAGGTCCCAATTTATGTGCAGAAGACTGTCTTTACCTTTCTTAACTAGCTTTTTACTTTGTGATGGGTAAGAGCCAGAAAAAGTCCAAAAAACAAAGCAACTCAAAACTCAAACAAAAAAAACCTTCAAGAAATAGAATTGGTGGAAAGTTTCTCTTAGCAAATGAGGATACTATCTATAGGCTCCAAGCCTTTCTCCCTCATAGTTTTCAGATTGCTCCAAAGAATCCACCTTAAGTACAGTTTCATTTGAGTGGGCTCCACAAAGAAGCAATTCTATGTTTTAAAGCAATATAATAAATGCCACAGTAAACATAGAAGAGGGGTTTTTTGAAGTTTCCTTTTCTAAAGTCAGATGGTGTTTTAGCATTTTTAATATAATTTTTTATAGTTGGCTGTGACCTGAGGATCATAACATTTTGAGAGGAAGACACATGTCAAGAGGAAGTAAAGGAATATGAGAATTCATGTAAGAAAAACAACCAAATTGACGGAATGTGCTGCCTGCATTCCTCACAACAAAAATGAGAGAAATTCTGGATGTCAGAGCATTAAACTGTTTTAATCTAATTCAGTAGCCTGTATTTAAAGACATGTTTTCAGCAAAAGGTTATTGAAACCAAATCCTAGGGAGAAGGAGCCAGCTGTTTCAGAGAACATAAGATCAAGTTTTAACATGATTAATTTTTCACAGCAGTGGCCCTTCAAAACTTTCCCATCACATTTGATAACTAATGTGTGTTTGCTACAGATGACTGCTTTGGTCTGTGTTTATTGAAGAGAGGTCCCTTCAGTCTGACCAGGTAGTGCTGAGCCACCAGATCTATTTTTCTTAGCCAAAATGGCAGCTACTTAACAGTCACAAAGATTTCTTTTTGCACTTTCTTTGCCAATTCAATGGTACACAGAGGAATAAGGAAACTGGAGGCCAAGAGAAGTTGTGACTTCTACCACAGGCTTTGCTACTTGATTTCTTGTATCACAGTGATGAATATTTTAGCTTTACCACCTGTTAATTAGGAATAGCAGGAGACAGTGTAGTATTAAAGTGCCTGTCCAGCAAGGGCAAGCAGACAAGCCCTTCAAGGGGCTATTCATACAAATAGATCTCTAAATTTACAAATATGCTTGGTGCTGAGCATGTAAAATGATGTCCCACCACTGATCGATATTGTTCTGAGCAAAAAGCCTGTGAGCTATGGACGCTCCCCAAGCTCTGCTTTGCCACTAGCTTGGCAGATCCATCCATCCATACTGGTGGGCATCAGCATTCAGTCTCCCTAGGAGAATCGCCAGCTCTGCCATAGGGACTTAAGCATGAGGTGAATTTTAGATGCCTTAGAGCCCAAAGGAGATCCAAAAGGAGTATCATGTTTATTGGGAAACCACAGTAGTGCCCACTAGTAAACATCAACAATGAAGGTAGCTTAAATTTCCCTTCAGGTCAAGGAGGGTGGGGTTTGCACATTTTTTTTCCTTGTATGTTTCTCCTGAGAATTCAACGTCCTGAAATATCTTGTAAAAGATATGCATCTGAATTCTTCCAAAGCTGATGGACAAAAGAGAAATTGTTCTTTCTTTCAAAGCATGCCCAGAGGAGTATCTGGTGATATTCTGTCTCCGTTGTTGCTCAGCATTCAGCATAAGCATCAAGGATGTTGTAAGCCTGATGAAATTCAAGTACACGTTTCACTCTCTGCTGGAATATGCATTACTGCCCAGCCTCTGGGGTTCTGCAGGCAAAGGACTTTCTCACCTTTCTTTGAAGCTTTCCCTGCATTCCTCAGAACTGAGGGGTGTTCATTAGCCAGAGAAAAGTAGGGGAAAGTGGGAATGACATTCATTAGGATGATTAATAGACAGAGCCTTTTCTCCTCGCTGCAATTAGCACATCACCACTGATGGAGCAATAAGCATTTCCTCATCTCCTTTCTTTTCCTATCTCTGACTCATTCACCCTCTCCAAAGTCCCTCTTTCACCCCCACCAAACACTTCTCTCTAAATGTGAAGATGCTCTCTGTGATATGGCAGGTGAGACTTGACTGGTGAAGGAAATGGACTTGACTGGTGAAGGAAATGGACTCATGCCTTTCACAGCACGGGTGGAGGATGCTCTGACCTCGGGAGCAGCATCAAGGAGGAGCACCATCTGAATTCATTTTTCCAGTGCCCATCAATCTGTTTTTGAGCACTCCTACAGCACCTCAAAATCTGCAGGGACATTGGTGAAGGTTAGCCCAATTCAGCATGGGAGAGCTGTTAAATTATCAGTGCTGATAAGGCAAAGCGACTTGTTACAATAAGCAGCAGAATTTCAAGACATAGAAAACTGTAACACTGAAAGTTCAGTTCCCTGCAACAAGTGTAAATGCCCCACACTGAGGTGGCAGCTGAACAAGGCACCTGGGAGTCAGAATTTTTGACTGGGGACCTAAAGTAGCAGGTGAGCATTGAAGTCATATCCAAGCCCTTTCATGGATTCAGCCCCCAAGCCCTGTTAAGCAAGCAGCCACCTTAAACACACCTCAGGAATCGCAGTCTGTTGTTTATCACTTCCCACAGGCACCACTTTAAACACACACATGTGAATATATGTGTGTATAAAAGGGATACCTGGAGAAATTAAGAACATCTTAATTAAACGTAAGATGTGTGGTTCAGATAAGTTTGGCATGTGGCCCCTGCATTCCAAGATTCTCAAATAGCATAATCTAATTAATTTTGTTTAAGAACACAGAGGTCATAAACATACAGTAATTTGAAACACTTAGTACCCTGCCAGCTGGCACTGTCTCCTTTCCACTTCTTTGCACTGTAATTTCACTTCCATTTGTGCCGGGCCTGAAATCTCCTCACTCTAGTAGTAGGCTGTATTATGTTACACAGTATTCAGCTGAGGTATTTTTTAATGAACTAATTACATGTTAGTTAATAATAGAACATTTCTTTAGTAGTCAATTGCTGAATATAATTCTGAGAGAACTACTGTAGGCTGGGATCCTGCAGGAATGTTTAGGAACAGGTTTCAACTCAAAGCATTATGTCTATTCTTTAATATGATACAAGAAAGTAATAAGTCCCTGAAAAGCCTGGTATTTTCTTTTCACTGCTGGGTTGTGCACTGGGAACTGATGTTTTGGCTCTTTTGTTTGTGGATGAATTTAGGAAGTCATTCAAAAAATAACAGAGAGTATTTGCGGAGACCTGCCACCAGAAGATCACATTTAGATTTCTTTCTGTTTGCCGTCCCCTCGTGTCCAGCCCCTTTCTGCTGCAGTGCTGCAGACACAGCCTATGTGCTCATTTCCTAAGCAATCTCCAAGCTCCAGGAGCAGATACCTTCTGCGAGGTTCAGACCCTCTTTATGGCTCTCCTGGACGAGGTAGCATGATGTCATGTAACACGATGTTGTGCAAATCTTCCAGAATGCTTCTCACCGCTCTGCCCACCAGGGAACCATCTGGCTGGCCTGTTCAGCCAAATATCCAGAGAGCTCAGCACATTTCTAGTTACTGAGATGAGGCACAGATAAGTGTCACAACTTTAGCCCTCAGCTTTGTTGACTCAGAAGTAATTCTCCAAGGACACATACCCTTAAAGGCTTCCTTGTGGCCACTAGGTCTAGTTTTGAGGCAGCAGAGAGTTACAAAGAAACTTTGATGGCCTATGGGTGTTATTTCTTTAGAAGTATAAACTTTTGAGAATGCCATAGGTCAGATTCTCCTTGCCTGACGTGAATGACCACAGCATGATAAAGCAATTAAGCTGCACAGATTTATAGCAAGGCAGGGTCCAGCTTGGCATACGGAGACACACACGTCATGCTTGGGCTTCACCTTCTCCTCACAGCGTGTGCAGAACTAGCACTGTAATGCGAATGAAAGGCGAGCACGGAGGGGTGGTGTTCTGACATGTACAAGAGTGAGTAGAGATCTCCATCAAAGATTTCCTCTGCTGGAAGACAGGGATACAGTTACAAAGCTGTTCTCTGTCTGGTACCACCAGCAGCACTGTAAATCCCCCACGCTCCGTATCTAATGGACTAAGATGCAGAGGAGGCAAACAGTCAAGCCAAGGAAAAGCAAGAGGAGCACAGGCTGGCTGAAAGGCAGCTCTCAGAGACAAAAACCAGACAGAACCCCTTACAAGCCCAGCACTGGGCTCCTGAGAACCACTCAGCCTTAACCCTTAGCCAGCTAGAAACTGGAGGAGAATTACAGAACAACCAAAGTTTATTGATAGTGAAAATATGAAGGATGGCTTTGTGAGGGTGAAATGCTGTCTGATGTGGAAGCATTGGGGTTTTTTGAAGTGTTATACATCAGAGACATATACACATCCCATTTCCTACCTTCCAGTACTGTTAGGGAGAAGGCCTATGAGCTGCAGAATCCTTGGGCATGGACAGGGATCTTCAGGGTTTCCAGTCCAGCCTCCTCCTTGGACCAGGTACAGTGGCAGCAGGCTGCCCAGCATCTTGCACAGCCAGTTTTCCACATCTCCAAGGATGGAGATGCTACCACAACTCTGGGCAATCTTTTCCAGTGCTTGACTGTGATTTCAGTTTTTCCTGATTCTGAGCCAAAATTTCTTGTATGGTAACTTGAATCCATTGTCTCACATCCTTAGTGAAATCAAGATTGGATCACAGCTTCACTAGTCCCACTGAAATTATTTGAACAGTTCTAAGTAATTTTATTGTAAAGTATAGTGGAGATAGAACTGTAGGGTACAGGTGACCAATAATGCTGTGTAAAATCTTCCACTTTGGATTTAGCTGGATCTGATACTTATAAATTGGCACTGTCATATAAGTGGTTGAGTATAACAATTGGTAGCATGACACCAATCCCTTTCTAACATTGCTTGGTGATCTCAGACCAGTTCTCAGTGAACTGGCCTTCATGTCAAAGCCCACCATCATAGCTGGTGACACAGACTTTGTGACAATTTCCAGATTCTTAAAGATATTTAGGCATTATTTTGCTGTCTTGCAAGGCCTAATTTAGACAAGTAAGAGCCTTTTTCAGAGTTGCCTGACTTATTTGAAAGCCAAGATTTAAGTGAAAAAGATACTGGAATTTACTCCTTGTCCTTAAAAGTAATCTCTCCACAAGAAGGAGGCAAAAAGGAAAGAAACTGGGGTGAGTTGTGGAAATTTATGCTGCCTTTACACGTGTTGAGCATGTTAAAAAACTTCACTTGCAGAAACTCTGCCACTCAAATCTGATAACTATATTAAAATAAATTCATACAAGGAAATGCTATTGGCTACAGGCCAATTCACACCAAACATTTTTGATGAACATAAAAAAAAAAAAAAAAGACAAAACCCCCACAGATTCTCTTTCCTGAACACAAGTGCAAAGAAGAAAAGAGCTCCCTGGATTCTTTCTAGTGCTCTTTAGAAAAATGACCCTTGAATAGGGTCCTGATGAAAGGTGCACTACAGGAACAGAGCTGGGATAACTGAAGGGGAGAAGAGGCTCACATACTTATGCATATGAGCTTAAACCCCTGTCCTGCATCTGGTGAGTTTACACTGACAGTTTATTTCCAAGACAGTCATCAATATAATGTCTGAGAGCTTAATTCTTCTCCCATTAAGTCAGTACCAAGACTCCCACTGGCTTCTACTGTGTAGCTTTGAAGCCTGCGTGTTCAGTGCCTACAAAATGAACTGCTACTTACCCAGGAGAAAAGCCAGGCAGAAAGTATTCAAATATAAACATTTACATTCAAAGAATTGCCTCTACTGAAGTCCATCACAAAAATGATTGATTGTCTGTCATTTTTAAGGGCATTCTTTTTTCCCCAAGTATTTTCTTCCAAATGGACCTAGCTACCTAGCTATTGAAATAGGAATGACCTATTTTATTTTAGATTCTAAATAAACCAGAAAATTCAATCTTATTTTCTGAGTAACATAAATAAAAATTTTTTTAAAAAGCCTGATTTACAAAAAAACTTACTTTGGATAACAGAAGAATAAACATAATAGTCTCATTGTTTTGGAGGAAAGGTAATAAAATATCACTTGAATTACACTTGATCAATCAGTGTGAGTCTGCCTTAAATCCTGAAAAGTGAAAATATTGAAATCTTCCTGGGTTTTAAATGTTTTTTTTTTACCTGTTCTATCTGCTTGGAAGCTAACCACAAATTCCAGTTGGAGCATATTGAGAAGTTCAGAGCAAAAACAAAACATATATTAACATTAAGTTTTGTTCAAAGGCAAAGATCATAAGGGACACAGTGTTTTTCTGTGCCCTTTAAAATCTGGACCTCTATAGTTCTGCAGAGCTGAGCTTTTGGGGGTAATTGGGAACAATAATTGAACAATTTGTCATTTCTTTTCCTCCATGCAGATCTTCCAGAATATGGAATTTCATTTTATGCAGGATGTGGTGCTGATTGAGATTGAAGGGCTGAGAAAGTTGCAGACGCTGGTTCATGAGGTCTTTCTTTAAAATATATTTCTAATTCAGAAATAAAAACCTGCAATTAATGAATTACTGTTAATCTCAAAAAGCAATAGCACTTCCCTTCATCATCTTCCTGATTTTCATGGAAAGGGACTACAGACAATAACCTTCCTCCCTGACTGACATCTGTGGTGTGCAGGGACTGTGATTCTTGTCCTGCTGAGCAACATTATACCATCAAGTGCTGAGCCATATGAAGTTTTTGGCTGTGCTCTTTCATATTTTCTCTAGTTCTCCAGATTCCTATGCCCTGTTCTCTAGTTCCCAGAGGTAGGCATTTCTGCAATTTCGATTCACTTCCAAATATCTTTAGAAAATGCAAAGCGCTCTTGGCTTGGATTTCATCCACAGTCCAGTGCCAAAAACCTATCTGCATTTTTTCCCTTGTATATCCTAATTCTAAACTTAGTTTTCCTTTTACATTCTGCAGTACTGTGCAGTCCTGGGGGGAAATAGCTATTCAGGGTAGCATTAACCCTGTGTGAAATACAAAGTGTGAACATTTTAGCTGTCCATCATCATTCGGCTGAACAAAATGTCTCTTTGGCTGGTACTTCTTCCACCTTACTTCTCCCCAAAACTGCTTAAGCAAAACCCATCTTACTCTTTCTCAAACCATAGACTCACATTGTCTAGCCTGTTTTACAGCCCCCTAATCCAGTCAGAAAGCCCAAACTGTTTGAAATAACCAAATATGCATGTGGAATTTGCATTAGGAACATAATAGACCTCCTAAGCATGGTTATTACAGTATGCTCAATTGTTCAAACATGCCTCCCACCTGTTGCTGCTTATAACGTGCTCAAGTGCCATCAAGTGCAAAAGTTATGGTGCTATTTATATGGAACCTTCTTAGACATGCACAAGGTGTAAGATATATTTACAAGACCCTTCTTTTATCTCTTCCTCTGGGCACAACAGGGGTCTCATCTCGTCCCTGGGTGCCCATGTGACTACAGATGTCATTACTGGAAATAAAACATTCCCACCCATGATTTCTCCCTCATCTCTTCTACCATGACCCACACCACCTTCTTCATGCTTATACAAGTGATGGTATTACCCTCTCTGAAAATGCTGTCTGTCCCCTGAGCTAAGAGTTTGCAGAGCCTCCAAGTCCATCTGCTGGTTTGGTGCCCCTGTGCTTATCTCTGTGGCCCTCTCTGTTAGCAGTATTCCAAGCACAGCTGGCTGAAACACTGCTGTATAATCTGTTTTGGAAGGAAAATTAGCTTTTCAGCTAAACTTTTTTTTTTTTTCATGGATTGTCTGCTTTCCATGGTAAATTCCAGCTTCTGGCTGAAAAGCCAAAGCATTTGCTATAAAATGCCTCGTGTGTTTCTATGAGATGGTGCATGGCATGGGAAGGTAGGGAAATATTTTATGACAAGTGCTGCTGATATAAACTCATATTAATGTTGATGCCTTTTCATGCAGCAAGTTGTTAGTGGAGCCACTGGAAATTACAGACAGATGGAAGATACAGGTTGTTGCATGAAGCTTGTTCAGCATGCTGAACAACACCACAAATATGTTTTTATACGCACACTTCTTTGAAGTGTGATGGATGTAGCATGTGTGAGTTGCTGTCTCATTTTTCTATTGAATTATAAAAAAGCCTACCCACAGATCTAGCTGGGTGGTAGCTCAATTTTTCCCAGTAGCTTCTGACAGTAGTTACATTTCATTTAAAACATACGCTCACTTTTCCTGCATTCCCCAATGTAAACATGTAAGAGATGCTGGAATTTACTGAAGAAAAAAGAACTTTGCAGACCTGTACTGCAGAGGGTGGCACGGGAGGGCCAGAGAAAACA
Source organism: Notiomystis cincta (assembly GCA_013398075.1). Taxonomy (NCBI): domain Eukaryota; kingdom Metazoa; phylum Chordata; class Aves; order Passeriformes; family Notiomystidae; genus Notiomystis; species Notiomystis cincta. The sequence goes on along the minus strand of VZRX01015580.1, from coordinate 141,549 downwards.
CATCTGTGGGTGAAAGGCTCACACTCTGTCCTTCACAGCCAAAGAGCTATAGGTTTTTCCTCAGCTGCCCATGAAAGCACTGAGCTCAGCATTTGCTTTCTCCGAAGGAGATGGGGCTGTGCCCAGTCCCTCTCTCTGACTTATGGGGTGCATGGGGAATGCAGCTGTGTCCTGCTTGCAAAGCACAAGGGAAAAGGCAGTTGCACTGGCCCTGCCTTGCCCCTCTCCCTTGGTTTCCCTGTTATCCAGGACCAGCCCTGACTGTGCCTCCACCTTCCCATATGAGCACCCACAGCACCTGCACATCCTTGATGATTTTCTTACTAAAACGTACATTCGACTGCTGGCACCTGAATGTTTTCAGCATCTTCTGCTACTGGAGAAAATTAAGATTTTTTTTTTTAAATGTATTTATTTTAATTGTGAGCTCTGTGTCTCTGGGTTAATTCATCCTGGCTGCAGTTTGAAAGAATGCCATTCGCAGAAACCACAAGAGGCTTAAAGAGTGGAGCAATTACTGCATCCACATTCTTGGAGAAGTCTGATAACAGCAGAGCCCGTTCCCCCAGCCCAGTGGCAGGCGTGAGCACGCTGTGAGAGAATACAGCATGAAAATGACTCATGGGCCAGCAGAGTCCTCAGTGCCTGCACGCTGACATCAAAGCCCAGGAACTCAAGGCCTCCCTTGAATGAGCTCAACTGCATTTAAGGAGATTCTGGTGATCAGTCTAAAAAAAGCACATTAGACATGTTTAAGGAAGCAAAGCACAATTCCTTTGTTATCGCTGGCATCAGTGGAAGTATAAGAGGAGAGGTGTATTTTCCCAGGGTATCCATCAGACAAGAGCCCGGCAGGGTTTTTCAGATGTCCATCGATGAAATTAGCGTTGATCAGGAAAAAGTACCCACTGCCACCATACCTGAAAGAAGAATTATTTATATGATTGTTAAATTGTGAATTAGGTACTCACAAAGTGTTGATTTTGTTAGATCCTGAAAGTTTGTCAAACAGATGACTTGCTTTGTGACACTGACATCTTCATACATGTAGAAATGCTCCTTAACATTTTGTTTGTTGCCTAAATATTCACTGACTGTCATGACCCCTTTCATCTACCTGTAACAAAACTAATGCAAATTTTCTACAGCAGTAGTAGTTACAGCTTTATTCTGGACAGCTCTGCCTGCAGCATGTTGACCATCTCCATTTTCAAAATCCTGTACACCATTGTCCTCTCCTAGCCCAGTAACTTTAAACATAAAAAAAAAAATCTAATTTTGTTATCCAATGGCAAAGAACTGTCTAATTTCTTATTACATCTGCATTTAGTATCTCAGTAATTAACATTAGATGCTAACCAGTGAGATTGGAATTGTTAGCATCTAATGTTAATTACTGAGATACTAAATGCAGATGTAATAAGAAATTAGACAGTTCTTTGCCATTGGATAACAAAATGTATTGGATAACCCATGCGTAGAGGATCCTTTGGAAGTTTCTTAAAGCTCTTGGAGCTCAGGCAAACTGGATTCAATTCTGTCTATGCCTCAGATTGCCTTTATGATGATGGTCCCTTCTCAATACCTAGAATAAGCCATTTTTTTCTTCAATGGGTCAGCTGTCTCAGTGTTACATTTTTCCCATATTTGAATAGGGAATAATAGTATTTCCAGGCTTCCATACAGAAGTTGGTCTTAATTTTTGACAACAGGTATTAGCCAATCTGTAGCACATTGGTGCTCTGATCCTGGCTGAGATCTTTTTATAATGATCATTAATGATTCTGCAAATAAACAACAGCAAAAAAAGAGAACAAAAATACTGTAGGTCCAGTCTCTACAAAACATTCCATTTTAGGCACAAAAGAACTTGTAACACCATCTGCTAGGAAACTTCTGCTGAGAACATTGTTCAGGTTATTCTTTCTTTAAACTGGCCAAATTCTTCAGGTTTAAATGGACTCTGCTTTTTTTAACAGTGTGGGGTGAGCAAAAGGGGAGACACAATAACATAATGGCAATACAATGGAGTTACTATAAAACATATGGGAGAAGATGTTGGAGGAGTAGTGACTTCAGAATAGGCAGGAAAAGATGTGGATTTAAAAACAAAGCAATTTCTTGCAAACATTTCACAAAACAGCAGAATGATAATTTTTTGAGTGATGAAATCCATGGCTTCAGTGCTAAATTTATGATGAACATCTGTTGTGGCATCTGGCAAGTACTGTCACGATACTGTGGCAAGCAGCAGTGTAATTCTACATATATAAGCCTATGGTCCTGCTTTATTCTGCCCTTGCAGTACTGGGGATATTCCCACACTAAGTTTCAGATAAGCCCACATAAGTACTCATTTTTTAAAAGAACAGTAGAACTGATTCAGGCTAAGCAGAGGAAATCTCATTTCTCTAGAATGGGGCAATTACCGAAACAACAGATGTGAGTAGCTCTGGTCCATCTTTCAGTGGCAGCTCTTTGGCACAAATATGCACTTGTTTGAAGAATACCAAATGTCCATTTGTAACTACACAAAAAATCCCCAACCAACCCTGCATCAGTGTTTTACTCTTTCCTAGCTGATGACCTGTAAATTTCCACCTCCAAGGCAATGCCTCTCTGCTCAGGTCATATATATACTGAAATGGTCCAATTTCTCATTAAATCACATTTTATATCTCTCTTCCTGATGCAGAAGTTATTCATTCAGCTTGTTTTCTTGGGGTGGGAGGGTGTGCCTTT